>VYXH01005407.1:163051-176250 GCA_013397275.1 Burhinus bistriatus
GCCAACCACATCCTGGGCTGCATCAAAAGAAGCGTGGCCAGGAGGTCGAGGGAGGTGATTCTGCCCCTCTACTCTGCTTTTGTGACACCCCACCTGGAGCACCGCATCCAGCTCTGGGGCCCCCAACATAAGAAGGACATGGACCTGTTGGAGCAAGTCCAGAGGAGGGCCAAGAAGATGATCAGAGGCTTACAGCACCTCTGCTATGAGGACAGGCTGAGGGAGTTGGGGTTGTTCAGCCTGGAGAGGAGGAGGCTCCAGGGAGACCTTATAGCAGCCTTCCAGTATCTGAAAGGGGCCTACAAGAAAGCTGGAGAAGGACTTTTTACAAGGGCATATAGTGACAGGATGAGGGGTAATGGCTTCAAACTGGAAGAGGGTAGATTTAGATGGGGTGTTAAGAAGTTGTTCTTTACTGTGAGGGTGGTGAGGCACTGGAACATGTTGCCCAGGGAAGCTGTGGAGGCCTCATCCCTGGAAGTGTTCAAGGCCAGGCTGGATGAGGCTTTGAGTAATCTGGTCTAGTGGGAGGCGTCCTTGCCCATGGCAGGGGGTTGGAACTAGATGATCTTTAAGGTCCCTTCCAACCTAAACCATTCTATGATTCTATGATTGTTGAAAATACTTACATTTTACTCTTTATTTTTACACTTTCTTCTCCTCTTTCTTCCGTATTTTGTTTTTCTGTTTTGCCATAGAAAGTAGAGTGAAGGGGAGGAAAAGACAAAAGAAAATTGCACAAATATATTATTTGTCTTTGACACAGGAGACATTATCTGCAGAAATTTTTGTTATCAGAAAGTCTGTTATCCCCCCAGTAGTAGTAATAGCCTGTTAAAAATCTTCCATGAGTTCTGTTTAATATAGATGGGATAGTTTAAGGGTGACCTCTTGATCTAATGAAAATCATAGCGTTCCATAACGTTGTATAGTATTTCTGCAATAGTATTTCTACTATAGTCTAATACAATTTTGCATAAGTATACACCAGTCATCATAAATGGCTGACATTTGTCAACAGATGCTACTCAAAAAGTTACTTCCTTTCTTATGGCTGGAATGAAATTGCCCTCTCTTAGCTCCTGTGTTAAATTCCAAGTGATTTCTATTTTGACTTATTTCATTATGAGTAGGGGACAGTCATAACTTGCTGACTTATATGAGCCTAAATATAATGTAATGTTTGCCTGGTATCATTGTGACTAATCTTTGAAAAGTGATTTTTTGTTGATTTCTGGTATTCGACTTAAAGAATCTTGTAGACTTCCAAAAGTTTTCACCTGCCAATCATGTATGCTAGGTCTCATGCTGGATCCGGTTTCGAACTGATGCTTAGTCTCAAACCTATTTCGCTTTGTACTAATCGGATTTCTGTTTTCTTTTTCTCTAGGTTGCGGTCTTTGGTAAAGCAGTTAGAGAGGGGAGAAGCTTCAGTTGTAGACCTAAAGAAGAATTTGGAATATGCTGCGACTGTTCTTGAGTCAGTATACATTGACGAAACTAGGTGAGTTAACTCCAGACATCAACGCTCTTATTATATCTGGTACCAACGACACAAAATTGTAATTTATACGTCAGTTGGGAAATTTGTTTTAGCCAAGATTCATTACTTGCAGATGGTATGCTTTTAATCATTAAAATATCATAGTCTGTGTAGAGCAGATCTTCAGTCCTCAGTCTAAAAGCTGCTTTAAGTTTCCTGGAGCAGGGGAGCAGATCAAAAACAATCATATATTTCACATATATTCTCTTGGAGAAACGTTTCATAATAATTGTGTCCCATTTTTTCCGAAAGTTTCTAAATTCCTACTCCTCTATTCCTTTTGAATAGTGTTAAATCTTTTCACTTGTATCGAGTCTTTGAAATAAAAAAAAAAATTTACTCCAGATTATGATAGAGGTAGGCTGGTAAGATGTTGCAGAGGAGTTCCCTGCTCTGTTATATGCCATTTCCTCAGTGCTAAATGCACTTCTAGAGTCACCTCAGATGACCAGAATGGGAAAGGAGAGGACTGTATGATACTAACTGGGAAGTTAGACATGACCGTAAATGAGCTCTGAAGGGCAGAAAGGTCAGGAATATTGATGAGCTGAAGATAAGAAGTCAGTGGATGATTATGTAGTTGTACTTCAGAACGCTGATACTTCTTGTTTGTTGGCCTAGTAGTGAGTTTCACAATCTGACATTTAAGTATACAAAAGAATAAACAAGCTGTTGAAGACTTGTACAATTATATTCCATTAGGGCTGATGGACCAAAGATTTTTAACAACTGCTTTAATTAGAATATATGTGAGTTTCTTTTTTGTTAATAATGTTGCAGTGCTCTCCAACGGAGTCTGTTTACTCATCCCTCCTGCCCCACCCTGCCCTCTTCTAGGCGTTTACTTGACACAGAAGATGAGCTCAGTGACATCCAGTCTGACTCTGTGCCCTCGGAGGTCCGGGACTGGTTGGCTTCTACCTTCACACGGCAAATGGGGATGATGCTCAAAAGGACGGAGGAAAAACCCCGATTCAGGAGTATTGTCCATGCAGTACAAGCTGGGATATTTGTGGAAAGGTAAAGGGGCATGTAATTACTTTGTTCTAGCAGCTACCCAGATACTGCAGATTGCTCCTTTAGTATTGAATGCAGAATACTTTAACATGCTTCTGATGATGTTTCTACACATATCTGGATAGCGCCTTGAAACCTGGGATTAAGTAATAGATTGCATCCTGAAACAGCACATACTGATCCGTTGTTCTTAGCTTAATACAGAAGTAATAGCACAGTTGGAATAATTTTGACAGAGAATATGCACCTCTGCATAGCCCTAGGTCAAGAGTGACAGCTTTTAAAACTTGGTCAGCCCAGACTGAGCCCTCCCTTGCCTCTGTTTACCTCTGTAGTCTAGTATTTCTTATGAAGAACAGCTAAGAAACAGAAGAAGATCCTGTATGATAGTATTACTGGAATGAACTATAGACCAAGACTGATGTGAAAACTTTGAAGCTCAGGGAAGATTTCAAAAACCCCATTGAGTCCTCTCAGCCTTTTCTGTTGTGATTTGCATTAAACCTACTGCTAAAACTGATTTCACTTTCTGAACCCTTTAAAACATTGAGTCATTTCAATTTGGACTCACTTCCAATCTTTTCTTATCGAGTAACCATTTTTCACTGACATTCTTCCTTCAAGCTAGAAGGAGGTCTGGCACATGTGAAACTTTTAGAAGACTTTGGGCCATGAGAAAGACAGCAGGTCCCGGGTCTCTACAAGAAAACTCAAGTCAGGAATGGAAGAGCAGAGCACCTTTCACTGTTCATCAGAATCGCAGTGACAGCCTATCAGCCCTCTGTGCAGGAGGTTGGGCGTATCACACAGTGGACCACAAGCCACACAGACTACACAGAAGCTTCTTCCAGCATGTCTATAGCCGATTTTTTTGTCTGTGTACCAAAGTTACTGTACCTGAGTGGCAGCAAATTGTGATAAGATTAAACCTGTCATTTCTCCTTGGAACAGGTTTATCCAGGTTTGACAGGCTCTTTGTGAATTAACCCTCACTCTCAGTGAGGGACTTGCTCAACAAGGAAGTAAATTAACTGCAGAGAGCTGGCTGCAGGAGGCTGTTTTCCAGTTGATCTAAATCACTGTGGCCCAAAGGAGGAAGTGTTCAGATATGATAGGACACCAGAGGAGGGTTGTGGCTCTCCTGAGCTGAGGGAGGGGGACTCGGCCTGAATTGTCACTTAAGAGGAGGCTATGGGGCTCCTGACTAGAGGGAGGAGAGGGTAAGAAATTCTGTGATTTGAGGAATGGGTGAACTTAATTATCCAAAGGGGATGACTTTTTTCAGGTCTGAGTGCAGAACATGACAAAGAAAAAGGGAAGTGAAGGAAAACTTCACACGGGATCATTTCAGATGGGAGAAGAGAGCTTTCCATCATCTCCTTTTAGTTCTACGTTGCTTAAGTGCAAAAAAGGGTGACCTGCAGAAAGGCATTTTACCTCCGGCAGTGTTTCTGCGTTCACCAAGCCTATTAAACACGGTGTGGCCTGAAAACAAGTTTAAAATCTGGTACATACTTTAGTGCTTTGTTTAGTATGGTTGCAGATGTTGGTTATTGCCTTACTCTTCTCTCACTCTCCATAAAACACACACACACACACAGAGCAAACACCCAAAAGATTTTATACCAATCTTAAAAAAAAATGCAGGCAAAAGTAACAACTGTACTGAACTGGAGTTGATTCATTGCAGACAACAAATGATTTCTGAAGTACATTCAGAATTAGCTTGTATGTGGACCAGCAAGGACTAAGGGAACTGAAAGAGCAGTATGGTCATCTGCAGCGGAAAATGGGGAACATCTTGTTTATTTGAATGTAGCCTTTCCCTCTGATGAAGACCTGATATTGGTAGATTCTCTGTGATATCCTGCCAGGTAATCAAGTTATGAGATACTGGGGAGCGTATAATCTCAAGTTAGGCTATATGGTAAGAATGGTATAGAGAATATTATGCAAGCTAAGAACAAGAAGGAAGACAAAGACCAAATTGCAGTCAGGGTTTCCTGTAATGGTCTGTTGCCTTGTGGTTTTTGTTTGGTTGGTTTTGTTTAATTCTATTTATGTGTTGCCTTATCTATTTTATCTTGGTAGAATGTACAGACGGACTTCAAATATGGTTGGTTTGAGCTACCCACCAGCTGTAATTGGAGTGCTAAAGGTAATCCCAATAAAAAGGTGTTGGGGGGGTTCTGTCCAAAGCATCAAGATAACACTGAGATATTTGACTTGATAAGGGGGTCTTAGTACTTGCCCTTTCCTCCTCTCTGATATTTAGTTTAGTTCACATACGTTAATCATTTACTGGCCTAAGGGAATATCCTTTCAATAAAGGAAAGAATAGAGTTCAACGCTGTGGCCATTTTCAGGTTATGAAGGTTACAGCTCTGTTCTAGATTACAGTGATTAAACTGAGGACTTAGTAATATGATGGAATCAATCACAACCTCCCACAGGGAAGAAAGAAAACATGGATGGAGAGAGATGGAGAAGGAAAAGGATCAGTTGCTGTGGGGAAAGGGAATTTCTTGCATTGCTCAGCTTCAGGTCTTCAATGTGGCAATCAGTTTAGGAATAACGACCCTTTTATGAGTTTTGAGGTTTCAGAGGAAAACTGATTAGTCAGAAAAAAATAAGATCCAATCCATGGGACAATTTCAAGATTCTTGACTTAGGCAGGTATTATCAAGACTACAAACACAAGTTAGCAACCAACTACCTACACAGCAGCTTTGCAGATTACATGTTGCATGTGGTTACACCATGCCATGCAACGGTGAAAAACGGTGATGTAGTGGGGCAATGCACAGGGACATCACGTATAAAGCTCATGAAGCAATCCTTCTGCTCTACTCCACACTGGAAAGACCTACAGTTAAGTTAGTGAATCCTTTTTGGTTTGGATAGTACAACTCATCAAAAGATGTGGAGGAATTGCAAAAGGTCCATTGAATGCAAGAAGAATGATCAAACATGCCTTTCATGTACAGAATCAAAGCATCCATCCACACCTTTTTCCAACTGTAGGTTGAGAAGTGTTAGCTTCATTCCTGCTAATGGGATCTAAAGCCTCCCTTCTTTTCGAACTACACCCCATAGCCAGCCTGTGAGGGAACATGTCCTGAGTTCCTCAGCAGTAACAAGACAATCTGTGATGCATCAGCTACTCTCAGCTGGCTTAAACCTTACAGCATCTCACTCCTCTTTCTATGTTTGTAAATGATTAAGGGTCATAAAGAGAACTGATCATGCTAGAGTAAGTTAAAACACATCATTAACAACAAAGGCATTGACTAATTTTGCTCAGGGTGAAATAACACCCGCTTGGCCACTGTGCGCTCTAGGATGTATTTTTTTCCAAAACTATTTTAAGAACGTGTCTTTGCCTGGATGGCCTTGGGGTTGGCAGTGGATGTGGTAGAAATGGGAGTTGCTTGTTTTGAAGAAGTCTTCTGTCTTTGAAATAATACTTCATCTTACATTTCTCAATCCCATGTCCTTAATGGAAAATGGTATGTTTTGTTGCTTGCTTCAGTCCAGTAAAGCCAAGTAAAAACACGTTACAACTAGTGGACTGCTTGGTGTGCTCTGTAAAATGAGCTGATGGTTTAAGCATGCAAAAGGGTGTAAGTGTACCACACACATCTCTTCAGCTGTTCTGGCGTGCCGTAATCAACATTCCCCTCAGAGTCATGGTAATAAGGACAAGGATTGAGATGACATGGAGTCAAAACTAACTTATTTCTGAACCATGTGCTCTCCTTTTTGCTGCCATGGCCAACAGGACATGTGCACTGAGTAACCCAAAGCTGTGGAATCAGCTTTGGCAAAATGAGGTTGGTTTTAATAAAACGAAGAAATAGTGCAGCTTCTGAAAAAAATGCAGATGGAGTGGTAGCAGTGCAACTCCTTGTGTATAATCTCTCTCACTTTTTAAGTGGATGAGAAGTTAGGCAATTTCTTTAATTTATTGCACAGCATCTCTGTCTATACCTATATATTGGATACTGATTCTTCTACTGCAGAGGCCTGTTGCCTTTCTCCGTGACATGGGTGTGATGATGTAAGACCTGTTGCCACAAAAAGGGCAATCAGCCTTGTCTCTCATTTTAATAGTGGCCATATGTACCATTCATACAGACATGTTTGAGTAAGTATGTTAATTTACCCAGTAAGTTGTGGTGATCCGCTGTTCAGCAGTGTAGTGCTAGAGACAGTACTTCACATGAACTAGCTGCTGAAGGGGTTACCTGCTTTAAAAGTGAATTTTTCAGCCTTTTCTGATGCCCATGCTGTCACAGCAATATTTTCTGGGCTAGCTAATATACAGGTAATGAACACAGAACCTGTAGTCACTTACAACGTCTGCAGTATAATCTTCTGCTTGTCCGTGGCTACAAAAATGTCAGCGTTGAGCAGAATAACATCTATCCCTGAATCTGCTTGTTGGCTTATAAAACAAATCAAGTCTCCAAGGTTAAGGACAGACAGAAAGGCAGGAAACTGAGCATTTAGGAGGAACTGGTGTTTCATTTAATCTCTAGGTTCCCCCAAGCAGTGGAGCATTGGCCAAGTAGTAAGGACACAGGACTGAGAAGTAAGACACCTTGGATCTATTTGCAGTTACACTACGTTGGGTATATGTGGCATTAGAACAGCTGATGACACTTCAGCTGAGGCTACAGGGTCAGTGACCTAGAGACGTGTAGCACAGAAAGTTTCCTGTCCCTCACTTCTCCTGCTCTCCTTAGGGAGAACACACAGTTTTCTCCTCCATCACATGACATCTGTGAAGTTCTGCCTCCCTTTAGATCTCTCCCCAGTATAGGGGTCACTTCTGTGTTAATTTTTCTTTTTTAAGGTCATAAAATCCACTAATTTTCAAAGTGTAACTGTTGTTGCTGAAAGACTCTAAGCCATCTGTGATACTTTCATGCTTCTGTTAAGAGGATTTTTCCCCCTAGTTATTCCGCGTAAAATGCTGCTGTCATTATTGTCAATACCAAAACTTCTGTTGACTTGACAAGAGCAAGGATTTCTCCCTCGGTAAAATCTAAATAGCTCTACTGTGAAATTTATCATCTATGTGGTTAACCATTATTTCATGCAAAAGAACAATTCTGATGTACTGTTCTGCAGTTTCACAATTCGGTGAATTTTATCTGCTGCAAGAGTACAACATTAACTACAGGAAAAATACAGAAAGAGACAAACCCCTTTTGTTTCTGCAATATAAGATTGACTTACAGTGAATTAATTTTCAGCATAGTTGAGACATTATTTTAAATGCCATAGGACCCAAAAGTAAATTATTATGTACGTGCAAGTGTTAAATTAATTTGCTTCATTTACTGAGATAAATGATTACAAAATAAAAACACTCAAAAACCAGGAAAATACTTAAAATTGACAGAGTGGATGCTTTGGGCATTATTTTTCTTGCCCGTTTTCTAAGTTTGTTCAAGGGCTTCAAAACATGTTTTCTTGGTGGAACTTTTTCCTCTCTTGGTTGTTTTTCCTCTCCAACACCTACTGAAAGTGTTGAAAAGCTGCAATTTATGATTGCTCTTCTGTGACTTGGGCCATAAATCATGTCTGGAGAAGCTTGACCCTGCTTTCAATGTGTGGGCTCCACACAGCTTGGCAAGTAAGTGATTTACTGGGATAGGTGAAAGCAGAGCTGAATTTTCAGCATCCTTGATTTTCCCTCACTAATTAACCTCTCCTTTGACTATACTTCCACAAGAGGCATACTCTGCTCTGTGTAATCAACATTATGCAAGTAGCAAGGTTGTCGGGATCAGCCCACGCTGGAGAGAGCCAGTACCAAAATACATTGGTCTTGTTCAGAACGTAAGAAGTCCTGTCATTATGCTGAAGTATGGGTGACTGACCACAAGGCGTTTAAAGGTCACTGTTCTCTGCATTTGTCTTGAAGTCAGATCCTTACCTGGGACATGACCATGACAACAAACAGCAAAGGTGGACTGGGCTTTAAGAGCTCAGTAGATAAATGTAATTTAGCATTTTTAGTATTGCTAAAAAAGATGGCAGATTTTTAGATGGACTCTGATCCTTAACAGTACTCAACATTATGACTAGCCAGTGCACATTTCTTCCACTGAGAGCAGCTGTGCACATGCGTGTGTGAACTGTAGTCATCTTTCTTTCTTGGTGAAAGTGCCACAAGGAAATGGGAGGTAACCTGCAACAGAGTTTGAAAGTGGAGGGAAACCTCAATGTACAGATGTCAATCTTTAATAGGTGGTTTAAGGAGAGTCATTTGGATAAATCCTTGTGGGAAGTACATCAAAGTTCTCAGCAGGCAAGAGAGATTGAGAACTGATCCTGTGCCAGATGCAGCTGCGTGGTTGAGCTCTATATCAGTCTTCTGGCTATAACTCCTTCCGTACCTTTCCTCTTTGTTGCTAGAAAGAGGAGAGAAAGGTTCAGAGGGTTTCAGGAACATCCAATTCTGAGATCAAGGAGCTTTATCTTGCTAGATAATGACTGCTGTCAGCTTCCACAGCCTTCCCTAGATTTGAGATTTGAACTTGACCTCCTGCAAGGAGGTTTATACCTTATACTTCAGCGTTATGAGCTAGGAAGTGAACTTTCCCTCCTCAATCTCTTTACTGACCACCCTGCAGCATTAATATATCATTTACAGCTGTCTGGAACTTTCCCAACTGGAATTAGGTATTTACTCTTCTGTTATAAAGGTTGCTTTTTATATCATTGTTAGCACTTAATGTAACATTACTGTGATTTTCTTCTGCTCTGTAGTTTTCTGAAAGCCCCAGTGGACTCACTTATCTGTAAAAAAAACAAAATAAGGAAAATTAGGGTCATGCTATCTTTGGGAGATTTAAGCTGAAGTAATCATAGTTCGGGGTTAACATTAAAATCAGAAGGAGCTAAGTTGCTCTTTGAGTCTAGCATGATAATTATTCTAGTTAGTTATTATTTTGGTTGATTGAACAGTAAGTATGACTGCAGGTGCCTGTGTTTTTTGTACTGCAAGAAACATATCACCTTAATCTGTTTTAAGCATGAATGAAGCGTTGGAGGGCTTTTTTCACAATAAGAAGTCATAAGAACCCTATAGGGACAACAAAATCCAGAGGTTTAAGTATCATTAAAAAGCATATCTTCATTATTCCTGTTTCCTTCAAAGTTAATATTATTTTTCATAGCATGTGGGTCGGGGACAGAGAAGGGTAAAATCAGAAACAACAGGGCCATCCCAATGTTTCAGGTACTAAAGCAAACCAGTATTCTTATCTTTTTGGATTCAGCCTTTGATGATTAAATTCTGGTGTGGAGAATTGCCATGTTTAGAATAAACAAAAAACATATTTGTTCGTAATGGAAGCTTCTTAAACATGAGTCATACAATACTGATGAGTAAATTAGACTCTGCATTGGTTAAATGGAATTGACGAAGTTAAAAGAAAAAATCTATACACTTACATCACCACTCTAATTCTCCATTTGTAGATGTAAAGTGATAGAAATTGAACTATCATTGTAAAAGGGATGACCATATTAACTGCCTTTTCTACCCACTCTTGCAGAATGTAGACAAGTGGTCCTTTGATGTATTTGCACTAAACGATGCCAGTGGGGACCATGCACTGAAATTCATTTTCTATGAACTTCTCACACGCTATGATCTGATCAACCGTTTCAAGGTCAGTAGTTAGAAGATGGGTCTCTTCTTCCACCTGGGATTTTGTTCAACTTCCCTCTCACCCTAATTTGTTCCATTCAAAATGCAAATTTAGCACTATTTGAAGGCTCCATGGACACTGCACTTTCCCCAGTAAGCAAGACCAAATGTTATTTAAGTAGTACTTTTAATTGTGGTGGGACACCATGAAGTAGGCGGGGTTCCAAACAGGCTTCCCCATGAAACCAATGGGAAATATTACATTTGATCCTGTGGGAACAACGGTGTCATTCTCCTGGGATTCATAGGACTCTTAAGTGTGCAGGCAAAAAAGGAGAGCTTGAATTCAAATTCATCAAAAGAAGTGTGGCCAGCAGGTCGAGGGAGGTGATTCTGCCCCTCTACTCTGCTCTGGTGAGACCCTAGCTGGAGCACTGCATCCAGCTCTGGGCCCCTCAGCACAGGAAGGACATGGACCTGTTGGAGCAGGTCCAGAGGAGGGCCACGAAGATAATCAGAGGGCTGAAGCACCTCTCCTATGAGGAAAGGCTGAGAGAGTTGGGATTGTTCAGCCTGGAGAAGAGAAGGCTCCAGGGAGACCTTATTGAGGCCTTTCAGTACTTAAAAGGGGCTTATAAGAAAGATGGGGGCAAATTTCTTAGTAGGGTCTGTTGCAGTAGAACAAGGGGTAATGGTTTTAAACTAAAAGACGGTAGATTTGGACTAGATATAAGGAAGAAATTTTTTACAATGAGAGTGGTAAAACACTGGAACATGTTACCTAGAGACGCTGTAGATGCCCCATCCCCTGGAAGCATTCAAGGGCAGGTTGGACGGGGCTCTGAGCATCCTGATTTAGTTGAAGATGTCCCTGCTTTATTGCAGGGAGGGTTGGACTAGATGACTTTTAAAGGTCCCTTCCAACCCAAACTATTCTATGATTGTTACAGAGGTTTGCAGATACAAATGTGATGTATGTTTTCCTCTAGCTTTGAACAGGCTTTAATCTGGATGGCAGAAACATTGCTCTCTGATCTTGACCATTGTCTCCACCTAAATACTCTGCAGTCCCTTCCTCCATTGACACTTCCACTCCCCAGGGGTCCTTCCTCACTTTGGCTGGAAAGGGTTTACAGCTGTCTGGCTCCTGTACTTCTTCAGGAACTGCCCGTGCCTGATGAGAAATTTTTGAAGAAGGTCTGAACTGCCTCCTCCCCTGATACATACGCAAGAGGAGAACAGTACTCCTCTAACTATGGAAATATGAGCATTTAGGGTATTCACCATTTGAACAGATGAAACTGGAGAACCCATATTGCCAGTTGCATATGTTGCAGCTGATGCCACCTGCATAGAAACCCCCTGAATTGCATTTTCTCAAGTGTGCATGGTTCTACTTTTGGAGTCGGAAAAGCATGGAAAGCCCATAGGATGGGCAGGCTGGATTTCACTGTGAAAAACCAGAGGTCTGATAAATGATACTTCTCTTAGTAGAGTGTCTCATACTTGCTATATGATAAATTCCATTAGCAAATCTTGAATGTGAATAGTAAAGCAGAGATATATTCCACTGGGCTGTGAGGGTAACAGAGAGATGCTTGTGGCCTAATTAGAAATATTTCTCCAGGGGCAATCAGTCAAGTGCTCTCTGTTACTTTTCATACTACATGTGTCTTCCAGATGGCAGTTTGTAGTATACTTACTTGTGTGTGTTTATGTGCGGGAATGATTCATCCATAATGTAATTAGGGATGGGAAACACAGTTTGAGGAAGTAACCTGGGTTCATTCTCTCTCTCGAATGCCTGTTTCAGATGTTTTAGCGTGTTATCTATTTGTGAAGTACAAACTGCTCTTTGGGACCTCTTACCAAAATGCTCCCCTCCAAATGCTAGCCATTAAAGATGATTATTTTGTTATTAATTCTGTGCTGCTTTCCTCAGATCCCCATTTCTGCCCTGGTGTCCTTTGTGGAAGCTCTGGAGGTTGGCTACAGTAAATACAAAAATCCTTATCACAACCTAATGCATGCCGCAGATGTGACACAGACGGTCCATTACCTCCTTTTCAAGACAGGCGTAGTGGTAAGTACAGGAGTTGGCATCCTGAATACCTAATGAGATTACAACAGTTTTGGCTCATTAAGGAGATTATGATTATCCACAGTATCCATTTGCACTGTAGACAAATTTCATTTGATATGGCTGTACTAGTGAAAGTAGAGATTTAGGATTATTTAGAAATAGAAGGTAGGTGTAGATAAGGATAACTCTTTTCACAGTGATGTAAAAGAGGCTGAATGAGAAACCCAAGTGCAGTTTTTCACTCTGCCACAGATCTCCTGGGTGATTCTGCCAACTCACTTTTGTTGGAATTCAGTTCACCTAATGGGAAGATGCAAATTGTCTAAGCTTTCTTCTTACTTAAGGGAGCAAGGCAGTACCTCCAAAGGACAATTCATTCCACTTATCTGAGGATGACAAGAGCCATGCTCTGGAGGTGCTGATCTCCATCCAGTCTCTACAGCAAAACCAGCTGAACTGGCTTACGCAGAAATCTACAGACAGCTAAAGTCTGACAGCAGTGACAGGAATGGATAGAAACCAAAATACTGAGCATACAATATATTTCCACAGTGGCTGTCAAGACAAACACCAGAAACACTTTTGAAGATGGACTAGAGAAATTGAAGGCAGTCAGATTCCAGAGTGGTGATCAGCCATTGCAGTTAGGGTTCAGCTGATGGCTTAGAAAGTTGTTTGAGGCTCTTACTGCAGCTCCTGCCTTCTTGAACACTCCCACATCACTCCAAGCTCCATAACTGGGAACTGTTGAAGAAAAGGATGAGGGAAACCCATGGTTTCATATGACTCAGCCCAGCCAAATGCCATGAGTACCTTAGATGGGTTATATGAAATCACCGTAAAAGTTGGCAGTCAACAGTACTTGTGGCAATACTTGTGTCTCCCAC
>VYXH01005408.1:0-13922 GCA_013397275.1 Burhinus bistriatus
TAGGAAACCAAGCTGGAAAGCAGTTTATAAAGAAAAGAGCATGACTCTCGCTCCCTGACATATCACTTGCACATGGTGCACCACTCAGTCCCAGAATCAATCCAAGAAAGAATAGGATCACAAACACTAATCCTTCAACACAGCAATCTTTAATGGTAAGATGTGCCCTACACTGACTCCTAGTGATTTTTGGCGCGTGGGAGACTCAACCTAGTATCAAGTGAGGAGTACAAAGAAAATTAGGCTTGGTAAAAGCGGTAAGCACATATGCCTGCAAACCCTCTAGACTGACAGTGCTCAGCATTTGGTCCTGAATCTATTACCTGTCAAGGGCAGGATACTGGAAACTGACTGATTTAACATCTGTGCATTTCCAAATCTTCTCACCAAACTATATAGGTTAAATTTACCTTTTCATACTCAGGATGTAAACCAAGTTTAAAGTTGATCTTAGCTAAAATGAAAAACCTATACAGGCCATTGCTGCTATTTTAGAAATAGCAAGTAAGGACATAAAAAAGCAACTAAAATATATAAAGACAAAGTTGACAGGACTAGTATGCATGCATTCATTTTTCTCTTTTTAAATTAAACTTCTTTTTAAGTTATATACTGATACTTTAAAAATAAAATTTGTAACAAATGCTGTCTGATATAAACATTGTGCAACTCAGTAGCAGATCTGAAATTCTCAAAAAATTATTAACTTTATTTTTATGTATTGGTTAGTTACATTTTCATTATTTTGCATTTGCATTATTTTGAGGACTCAAAAAATAATTGATCCTCCATCCACTGACAAGAGGGCTATAGCACTTACTTCCTGTTTGCAAAGATAAGAAAACTATTTATTACTTGATAGCATTTACCATTTCTCACAGAATTTCAAGACATAAATGTAAACTTACCACAAGCATTATCATCCAGTTTTACTGAGGGAAAAGCTGAGCAGAGAAATGGAGGATCAAGTGCTTCAAATATTGGATTCCCATTTTCAGTTTCTCGCTGTGCCAGTAACAGTTTGTTCTTCCACTACAATGACACGTGTAAATCAAGTGATTCAGGGTGCAGATCTAGTGATCTCCCTTTGCAATTCATTTTATGGCTACAAATCTTAGTGGGCATAATGGCATATGCCAAAAGGACAGCAAACACTAGCTGAAATGAAAGGGTAAGTATGAAGCATGTGATTGGTTTTATACTTTGAAGATTTGATCAGAGCCTGGAACACAGCCTTGATCTCAGTTACATCAGTGATAGAGTACTTTCACTGTAACTCCAGTAGCACATATTTCCTTCTTTAGAAGACAGACAGTAGTACGATACATCTACAGTGATTTGAGAAAACATTTTGTTTTGCCAGGTCATGATTCTAGTTTTATGTTTCCAAATTATTTACATTCATGCAGTCCTGTTGCCTCATTTTAAAAGGTTTCTCCTCTGAGATAGGTACCCAGAGTAGAAGGTGGTCAACTTTCATTATATTTTATGTTTTTTATATTTTATGTATTTTATGCCATGTTCATAGATGGCATCTAGATAAATGTGTGGGCAGTCCACAGAAGTCTGGGTTAACCAGTGCCGTATAGAGGTCCGCAGGAGGAGAGCAAAGAGACCTGTTCCTGAACTCTTTCTTCATTCTGCAGTTTGAAAGCTTGATTCCAACAAGAGGCATCAGCACTGTTTTGAAACAGCTGGTGTAGCCCTGCAGATGAAGTATGGGGAACTTATGAACCACTTGAAATTTTAAGGAGAAGGAGCAAAGGGGCATTTTAAGGAGAAGAACACTAACTGAACCTGCTTGGAAAGAGAAAGAGCGCTTCCATTTCTGACAGCCCTCATGAGACACTGCTTCTCAGAGCTTCAAAGCTCATTCCCTGGCAGAACTGCACCTTCATTTGAAAAACACAGCACAGCCCTGTTGGTGCAATCTGATGAACAAACACTTTAGCAGATGCCACAGTGAGCACCCTAGTATTCACATTAGATCAGATGCATTAACATGAGCCAAGAATTAGGATTAATGTTGCAAGTTTTACAAAGTTTATAAAAGACTCTAAATGCTTATTCATACAACAATAAGGATTTTCTGAAACAAGCTAACAGCATTTAATCTCTTTTAAACTGCCATGGCTTGGACAGAGGTAAACTGAGGTCATTCCATTAGGGATTGAAGAAAACTCTTCATACACATTAATTGTAGCAAACATTATCAACATTACTTGAGAGTACTCTGTTTTCTTTCTTACTATTACAAATTAGGTGCAGCACATTTCTAAGGCACATTTCAGACTATGGTAACTATGCTAACCAAAAACCATGAACTGGTTCACTGGAATACAGGGAGTGCCACACTGCATCAGACCAATAATCTTTGCTTTTAACCAAGTGTTAACAAAGCACTTGGTTACAGCTTGTAACTCTTGTAATAGAGTAACTCTTGAAATAGGAAATTTTGTAATAACAAGCATTAGGGGTGGGATGGGAAGACAGTGGCAGTACGAGCTGCAAAAGAGGGCCAACTTAGCTTGGGTAGCTTTAAATGTACTGGTCACCAAAACTCTTCCCACAAAACCATTTCATCATGCTGAGTTTATACTCTTTACTCACAACTGTATGAGGTGAATGTCCTTGTGCTTAAATTTACTAGGAATTGCTGCCCTGGATAGTAAAGCATCAGGGAAGATGGGAGTCCGAGCAGTAGTCTACTACATGAGTACTACAATCATTGCTGTACTGACTGGTATAATCATTGTGGTCATCATCCACCCTGGAAAAGGTACTAAAGAAAACATGCACAGAGAAGGCAAAATTGTGCAAGTGACAGCAGCAGATGCCTTTCTTGATTTAATCAGGTATGGCTATGATATTGCACATTTTCTGTACCAATAGCAACAACAATAATATTTAGTCACAGGAGAACAAAAGTAGAGAATTTTAGATGGTTACTGCATAAACCAGCCAAATTTCTTTCAACTATGTGATATCAATATCTCTAACCCCTACAATGCTACAAAAGAATACTTGGATTTATTTTCAAATCAAGCTGTTGCAAGGGAAGAAACTGCTTTTAATATTCAAAGAAAGAAAGATTCTTTCTTTCACGCACAAAAGAAAGACTTCTGTTCTGCTATCTGCATGGGTCTTTTCCCCTCCTTCCATAGCACAGTCCTTATTACCAAATTCCTCTGCTTTCCCTTATTTCCAACTTTCAACAGTTTTATCACCTCACTTGAATCCCTGATTTAGCTCTTAATCTTAATTTTGAATTGTAGCCACCAGTCTGGGTGCATCTACTCAACCTTGTTAAATTGTATGGATGGGAAATAAATTTCAGGAACAGGCAAGTAAAATGCTTGAAATAGAGGGGCACAGATGTAAAATCTTGTTTTCTCCTTGCTCAGAGACTCTGCAGTGCCTCTTTTATAGAGCTAATATGTCACAGATGTATTCCAGGGAGTAGGGAAGCTGAGGTTTTGAACTCGGGAGCTTTTCCACAGGTAAAGCCACCAAAATTTTGTGTTCCACTAACCCATTTGGAGAAGCCAGAGACATGGAGAAAGGCCTCCAAGAGTCATGCTGCCAGGAAAGGGGACTTCAGAAAGACCCATGAAGAGGTTTGCACTCAGATTCCTCAAAATTTATTCAGTTAGGCTGCTTCTAATTCCCTCAGAAATGTCACCATTCTGGAAAGCAAACAAACAAACCCCCATATGTAACCAGTATACATATGCATATATAATTATATGTGTATGTGTTATTATTAAAGAATACTCAAACTTCAGAAATATTTGTTTCTTAATTATGACAAGACTCTAAATTGAGTGATAAATGCCATGATGTACTAGGGTACATGACTGCAAAATTGTTTAAGTAGTAGAAATGCATTAAATATTAATAACTTCTTTATTAATCTGGATTCAGAAAGCGTTAATAAATACAAAATTAAAAGTCAGTACTGACCCACAGAGCTTTGTTCGTTTGGTAATTTAGCTAATATTCTGCTCCATAACCAGACCTGCTATACACTATTGGATATAGAGATTGCAATTGCCAGGATCTATCCAACCCTACTACATTTCATCCTGATAAAGCTAACCAGGCCAATGCTACATGCAAAGCTCTACTCACTGTATACATAATTACATATTTGTCTTAGGATTCCTTTGAAAATTAGCTGGTCAATTCTTTTATTAGCTGTGCCTCTACTTAAGATATCACTGGAGTCTTATTACTTCTCATGTTATTTTCTTTCTTTTTCACAGAAATATGTTCCCTCCAAATCTGGTGGAAGCTTGCTTTAAACAGGTAAAATGTTTCATTATTTCCAACTAAAACATAACAAAGAAAGAAATTGAAATATTATAGCATTTTCTTTAGGATTATCATGTACTTGTACTTACAGCAGAAACAAATCTTACATATGCTGCCAGCTGTCAAAAAAACCCAAATCAACCAAATCTGTGCTTTGTTTTCGACCACATTGTCTCAGTATTTGCTATAAGAAGTGAAGAAAATACACCTGGCACAACAAATCAAAAACTAAGTTTTTTCACAATGTCGAATTCTTAAGTCTACAGCAAGCTTCATTAAAGTCAATACAGAATTCACTTTTCAAAAACAGTCTTACGTTAAATTAGAAGATATGCACCATCTGTATGAAGACTGGAAGATGTTTAAGAATGTCATGTGAGAAATATGCATAGGTTCAAAACAGAGGCAATAATTTTGTGGACATCAATAACAAAATCAAACTGGGGGACTTCCTGTCACCTATGATAGGAGTGCATACGCATGCTCTTTCTATGTTGCTTCCCAAATTCCTCTGTCATTAGCCTGGTCTTAACCTTAACTGTTCTGTGGAGAAAATAATAGTAACTAGTTACATTTCTTTTTTCAAAGGAGAACAGTATAGATTCAGTGAAACCTACAACGTGTATTTCCATAATCTAATTGCTTCATACTGACCCCACAGACAATCTTGAACTGATATTATTTACCAGTTATTGCTGTAGCAATAAAAAAAAGCTGAAATGTGGAGGTCAAGAAGCAAAAGGATAAAATAGAAATGTTCCAAAGCCCAGCTGAGTTAAATCTTGCAGAAGAATTGAAAAGAAAAAGTAACGTTTTCTTCAGTTATATAAACAGAGACAAATAAAAAGCAGTGACTTTCTAGATTAAAGATTTGGTCTAGATTATAGATAAACTAGACCCAGGTCCAAAACCAACAAATGTTATGCCTCTGTTTTCAGTAAGGATGATGATGAACTCAGGACAGTTGTGCAGAAGAGCAGTATGGAAAAACAAAAGTCTATATCTAAACTAGAAAAAAAATTCAAAGAATTTAATGTTAATAAAGTCAGCAAATTATATTATCTTTATCTCAAAATAATGAAAGAATTAGGACATAAAGTTACAGATCTAGCAGCAAGTTTTTTTCATATATCTTTCAAATTGGGAATTTATTATCTGTAACTGGTGAAAGCAATTATAGTGCCTTTCAAATTGCAATTTCAAGAAGATTTGGGAATTGATTTAAGCAGTTAATAACCCATTAGCTTGATCTCGGTTGTACTGAAGGATATAAGTAACTTGAAGGAAAGAGTAAAGACTTCATAATAAATGAAAATGAAAAATACATGAAAAAAAAAAAGATAAAGAATAACCAGGTTTCTGAAGCATAGATTGTACCAGAATAACCTTCCATCTTTCTTCCTCAAGATTGCTTGTTTTATTTTCTTTTCTTTTTTTTTTTTTTTTTTTTTTTTTTTTGTGCCACAGAAGTGCAATGGATCTAATCTCTTTGGAATTCTGTAAAACAGAGTTTTAATATGCGAGAAGTGAAACAGTTGAGCAGGGGATAGGAATATTCTAAAAATGGTAAAACGTGTGGAGGCAGAAATGGAAGTTGCTGAAGATCTGGGTGTATATCAGTTGATATTTTTATGAATGATATTGCCATAAGATGCACACAATGAAATTCACAGATGACATGAAAGTCCAAGCACTTTGCATTGATATGTATAACAATGCCAAAGAAGGTGGTACGTCCTTATTACAACCTAAAATGATTTCTACATGTCCATGTAATAAGCTGTAATACACAACAACAAAGTGAATTGGTTCTTGCAGATGTTGGCATGTTTGGTTATCTCCTTGTAGTTCTTCATCACATGTGAAGTAAACATTTAGAAATTAACAGTAATTTCTACTTTGAGATGGGAAGTCACCATCAGAAGGAAAAAAAAATCAGAACCCCTGTAATTCAGCTCGATGATATATTACATAACATAACTCCAAGAGAGGAAATAAAGTCAGAGGAACGTAACTGGAATACTGAGTATATTCTGGTCATTACATTCAAAGGAAGATTCATGCAAAATGAGCACAATGGAGAGAGGAGTTGCTGGGATTATCAAAAGAACACAGCGTATAAAGCAAAAAGAAGCTTCATTTAAAAACTATTCAGGTACAAAAACCAAAGTGGGAACAGAGCTGTGCAAGATAAAAATATTTACACAAGAACAAATGGAAATCACTATGGCTGAATTTAAAGTGAAAATTAGTAAGGTTTTTAACCTTCATTACCCAAAAGGTGAGGTCCTGGAAAAATGTTCAATTAGGAATCATGGGAACAAACTACCTCATCAGTTTTAAGATACTGCTTCAAAAACCATTTCAATAAGGCCAACCTTTCACTTGGCCTTGTTGAACTTCATGATGCTGGCATGGGCCCTCGTCTCAAGGCTGTCCAGGTCCCTCTGGATGGCACCCCTTCCCTCCAGCATATCGACCGCTCCACGCAGCTTGGTGTCATCAGCAAACTTGCTGAGGGTACACTCAATCCCAACGTCCATGTCACCAACAAAGATCATAGCATCATAGAATCATTTAGGTTGGAAAAGACTTTCCATGTGACGTATGTTGCTGTCTTCACTATGCACTGATCATTTGCAAGCTTTTCTGATTTTTATCACTAACAGGAGAATCTGAAAAGTCTGACTGCAGATAAATATTCCACACAGCTAAAACTAGATTACTCTGTTGAAAATTTTCTCTATACCACTATATTCACCCCAGAAAAAAATTTTTGGATTTATCTTTCAACTCTGATCATTATCTCTTCATTTGTCTTTCTCTGCTAAATTCAAAAATGCTACCTGGGGCTAAGCAGTTGTAAGCAGTCTTCTTTTTAAGCAGATACTGCTTTTTAACTTCTTGTGCTCTGAGGATATATCAAAAGACAAAAGAAACACAAGTGAACTTGGGACATCAAGAGTAACAGAATCAGTCTAACAGTTTGGGGAGGGTCATTCTGTGGTGACTAAGTGGAATTTGATGCCAGCTGAAGCTTAAAGAACTGGAAAGGTGCATCTGATAACTGCATTTCTTCTGGCCTAATTTTAATCAAATATTAAATATTATTTCCTGAATGCATCCTTATCAAGAGGATTGGAAGTGTTAATCACACATCCAGACATGAATACTAACTAATATATGCTGTCTATTCCTCATGATAATTTTGGCTATTTAGGATATATTTTAGCCTGTATCATCACCTCTTCTGCAGACAATTTAGAGTGCTTTCACACATGTCCATATGGAAAGAAAATAAAAAATTAATTAGGAAGATGGGATATCACTGCCTTCTTTTCACTTCTTTTCATTTTTTAGGCTTGCATTTAAGCAAACTTCTTGCTTTTAAAGTCATCATTCACTAAAAGCTACATCATCATACAGACTTAGCACAGACAGTGCTAATTATATTGTCTCAGAGTACTCACAGTAAATGATGAGTTTTCAGAGCAATTACCCATGCAATTACCTTGTCTGTAAGTTAAACACTGGAATGTGCGACTGCCATGTTATAAAGTTGCTTCTTAAGAAGTCATGCAATATATTCATATCAAATGACTCTGGTTATCTTGTAATACTAATGAAAACAAAATAATAATAAAAGTGTAAGCAACTAATTAATTATATTATGCAATAAAGTAATTATATTGTCTATATCATAATGAGATAACGTAATTAAAATTCATTTTAAATTTGTTTATTAGCACCGTGTCTTGTAAAATAGTCCAGAAATGTCATTATTTTTATATTTTACTTGCAGATAAGGTTGTTCATAGAAAGCTACTAGTATTAATATGTTTCAAATAATATTTACCTTGCTCCTAATTTTTTATCCACACATGAACTTAAGGAAAAAAATATGAGTATTTTGCATCTAGAATCTTACCAGGCAAAAATACCTCTGCCTGGAGACAAAACGCACCAAACATCCTCAGAAATGACAGGACTTCAGTGTTGTCTAGCCCATCACAGACTACCAGTGTAGGTGTGTGGACTTCTAGTAAAACATAACCAGCTGTTCTGGAAGCTTTAAGCCTACAGTCTGTTATATGAGCAGTTTTTCTTTGTGTAAATTCTTCTATAACTGAATATTGCAACAGAACGAGGATCTGCAGAATCACAGTGATATTAAAATGTCAGTCTGAGCTGCATGAACAGCTGATAACGTTGATTCCCACCACTGAGATCTGCCTGAAAGTGGGAATCTCATAAAAGTTCACAAAATGACCTCTTTGTACCATTTTCTCTGCAGAGCAGTAATAGTCAACTCTGCTATTACCCCATCTATTTCAAAACCTTTGACATTTTCTGTCATCTTGAAGGTGGTCTTTCATTCTTTCACTTTGTATGAACAGTTGGCTTTTTCACCATTCTATGCACAGAAGATTTGTTTTGTGGTGGCCAAGCAAACTTGTATTTTGCCTTTTGTGTCATCTGAAAAATCATTGACAAGAATAAAGCTCAACCTACACTTTTTCCTTCATAGTTATCTCCTTTGCATTTCCCATATTTGGTTTTCCTTAATTTCTTTTGTTTCACCGGGAACCTTCTCGTGACTTTTGATAGACAACTTTGGGCATAAGAAGACAGACACATCCACAGAGTTATCCCTAACCTCATTTAGCAATAGTGAAACAAAGGCTAGCTCAAGTGACTGTCCCAGAGCAAATAAGTTGCTCTGATTCCTCTTGCTCAGATTCTCATTTTGAATCTCACTCTAAATAGACCATTTCTCCACTGCTCTGGAAGGGGTTCTAAAAAAACTTCTCCCTAGTAACATTTCTGAATACTTAAGTCTGACTAACAAGGTGAGTCAACAGTTAAGATCTACATGTCTATGTACCAGTCTAGTAGCTGAAATGGAAATGGTCTTTGCTAAGTGAGGTCCTAAAATTCATATTATACCCCTGAAGAGACTAAACTTATAAAGAATTAAAGGCATCTTCCTGCTGGGACAGAATTCCAGAATCAGCACAAAAAAGAAGGAATATGCTTATTACAATCTAAAATTATTTCTATCTGGGGTTTTTAAATGTAACAAACTTAATGTGATTATGCTTTCTCCCCTGTAGCTGCCCAAATTCTTCTCAGTCCCATCGTAATTTTTGCACCCAATGGCCAATTCCAACCTAATTTGACATGAGGGGGGGCAGTTCTCAGACAAATGAAGACTGTGCTACCACTGAAAGAAAAGCAGTTTATGACTTAACTCCTGGCCTGTTCCAACAGGCAGCAGCCAGCCACCCAGGCAGAACACATCTAACACTGTCTAACAGTCCTATCACATGTTGCTTTTGACCTAGTCAAATAGGTAGGAATGAGAGAAGGACCTGAGGGTAATGGAGGAAAATCCAGACCAAGGCAGTTATGATGTGCCTTGGGAAAGTAGGAAATGAATAGGAAATTTGGTAGGAAATTAGGCTTCAATTCCAGTCCTCATTAAGCAGCTTGCTTTTTTGTTTGTCTAATCTGTGTACCCACAAGTCCAGCATAATTACACCCTTCAGGTATTTGCATTAAGAAATTTTTACCTCAAGTTTTTTCCTACTGAAAAACAGTAATAAAAATGCACATATAACATAATTATCATACCTGTACACATTTTAAAAAAAAAAAAAAAAAGAAAAAAAATAATTAGAAGAGCTTGATGTACAGTGTTAGGCAGTACTTTAACATTCTTGTAAGGACTAAATTAAAAACGGTTTTGTAAGGACTTCTAGAAAATTTTCATTTCCACTGTAACACCTCTCTGTCACTTAAAGAGGCAATCCCATACCCTCGTTCCTTGGCTGTGTAGTTCCAGTCTCACTGTTTTTCCCTATCTGGCATTCATCAGTCAGTGATTCATGTCCAGATCACTCAGATTCACCTCCACAGCCTTTACCCCAAAATGGCCACTTTTTTTGCTTGGTAAGTTGCCTGCCAATTTAAAAAGTAGAATTGGCTCACTGAGAGATCAAACTAGAACTGACACAGAGGAGAAAGTATCACAAGTTGGATGTGAGTGGGTAAGGGAGTAGAACTGGGTTTTTCCGTGTCAGCCGAGTGTTCGAACAGCTCGGCTTTCTCTAACCACAGCCCAAATCTTCAAATGTTTTAGGAAATTTTATTTAAAACTCAAGAATATCTGACCTCCATGGAGATTTGTTCTGCTACATTGTATTCAGAAACTTTCCATAAATCTCCTGTAAGCAAGTTTTATTTGAAATTCTGAAAGACTTAGAGCTTTCAGGGGGATACAGCAAATATGTGGAAGGAATGCATCACAGAATCACCGAGGTTGAAAGCGACCTCTGGAGATCATCTAGTCCAACCCCCCTGCCAGAGCAGGGTCACCTAGAGCAGGTTGCACAGGATGGTGTCCAGGTGGGTTTTGAACATCTCCAGAGTCAAAGACTCCACCACCTCTCTGGGCAGCCTGTTCCAGTGCTCCGCCACCCTCAAAGTAAAGTTCCTTCTCATGTTTAGATGGAACTTCCTACATTCCTAAGTTTGTGCCCATTACCTGTTGTCCTATTACTGGGCACCACTGAAAAAAAGACTGGTCCCATCCTCCCAGCACCCTCCCTTTAAGTATTTATAGGCATTGATGAGATCCCCCCTCAGCCTATCAAAACTATTCAGGTGTGGAAAATAACAGAAAATTAGATCAGTGTTGACAGATGCTGATATTCAGGTTTCACACCTGAGTCACAAGTGCTCCACTTCACCCAAATATTTACGGAGTGCACAACAGACCCCAGATACTACTAATAATACTACAGCTCCTGGACTTAATATTTGTCTTTTGTTGGTGGGCCCAAAGGAATAAAAATCCAAAGTTGCTGAATAACTTTGATACCAGCATCCCATTGATTTAGTAAAGTATTTAGCATTCTGAGATATATTAGAAGCATTTTATTAGTGATATTTAGTATGCTTTGTGGTTGACAGAATTTAATCAGTACAAGGCTGCAGGGCTTTTTGAGCCCAGCCAGAAATATTCAGGATGCACATTTCTCTTCGGAAAAACATTAGGTGGTGAAAGACTGTTTTTCAAAACAGACATTTAGGAGCATATTAAGATTTTGAAATTCATTTGCCCATTCTGTAATGGAACCATTTAAGGTAGAACCCTTTTCTTAATTAAGGAAAGAGGTGATTTCTTACTGCAAAGCATAGAAAACTAATGGCTTTGCCATAGCAAAGGAAAAAAGAGATATGTTATCTTTCAGTTACTTTCACTCTAATTTTTTCTAATTCAAAAAGATGAAAAAGTAAGGAAACACCAGAGCACATGAAACTATTTTCACTAGCCAAAAAAGACCTTTTTATTTAACAGCTGGAAATACGTTGTTGGGAAAAACAGCAATTTATAAAAATGCAAACTAAGAATCAATAGTTTTGTCACAAAACTCATGAGCATGACAAATCTGCATCTTTGATTTTGATATATTTCTGAGAAAATAAGTTCTGGAAGGTAAAGGTGAAGATTTAGCTCTTGAAGTTAATATTGATTTTTGTTGCTTTCAGGAAAGACAGGTTTTCATCACAGTATATTTTACCAACAAATATTACACAAAGAATTCAAATGTCCTATATTAGTAATTAATAATTTAATGTGTGATTTTTATCCTTGTTTGCTATAATTCACAGATTTCCTATCTTTCTTTTATTTTTGTTTTAACAGTTCAAAACTAACTATGAAAAGAGAATGTTTAAAGTAAATATTCCATCCAATGACACATCCACAGTGGCTTCCATAATAAGCAATGTGTCAGAAGCAATGGAAACCCTCACCCAAATGAAAGAGGAAATAGTTCCTGTCCCAGGTTCTGTAAATGGAGTGAATGCCCTTGGATTGGTGGTTTTCTCGATAAGCTTTGGCCTGGTGATTGGAAGCATGAAGGAGCAAGGTCAGGCATTAAAAGACTTCTTTGATAGCCTTAATGAGGCTATCATGAGATTGGTAGCTCTAATCATGTGGTAAGTGCCTCTTCGATAAATTCCATTTTAAGTTACTAACAATATTTTTTCATTGCAGTCAGGCACTGGATAGCAAGAGTCAGTTTGGTAGAAAGTCAGACAATAAGATCTTAACCACCTTGTATCTTTTTTATAAATGAATCCAAGAACTGTAATTCTATATGTCAATAATTTGCCCAAACATACCTGCTCTTCCAGTGCGTTTAGCTTTTGACATGAGAAAAATCAGGGTCTATGGCAGAACTTGCTAAGCTTATACAGAGCCATTCTATGTGTTCATAAAGATAGCAATCACAACAGTATGCTATCAACGTTTCCTTATATCCTAATCTGACACTTCACTAAAGGAAACCGACAAGCATCTCCCATAATCTTATTTCTATACATCAAGACCTTGTTATCATCAGTTTCTAACACACCTGGTTCCTGCAGTTGTGTAGTGTATACATATGTCCTTGCATTGTAGCTGCACTGCTTCCACATACACATAAGTTTCCTAATTACTTTTTTTAGTGTGTTCAGTAGGTAAATAAAACCAATACATTTTTACATTTTCCCTTAAACATTAGGTATGAAATCTTTTCAACAACGAAGATTCATTATGTCTCAGGCAGAAAGTTAATTAGGCAAAGAAATTATGTCTTGTTGCCTTCTTTCCTACAGAAAACAAACAAACAAATCAACTCCAAAAGCCTACCCAAGAACGCAAACACATATGTTGTAGTACTAGATACGAAACTAAACATAAGTATATTTTTCTAGTAACTAAAATTCTGTTCTGCCAGGAAAACATCTATACAAAGCAGAAATCTTTCCTCCTTCTTTACAAGCACACTTAAGATTATAAAGAGTGGATGAGAATTGTTACTTCTGAGAAATTTCTACATAGATTTGATGGCTTAAAGTGCAATTGAGATATGCTGGATAAATTTTGTTCTGTGGTAACTTAGTGTGAAAAGACAAGTGGACATTTATAGAAATAAGGCTGTACCAACAGTTCAGCTGCAGCAGAATTGTGTTAGAGTTTTATGCCCAGCACTAGGTCTTTCTTCATCTGTAGCTGTGTTTACCGATAGGAAAAAGCAGATCATACCACCTTTGTTGCTGCCCCACAATGCAGCTATCCTCTGTCCTCCAGATGGCTTCATGCTAAAGTATTTATCCACTGCCCCACTGGATAAAACACGGCATGGCCAGAAGTAGCTTGAAATCATCAGGAGTTATCAGCCTTTTGTGTGGGTTCCTTCCTCAACGACATGGGAAACGGGACTGGTGAGGTAATAGAACTAGGCATGTGGCATAGTCTACAACTATGTCGGTTGAGCTTTCATTCATACGGACAGAATTATAACAGAATTGGCTAAATTAGCTTTTAAATGACACTTGAATTCCAAAGGGAGCTCATCTCCCTACATGTCTGAAAGGCATGCTATACATCTTGAAATCCTTACCAGATCCGGAATCCAGCAGAGCCTGTCAGAAACATTCACTGCTGTGTTTAATCTGGGTTGACAGTTAAGTGTTAAAGGGTTAAACTCTTTAATTGCTTCTGAATAATTGCATTCATCCTAACAGTGGAATCCTACATTCATGCATGCATA
>VYXH01005409.1:2167-26364 GCA_013397275.1 Burhinus bistriatus
ACCCACCCACCCCCCCAGCCTTAAGCTGCATTTGCAAAGCGCCCCAAAGAGACACCGGTGGAGCATCAGGACAAAACAAGAGACCCAGGGTTCTTTTTGCCTCATGGAGGTAATACGTGGAGCGGGGCACAGTCTTCACATCTTCCCCATCGCCACCGGTGCAAGGGCAGGCTCTGCCTGCACCGGAGGGGCAGAGAAAACCCAAAAGGTGATCATACTGTGCCCACAGGTTGCTGGTGTCTCTGTCCTTCGCCCACGGGGCAATTCAGGGATCCTACAGGAGAGGGAAAAAACCCCCGTGGGGGAATTCACCCGCAACCACCCCAAAGCCCTGCTGAGGCTGGCATCTCTCCCCGCCAGCCCTCGCTTCCCCACCGCCCACCCTGCAACAACTCTTTTTCACACTAAGCTTGTGCCCGATAAGCTTGGGCAATTTTATTGGAGTTATTAGAGCTGATTAAATAGTCTCTGGGTCCCCGTGGAGCTGGAGCACAGCTCATGGTTCCATCCCACCCTCCCAAATGGATTGGGCTTGCTGGGATGACCGCAAGGGTTAAAGCAGACCTGGGGAGCCATGCACCACCTCGGGGTGACACCGGTCCCAAGGAAGGATCCGTTCACACCTAACAACGCAATGCAAGCGCTGTTTGGGAGCTTCGCCTTGCTTGCTGCACTCCCTGAGCTCTCCCTTACCTCCTCGTCTCTGTGCCCCAGGAGCAGCCGCCCTTCAGTACACGTGGGGTTTGGTAGAGCCCCTCTCCTTCTTGTTCATGGGCTCGGTGTCCGAATCCGGCAGGCTGGAGATGTATCTGTACTTGCTGGTGGGTGACCTCTGAGAGGACAGGAGACCATCAGACCTCCCCAAAAGGGCAAGGTGGTGAAGTGAGGGCTGGGTCCTCTTATTGCAAGGGCAATGCAACGAAAAGGCTAGTCGCAGCAGGCAGCAGAGGCTGCACGGTGGCCAGCGTTGAGGTTTCACAGCGTGATGTTACACCTGGATTTGCCCAGGGGGGAAAGGGAGACACAGCAGGACCAGGCACCCCTTCTTCACCCTCAACCTCCCCTTCCTGGCAGGAAAATGGGGACAGTGGGACCGGGAGGGATGAACAGGAGCTTTGCTGCCTTGCAACGCAAACGCGAGGAAATTGCCCGTGATGCCCTACCCCGTGAAAATCAAAGACTGGAGAGATCCAGTTCCAACCCTGGATGTGGGGTGGGTGTTGCAGGACCCCTCATCACCCCTGACAACCCCTAAATATCATCCCGGCACCTCTCCCATCCATCTTTGCACCCTCGAGCCCGTACAGTTACCTTGACAGGAGCAAACTCCTGTTGGATCAGCTTCTTGAACTCACTTCTGCTGAACGGTTCAGATTTCTTCCCCTTCCTGGCATTGCCCTGATAACTCTCCATCATGTCAGTGATGGCTTTAATGAGCTTAGACATGTCTCCCGTCCTGGAGAGGAGCAAAACTTGAGGACACAGCAAGGTGGCAGGGGCAGCGGCAGCTCTGCCCACAGGAAAACCCCCACGTTCCCTTCCAATAATTCAAAACATTTTCAGCTCAGTTTCAGCCTTTCTAAATTTCTTTGCCAGAGGTAAAAAGGAAAATCCCTTTGCTGGACGCTGCCCACCCTGGCTACTCTCGGAACTTTCACCTTAATTCCCTTCATTTCTCCACTTTCCCACTCCCTGCTTAAATTAAAAGGACGGAGCTCCCTGTAGCTATCTCAGGCACTTGTGGGGTTGAATGAATCAGCTCTTGCAGGTAAGGAAAGTGCCGTGTCTGCGCACCCGTTGCGCTCGGGGCTGGGCGGAGGGAGTCTGGGCAGCTAATCCTGTGCTTGTGTCTTTAGTCCCTGCTGCCCCGAGCCCTGCCGGGAAGGATTGGTCGCAAAATGACCCTGAAAACATAAAAGCTCATTTCAAGTATAAAAAGAAACGGTGGAGACTCACCCTGCTCACCTGCATCAACCAGTCGACGGGCACAGATCGGACTGGTGGGATCAGCTCTCTGCAAGCTCCTCGCAGGCTGCCGGGGAGTGGGTGGAGGGTGAGGATTTCCTCCGGTCAGTCCTGTTCTCTGGCTGCCTCCCTGCATTGCTGCGCTTCCCAGGGAGCCTCCCTCATTATCCTTTCCTGGCGAGGATGTTTACCAGCACACCTGGGAAAGACTTATGTAGGTCAGCCTGCAGCTTCACTCTCCACGGGTATTGCTCAGGGACCCGAGTGGGGAACACAGGGGTTTGCACTGGAGACATCTCCTTGGATCAACAAAAAAAAAAAAGCTAACCAGAAGTTCTCTTCATATATGGAAGTTTGCATTTAGCTTCTCCCAAAAATGTTTGGGGTTTTTTTTTTTCTCCTTTCCAGCCAAGGTGATTTGTGAGTTTGCCGGGCATTGCAATGCCAAAGCTTAGAAAAAGTCACAGACAAAATAACTTCCAGCAGAAAAGGCGGTTTTAATCTTATTTTTGAGGCTGTCTCGTATAGGCTACCACCGGGCATATTCGCATTTGCCCAGCTTGGACAATGGCAGCAGAGCTGTGGTTTCCTCTGTGAGAAAGGAGAAAGAGCACTGAGCTGCTTTTCGAACAGGGCAGCCTGCTCCCAAGAGTGACAGCAGTGTGGGGACACGCGGTGACACCAGCTCCGGGTAGCCATGGCCGAAGGGGTTCTGAGCTCCCTCCCGTGGGAAAGTCACTTACTACACATCTCATAGAAGAGTCGTAGAATCATAGGGTCATAGAATCGTAGAATCATAGGATCATAAGATCATAGGATGAGAGGATCGATCATAGGATCACAGAGCCTCGACGGGACAGGGACAGCCACCACCCGTCCCAGCAGCGTGGCCTCGGTGCCAGGCTGCATTTCAGCCCCGATGGGGCAAACAGAGCCACGCATGGGGAGAGGTTGCCCCAGGGCTCCTGAGGAAAGAACAAGGCACAGGGGCTGCGGGGATGCTGCAGCGAGGCAGCCAGGGCAGGACGCCTGGCTCTCGGCCGATTCTCTGTGTGGTCTCAGAGAAGTCAATGACCCTAGGTTTGCTCACCTGGAAATGGGGTGTAACAAGCCATCCCTGCTATGAAGGGTGTGCCAGCTTTCATTAAGGGCTCAGGCACCGTCCCAAGATTGCCAGATACGGTATGAAGCCAGATGAGATCACGCTCTGCATCAATCTTTCCAGACGGCGTTGGCAGGACCGGGTTTGTAGCAGCGTTTTTGGGAGAGGAGGGGTTGCTGGAGCCAACCTGTGCCGCCCACGTACCGCTGCTGACACCACCAGCGCGGCACAAGACATCTCTGCAATTAAGTGGGTTGCAAATGAGATGCAGACCATGGTCTGGAGCTAAATTTTACCTTGGCACAGTGAGGCGAGAGGCAGCAAGTTGCTGCAGGCCCTCTGCAGAAAGGGCTGCCCGGCGCACGGATGCTTTCGGTGGAAGCCGGATCAGCTCAGGGGCTGCTCTCACAGTTTACGGGCCCTGGGAGCTGGAGCTTTTGGGAGAGCCCCAGCCCTGGTGGATTCACTTCAGGGATGTATTTGGGATGGCCAGACAACTGGGCACAGACTGCAGCACAATTTACCTCGCAACTTTTTGTGGTACAGCCTTGCCAAATCACTTAGCATCAACCCCACAGAGAGACCAGCATCCCCATGACACCTCTCAGATGAGCCAGAGTTCCTGCTGCTGCCGGCCATGCCCTTGATGGAGACACAGAGTCTTTTCTCAAGATCTGGAGTCATCCGCATGGCCAAGTGCTCAGGATTTAAGGTTTTATGTTGGCAGGTCCCTATATCTGTACAAACGGTCTTGGAAGAACATCACTCTGCCATGGGGACGGTGCATGCCCAGGTGCGGGAAGGACCCCAGGACCTGCTGGGGGGTGGCCAGGTATGGCGATGCAGAAACCACCGCACCGGGCAGGAAGCTCTTGCGAAGGAGGATGGGAGGGCAACGCATGGCAATGGCACCTACAACCGCTGTACTCCTCCCTCCACCACTGCCGCCCCGATTAGCACACATCCGCCCAGGGAATGAGGGGAATTAGGAGGAAAATTGCTCTGAATCACTCTGAGCCAGTCCCTTCCGCTGGCTACTCCTTCTGAACCTGCTGCCACCACTGTGCCATCCTGCGGCAGCACGTCCCCATCCACAGCAGCGTCAGGCTGGCTTTGCTGGGCTCTGGGCACAGGTTTGCCCGTGACGGTGGGTCTGCTTCTGGCCATGGGCCTCACCAGCACCCCAGGACCAACCAGTTTTACCCCACTGTGGCTCATCCTTATCGGCCTGTCTAGACTGATAAGGAATGCGACGCGCACAGTGCATCAAAGTCCCCAGTTGCCACAGCACTGGGTATTGTGCAACCCATTCTGTGTCAGCCTCCTGGAGGGGGTCTGCCAGGGGGGTGAAGGGGGTCTGCAGCAGAGGGAGGAGGGCAGCAGTGGGCGGAGGGTGTCCGTGGTGGGCAGGGGGAGCAGGCAGGGTGGGGATAATGGAGCTGGGCTGGGTCCCAGCTGGGAGACACAGCTCAGCCCCAGCTGGATCACATCCCCTCATTCATAAAACCCACCCCTGTAAGCTTCAGCTCCTTTTCTCCGGCCTAGGAGCTTTGGGAGGGGGTTGGTAGCGTGAGGAGCTGGCAGGGTCACCCCAAGGTTGTTTTGATGGGACAGGACAGGGTGGCAGTTCAGGGAAACATAGTCCTTAGGCAGGGTCTAGGCTGGGACCCTTGGCAGGGTGCGAATGTGAGTTGACATATTGCGCCTCACCAGGGCAAAGCTCAGGGAGAGGGTTGTGGGGTACGACCCCCACCCAAACAAGGCAAGAAGGAGGATTCGGCATTTATCTGCATCCACCACTTGCCTGTTGCTTTGAGCTGTACCCTGGAGGAACTGCGGTGCTTCTCCCTTCTCCTGCTCCCCGTAAGACACAGGTAAGAAGAGCTGATGTGGTAGCGTTGAGAAAGAAAAGAGCCCTTTCCAGCAAAACCGCTTGGTGGTTTGAGCAGAGGGGGGTGAGAGAGGAGTTTTGGGCGTTTGCAAATCAGTGCGTGTCCTCACGATGCCAGCTTAGCCCAGAAATACAATTTTTGTTTCTGACACGTAAATCGGAATAATCCTACTTATTGAGAGCAGCACTGGTGGTGTAGAAATAGGGGATGTGATGAACAGGGGGTCACAGGACAGGGCTCTGCCTGCGATCAACGGGCCAGGGTGCAACCCTGGGGAGCAGGGCAGGACTGTGGGACTCCAGGGCTGGTGGCCGCCCCAGCAGCCACGGTGGCACATGCCACCAGGTGGCAGCAGGAACCTACTGCAGACTGCCTGGTCCTCAGCGTGCAAAGGTCGAATCCTGCCTTATAACCTGGGGGTGGAGGCAGGTGGGGCTGGGGGTTGCGCACCTCCTTCTTCATGCTGCTAGACAACTGCTCTTGGGGCAGCGAGGCTGGAGGGACCCAGGTGTCATCCCCATCCCCAAACAGCATGGCCATGGGCAGCAGAAGCACCTTGCCCATCCACCTGACCGTGCATCCCTCTGCAGCATGGGATACAGCGCGGTCGAGGTGTGTCCAACACCACCTTCCTTGCATTGCTTTGACATCCCCTTTGTCTGGGAGCTGTGAGTTCTGCTGGGGGTGAAAGGACGCGTACAGATTTGGGGACTGCTCTGCCATTATGAGAGGACCCAGCAACCACCTCTCCTTGCTCGCAGCCTTGTGTTGGTGTCCTGGTCCCGCTGCGCTCAGGGTGTATGGTGGCTTGCTCTTCACCACCTCCAGTGTGATGGTCCAACAGCCCTGGTGGGTGACACAACAGGAGTCCTGCGCCCTGGGTTTCAGGGGACTGTGAAGTCCTGCTGTGTTGGCAAATATCCTGTTGCATCAGCACCGCTGGTGAGGCTGGTTCCCGCCTGGATCCCGGGGGAAAGTCCCAGGGTGGTTTGTGGGTGTCCCCAGCACCCAGATTTGTGTGCTTACCCCCTGCACAGGGAGACCCTGCTGCTGCAGAGAACAGAAGGGCTGACCACCCACTGGCAGGGTGCTGAGGTCCTGAGGAGCTGATCAGCTGCACCTGGGACCCAAACCACCCTTGTGCCAAAAGCCGGGCATCCCTCTATTGGTCTCTTCTCCCAAGTAACAGGTCAGGATGAGAGGAAACAGCCTGAAGTTGCACCAGGGGAGGTTTAGATTGGACATTAGAAAAAATTTTGTTACCGAAAGGGTTATCAAGCATTGGAACGGGCTGCCCAGGGAAGTGGTGGAGTCGCCATCCCTGGAGGTGTTTAAAAGATGGGTGGACGTGGTGCTGAGGGACATGGGTTAGTGGTAACTTGGCAGTGTTGGGTTAATGGTCGGACTTGATGATCTTAAAGGTCTCTTCCAACCAAAACAATTCTCTGATTCTCATGGGACCAGCCCTGGGAACAGTGTGGTTCTCGGTGCTTTTGTCCTGGCAGGGTGGTGGCAACGAACCAGCTCCACTCTCTCCCTTGAGTGTGGGGCTCTTACCTGCTCCAGAGCCCCTAAAGTGCTACAAGATGGGGCGTGTGACTCATTTTGGGGTGTAGGATTGAGTGTTGGGTGCAGGACCTGACTCCAGAAGGGACCTGCCACCCTGTGCAGGCTCAGGCAGAGCTGAATGGTCTCTGGTCCTTGCAGCAGATTTTACCTTGTAAGAAGGTGTTTGGCACTTCAGATGTCAAAACTGACTCCAAAGGAAGCTGAAGCAACCCGGCCAGCAGCGGTGAAGCAAACTTGCGGCAGTCTTGTGTTAACCAGGGGGCTTGCTTCAGTGCTGCTGGTTTGGGGAAGCTTGTGGCAGGTTCCCGCACAGAGCAGGGCGATTTCAGGGCTTTGACTCACCCTTAGGAAATCACAACTGTTCCTTTTCCACCCCCAACCCCCCCATCACCACCACCACCTTCTAAAAGATGTTTGCAAATCAGTAGCCAGGCTCTAAGCACGCAGGGTGGGGGGCTGCTCGGCAGCATCGTAGGCATTTCCAGCCACCCGCTCTGGAAAGCGGCTGTTAACAAGGGACACCCCCTCGGTGCAAACTCAGGGTGCTCTGAGTGAGGACTTGGGGTTGTTCTCAGTTCTTGTCCACACAACACCCACCAGTCGGACCCTGCTGCTGGCTGTTAGCACCAAAATTAAATGCATCCACCCCACCCCCAGCTCCCTTCCAGCCCCGTGCCAGGGCCTTGCAGAGCCAAAGTGCCCTAAAAAAGGGTGCTCCTCCAGAAAGGAGCGCTCATCCATCCCCATCCTTCCTTCCAGCTCTTGCCTACCACCACAGCTCAGTTCTAGGGGACACGCGGAGTGTTTTCAGGCCAAAACAGGCTTTTTTTTTTTTTTTTCTTTCTAGTTGGAAATGCAAAGACCTGTCAAATTATACTGCCTTCCCTAACCTATGGAGCACATTATAATGCAAGAAGGGTTGTGAGCACCCACTGCAGTCAACCCTGCTCTCCCCCGGTGTCCACCTCACCCCTGAAAACCAGTCTCCAAGGTGGACTTGCCTGGCTTAAAGCCATGCTGGGAGGGCGCAAGGCATAGGATTTGCCTCGAGGAAAACCCACGCGGACACAGAGAAGAGCCTCAGGGTAAATCTTTATTTGGCAGCAAAACCATCAAACTTGAAGGAAGGAAGAGAGGGAGGTGGGCAGAGAGGGATGGGGGGGAGAACACCAGGAACTGCCAGCACTGCATGGGTGCCTTTGGCTGGGGACCACAGCCCACCTCAGTGGTGGTGTTGGTGCTGGTGCTTGTGCTGCTGTTGCTGCTGCTGGTCCTCGACGTCGTGGAGGTGTTCGTGGGTGGCAATGGTCACACGGGTGATCAGCAGCATCACCTCGCAGAAGCTGATCTGCGCATCCTTGTTGATATCGAGGTCCTTCATGATTTCGTCGATGGTGGCCTTGTTTCTCACATGCTGCGAAGGAAGGGACACGGTGAGGGCAAAGTCCTGCCATTCACAGCTCAAGCGTCCCCTCGGCCTCTCTGGGACCCTCATGGGTTCCGTATAGTCTGGTGCTGCATGTGGCTCCATCCCCATGCCACCATCACCCCTTGCTTTGGGTACAGCGATGTTTCACCCGTGGTGATGAAGCAATGGGAGAGCAGCAGGCTAGCATCACTGCAAGGACACCGTACAATGTGGAGACCCATGAAGGCGGCAGTGTTATGTCAGCCACAAACCTCTCCTTTAGCGTGTTGGATTAAAAACACTTTACCTTCTGCTTTAGCAAAGTAAGTTTGGGGGAACAAAAAAAAAATGGGCTTTTTGGCTGGTGTTTCTGACATTATCACTCCTAGATGGCAAAGGAGCTCTTGGGCAATAGGATCAGATAAAGTGGCAAGGGTAAATAACCGGCTGCAGGTTCACCTAGACATGGGTGGGTTTCCTTCATCCGTTCTTTACGGAGCATGTTTGGAAAGTGGCAGTTGGACAGGGAGAGTCTGGGCAGAAGGTGTTGGGGCAGGAGAGCAGAGAGGGAAGAGGGTGATTCCAGCCCCTGTGGGTATTCAGGCAATGGAGTCCAGCCCAGCTCCCTCCCCACGTGGGTCATGGGAAACTCCACTCACCCTCAGGTAGTTCACAAGCTGCGCCTCAATCAGGAGCTTCAGCTCCTTCTTGGTCAGGGTGTCTCTGTCCCCCTCCCGTCTTGAGTACTGGTGGAAGACATCAATGATGACATCCATGGCCTTCTCCAGCTCGGAGAGCGGTTCCTGGGTCTGGGAGGTCTGGAAGAGAAACGATTACAGTGAATAATGTCAGGAGCCACAATAGATGGGGAAGTCTGATGTAAACCAGCGAGGCTCCGGTACAGCCACCTGCTTCACACCAGATGAGGACACAGCCTGGCTTTGTTCTTTTTTGGGGATGAATTTCAGCTGTTTGTTTTGAGTTTTCCCTTCTCTGCAAGCCCAAGGAGACTGAAGTGGGTTGCAGCCATTGCCTGCTTCTGCTCTGGGATGTGCAACTACAGCTAACAGTTGAGAGTGGATTTCCCCCCCAAAACGTGCCCTTTAAGTCAGGCACTGTTGGAACAGGGCTCCCAAAATAGCTGGTGGCACCACAAAAACCTCTGCAGAGATACAGAGTATGAGATCTGATGTCCAGGAGCCCCTTCGGTATTCGGACTGTGCTGTAGGGAACCTCTTCCAGGAGGAGACCTCTCTCCTTGTGAGTTCCACTCAGGTGAGCCTGAGCAGAGATGGTTGTCCTCTTCCAGCAACTGATGGCAGCGCACATGGCGAGGAGAGGCTCCTCAAGGGTCCTTGCACCTCTGATGGCCCAACCAGCACCTGGAAAAGAGCATGGAGACCTTAAATGCCCGAGCCACTGTTGGACTTGCCTTGCTCATCTTGACGAAGTAGCGAGATTCACTCAGGCTGGAGCGGGGCTGGTCCCAAATGTGACATCTCTTATAGCCTGGCCATCCGCCTGCGCCACTCCACCAGTTGTGAAATGTCTCTGTTTCATCCAATTCCAGTCTGTGTTCATGACATGTGCATTGCTTAAGGCTGCGGGGTAGTTCCTTAAAAGGGGTCTCTGTGGCTTTTCCCGCAAGGTTGGTGTGTCATGTACTCTGGCAGGGAGGTGGCCAGGACATGGCCATGTCCCCTTCACCCCCTCCACCTGGCTATTGGGGCTGCAATTCTCCATCAGCTCTGGACAGAAGCCCATTCCCCTCGGCTTCTTCAATTTCACCTCTTTTACTCTCCTCTTTAGGGGTGTCTTCTCATGTCACAAGGCAAAGGGGACCCATAGGATCATTCCCGCACTTCTCCAATGAGCCAGCACTGCTTGGCCCCATAGCATCCCCATCCTTGCAGACCCGGCACGCACAAAAGCACCGCATGGTCCCAAAAGCATCCCGCTGCTTCACGCAGCCCAGCACTGACAGCATGGCCAGGGTCACCTGTGTGACACGGGGACAGAGCTGGTGCTGAGGGCAGTGCCCCGGTGCTGGGGGGACCGTCCCCTGCCTGCAGCAAGCAGCTCTTTATGAAAGAAATAATACGGGGCGGGTTCCCAGCCTGGCGGGGCTCCAGGAGCTTCATTTCATCTCTTCGGGTTAGCGACAGGCTGTGCCGAGGGTGGTTTGTCCCCACCCAAGGTGCACTCTGAGCTGTGGAGACCAGGTGTGGCTGAAAGGTGTATGTTTACTTTTTAGGACTGTGTCGTCACTTTGTGGCTTCTTTTTTTTTTTTTTTTTTTATTTTTTGTCTTGTTTCTGTGTTGCAGGGACTCGGAGTAGCTAAGATCAGGAGGAAAACGAGATTTTCCAGTGCTTCTTCATTAAAATGCTCTGCCTGCTGATTCAGCTGGCTTGTTCGGGGGTTGGTTTAACCTGCCAAACATGATGCTGATCTCAGACACAAAGTGGAGGTCAAAAAGGGGCCGTGGACAGGCCTGGGGAAAGCTCCAGGAGCTCCAGATGAGCTGACACGGGGTAGCACCACGCAGGGAGATGCTCGGGGATGCAGCCCTGGTCCACACGCAGTGGCCACCCGGACTCCAGCCCTCCCTGCTGGGGGTGCACCGCGTTTCACAACAGGAGTGCTTTGGTGCACAAAAGAGCTGGAGAAGGGCCGGGACGTTTCACAACAGGGTGTCAGGGACCATCCGCTCAGTTGCAGAATTTTGTAGCGATTTCAGGAAACTGTACTTTTGGTCATTTTATCATCCTGGAGGTGGGGAAGAGCAAGGATTGGGTTACAGGGTGTGGGATGGGCCAGGGATTTCCAAAGAGGGATGGTGGCTAGACCCTCAGATGTGCCCATCCAGTAGCAGGGATGAGACCCCAGGCCCAGAGAAGGGCCATGAAGATGATCCAAGGGCTGGAGCCCCTCTGCTGGGAGGCCAGGCTGGGAGAGGTGGGGGTGTTCTGCCTGGAGAAGAGAAGGCTCCAGGGAGACCTTCAAGACCCTTGCAGTCCTCCAGGGGCTCCAGGAAAGCTGGGGAGGGACTCTGGATCAGGGAGTGGAGCCAGAGGACCAGGGGCAACGGTTTGAACCTGCAAGAGGGCAGATTTAGGTGAGGTATTAGGGGGAAATTGTTGGCTGTGAGGGTGGTGAGACCCTGGCCGGGGTTGCCCAGAGCAGTTGTGGCTGCCCCATCCCTGGAGGTGTTCAAGGCCAGGTTGGACGGGGCTTGGAGCAACCTAGGCTAGTGGAAGGGATCCCTGCCCATGGCAGGGGTGTTGGAATTGGGTGATCTTTAAGGTCCCTTCCTACCCAAACCATTCTATGGTTCTATGACTCCATGATTTGGTTTTTAAATGTCAGTGTGGTCACTAAGGTGACCATGGAGCCTGTGTATCACTTAGGGTCACAGGAACATGTGCTAGCACGACTTCTTGCCTGTCTCTGCAGGTCTCTTTGCAGGGGAAAGCCTCCCTGTCCAGCCATGCCTGTAAGCCAGGCTGAAGTGTCTGCAGCAAGCTGCAATCCTGGCCCCAAGGCCACCAAGGTTGGGCAAGCATCTGCTTGCTGGAGCTGCAGAGGGGAAGGAGTGGGAAGAAGGCATCAGGCGGCACGCAGGCAGCCCGATAGCCAGGGCAAGAGAAAGATCTGGTTGAAGGTGACTGGGGTTGGTTGTGCCCTGAAGATCTGAGCTCTGGCAGGGTACCCCATGCTTGACGATCATTGCAAAACTCTTTCAAAATACACGTTTATGGGCAAGCAGCCGGCTGATGCGGGAGGAGGGCACAGCAGGGTTTGTTGCTGTGTGGTGTGTCGTGTTTTGCAGCAGGTTTTAGCCCAGGAGCAGGATAGGACGTATGTTCTGGTTGCTAGATGTGGTTTTAGCTTGAGGAAGCCAGGGCTAAACCCTGGCTCCTGAGCACCTTTGAGCATCACCAGACCAGCGATGCTCCAGTTGCGACCTGGCATGAGCAGCCACCACGGGAGGTGGGGCAGCCTAGAGGTTTTCCCCATCCTGGAGCCTCAGGGGAAAGGATTTCCCAGTCTTTTAACTCCAGCCAAAAAGCATCCACACATGTCTCGGCCATATCAAACAGCTATAAACTCAGCTGCTTGGCAGGCACTGCCTTGGTCCAGCCTAAAGGCAGCTGAGAGCCAGCTCTCCTGCCTGCACAGGCAGGGCACAACTGCTGCAGGGTGCTGGACCCTCTCCAAGCCCTCCTGGAGCTCTGGTGGGTTGCAGAGCTGGATCTGGCCATTGCACTTGCCCTTTTTCCCTGTGCTGCAACATGCGAAGCGTCACTCTCGCTTGTGCCGGGGCAGCTGCCTGCTCAACCCAGTTTGGTGAGGAAAAGAGCTGGATTACAGTGTGTGTACTACCCAGAAATGGTTTCTTGGTGCTGCAAGACATCTCCCAGATGGCTCAGCCAGGGAAAAGATCATTGACTCCTCCTGGAGCCCGTGAGGGTTTTGGTGAGAATATTTTACTGGTGGAAAACTCCAAGGTGGAAACCATGCCGGAGTTTCATCTTGGCTGGGCAGCAAGCTATTCAGCAGGCTTGGGAGGGAGCACTCCAGATGGCTTGTCTGTGTGGGAAAACTCTGAAATTTGAGTTTTCATTGGGATTTAGGAAGAAAATTTTAAATCTCAGAATTTCCCACGGGCTAGAAGCTATATATACAAATAGTAACTTCTGTTTGTATTTTTTTTCCCAAGAGCACCCTGGCTTGTTCTTGTGGTAAGGACTGTGTTCTGTTGTGCACTGCAGTTGTCATGGGTATTCATGTATTTTTTTTTCCTGCTCATGGGCCATCCTGCATCCAGAGGACGCAGTTGGCATGGCCAAGGGGAAAAAGCTGGATGAGGATGGGCAAAACAGGAGGAGCTTCCCCAAGCCAGGCTGGCTCTGCTCTTCCCAGTCCAGGCAGGAAAATTCCTCTGCCAGGAGAAAAAACACTAATACAACTGCTGTATGTTGCAGCTGATGGTTAAAACCCTTGCAGATCTCAGGCAGTGTCTTGCGCTGGTCTTCTAGCCATTAGTAACCACCTAGCCCATCAGTCCGGCCCCCTCAGCTTGGACTAGATGCTGAACCATACAGCTCTCACCCACTCACCACATCTTGATCATAAATCTCTCCCTTTGTGGGGATGCCTCATTTAGGCAATCCTCTGTCCCACAGCTCCAGCAGGACCATGCATTTGCTGCAGCTGGTGCCCACCCTCCCCACCTGTGAGACGGACGCGAAAGAGAGTGCTGATAGGAAGGACTCGGTGAACTTCAAGTGATGCTTTATTGTCTCACAAGCACGAGCGATTCAAGCAGACAGAAAGCAGCCAGAGCCCAATTCCTATAAGCAACCCCCTCTGAGTTCTTCATGGGCCGTGCGTTGAGACTCAGTCCTTGTCTGGTGTACAGCGGTCATCCTTGTGGATGATGCGATGGGCGTCATCGGTCAGCTTGGCCAAGATGATGGTGAACTCCTCGAAAGTCAGCTGTCTGTCCTTATTCAAGTCTGTCTCTTTGAAGAGCTTCTTCATGTACTCGGAATTGCTCCTGCCCTGAAATTGGGGGACAGGACATGTGTTAGCATGTCCCCTCCCTGGGCTGCACACCCGCCAGTGGAAACTAAGCCAGGTTTGTTCTTGTGTGCCCGGGGAAGAGTTTGGAAGCTGCAGGATCATTGTGACCCTCTCCTGCCTTGCAGTTAAGCCCTAGTTAAAACCCCAGATGGACAGTGGCAGGAGGGATGAGTGTGGATGGTCCCACAGCATGTGGGGTCTGATCACAGAAAACCCATGCTGTGGACCCCATTTCCCCAGGAGCATCCCTGGAGGCAACCTCAACCTTATCGTCCCCACACTCACGCAAGCTTGGAGGAAGGTCGGTGCCTGCTCATGCAACAGTGTCTCGAAGCTGTCGAAGTTGAGGCAGTCGGGCTTGTCCTTCCGGATGCTGTAACGGTGGTAGACTTCTATAATGGTCTTCAGGGCCTCCTCCAGTGTGCAGTTTCCAGGGAAATGCCGAGTCTCAGGAGGGGTGGCTACGGTCCGAGTGCTTGCAGACATGGCTGAGCCCTTGAGGTACCAGCAGAAACTGTGTGGAGAAACCTCAAAACCGTGAGATGCCTTAAAAACCAGGCACCCCATGCCATGCTCTTGGCCCCCAGGTTGCGCTGCACCTCCCCAGCCCTAGTGGCAGATCTGCACCAGGAGCCTCGTCTCGCCGGGGCTGAGCGAGCCAGCATGCCCAGGGGTGGTCGGTGGCTTCTCGGTGCTGAGCAGGTAATAAGTAGTTTTAAGAATATTGCTGTTTTATGGCATTGCCCAACCGCCTCCAATTTTAGCTTTGCCCGAGAAGCGGCTTGTTCTTACTGACCTGGAGGCATTTGTTGGGCAAATTAAACAAACCCATCAGGCAAATTAAACCCATCAGGCTGGAGTCGCGTGTCTGTACCGTGCCACTGACTGCAAGTATGACTTTAAGGTAGGGAGCACAGTTCAGGTATGGGCTCCATTGCAGCCTCTGCCTGACCACCTCCTCCTCCTCCTCCTCCTCCTCCCACNTCAGAACACTTCTCCTCCTCCTCCTCCTCCTCCTCTCTCTGTGAATCTCCCTCTCCTCTTTGGGCTGCAAACCCTTTTCACTGCAGACACTGAGCACAGAGACCCTGCTCTCTGCAGGTGACACCCCTGAAGGGCGCTCTCCTTCCCAGTGGAAACAATGACACCTCCGCTACGGACGGCACAGAAACGCCATTAATTTATACTTGCCTTGTCGTAGCCAAAACCAGCCTCCTACCCTTGCCCCAAGTAGAAAGCATCACCCTAGAATAAAGCAGGCATGGCACGAAGCGCCATGTCCAGAGTGGCTTCTCCCTCGTTTCCTGCGAGAACCATTGCAGTGTTACTTACCCTTGCCTCCAAGAAGGGTTTGCAGAGGATGGGTCAGTTGCAGTGATCCAAGAGCCTGAGCAGACCTTTTATACACGTCTGAGGTCCTCTTTCATCAGCGGTGGTGACACACCTGCTGCAAGCAACAGCTTGAGTTAGCGTTTCCCGTACCTGGAAATTGCAAGGTGGGAACTTCTGAACCCCTCCCTGTCTCATTCTTCTGCACATAGTTCCTGGTTGCACCCACCAGCCTTTGGAAATGCTGTCCTTCCACCCCTTCCACCCCACCGTCACCTCCGACCGGGCTGAGCTGCTCCTGTGCTGGGCAAAGAATGGGAAAAACGCTGGCTGTACCATCACACCTCAACGTAGGCATAAAGGGCAAGTCCGTCAGGGCAGAACTTGCCAAAACTTTGCAAGTTTTGCAGTGTACTGAAAATTTTGCACGTTCTTGTGTTGGTGTAGAAGAAAGATGGGCTGTTTCAGAGAGATGTGGATAACTTTGTCCCTTCGTTGTTTTTAATGTGAGCTGTTCTCTACAATACTAACTGGTTGAACACTAGCAAAGGGGAAGGCAGCATCTGCCTCTTAAAAAATTGTTTTCCGGAGTATTTTCTGTTACATTCTACTTTCACATCACTTGTACCAGACCTTTCCTCTTGCTCCAGAAACTTTGCGGAGGAAACTGGGCATAAAACAAGAAGAAAATCTGAGGTCATGGTCTTTACTGGCTGGAGCATTAACTAGCAAGTGTTTTGCAACAGTCATCTCCGCGCCACCCATCTCACATTAGCAGAACAGGTACTAGAAGAATGAAGAGACTTAAAAAGAGATAAAAATAAGACAATAGATTCCAGGAAGAGGGTAGGAACAGAAGAACAAAAGGGTAACTATTCCTGTTTGAGGATGCTTCTTGCGTGTCCCGGGGACAATATCAAGAACTCTTGCATGAGTGTTATTCTGGTATCCCTGACTCACTTCATTGCTTTTTTTTTGTTTTCCTGCTCTACTCATTAGGGATTGTTGATAATCTGAAATTGCACCCTTGCTCCCCAGCTGCTCTTGCACAGCATGGGCTGAGGCTGGGGTTTGCCCTGTGCACTTGCGTAGTCCCCGTGCAGACAGACCTGTGAGCTCTGAATCCCCTTTTTTTCTTTTTTTTTTTTTCCCCACCCATGTTCCTCAAAACTTGTGGGAGACCCATAACTTGCGATGCCCAGCCCCACAAGCTGAGCGATGCCCGAGTGACACCCGGGTGCCCTGGGAGGACCATGAATACTGTCTGCCTCTGCGGGACAAAGGCTGCACCCCAATGGCAAAATTGTGGAGCCAGCAAGTGATCACCCATGTCATTGAGCACAAATAACCACACAATAGCCCCGTGCTTCCTCTTGCGGCTCGGTTTCACATGGGACAGCCTTCTGGTTTCAGCTGCTGTTGGAAATGCCAGACCTTCCTGAGCCTGAGGGTTTCCCACTCAGTGCACGGTCACTGGCACATACAGGAGCTCTTTTCTACTTGTGTCTCTGCTCCCCAGGAGCCCGCAGTGGCTCGTAAAGGTGCTGTGACCTGGGGGGGCCGTTGTCCCACGCTAACAAAAATTTCCAACTTTATTGTGCAGAGTTAACACCAGCTCTCCGGAGCCCCTCGGTCCCGTTCTTTGCTGTGTCGGGGCTCGCGAGATAAGCACTGGTTCCTTTGCGGGTTGCGAAAAGATTGCGTGCACCCCCGGGATGCTGCACCTCTTGGCAACTCCCGGCCGTGCTTCACCCCGGCACGTCCTGGAGCTGGTGCAAAGAGGGGCCAGGAGAACCAGGGCTGAGGACACTTGTGCATCCCCTGCCCAGGAACCTCCCCAGCGTGATGGGGTGCTATGCACCCCACCGTCTTCTGGGGCAGAGGTGTCCTGGTTTGAGCGACACAATTCTCTTCTAATGCTTGGGAAAACTGCACTTTTAGAAGACTCTGGTGTCTGAATTTGTGAAAATATTTACTTTCTAGCCAGCTATTGTGTGTGGGTTTCAAGATCTCGGTGTCTTCGAGCTCACCAGGTGCGGGGATGAGGAGGAGCGAAACCTGGGCACTCGACCCAAGCTGGCCAACAGGGTTATTTCATACCACGAACGGCGCATTCAATAGAAATTAGAAAGTTTGCTGAAGAGTTCTCTCTCTCTCTCTCTCCCTTGATGGCTGCAACCCTGAGAACTTCTTGCCTTGGTGCCAGACCTTGAGCCCTTCCCTTCTTCCCAAAGCTCGCAGTGTCCGGTATTTGCTTTCCTTTGCTGGGAGTGCACAGCTCCCTACAGGTAGAATGGGCTGAGTATAATCCTGGTGTATTTTATATTGGTATCAGGATCAATACTGGTTCTTTAGTGTTATTAATGTTAATTATCTAGTCTTATTCTATTAAATCTGTTTATATTTCAACGCTCGGTTTTCCTTGTTTTTCCCCAATTCTCCCTCCTGAGTGGGGAGGGGTCATCAGGCGAGAGAAGAATTGTCTAAATGATAATAAATTGTTGTGGATTCCTCAAAGCGTAACAGCAGGGAACCCACTGAGCCTTGGGAAGGCAGTGGGAGCATGCTGGGGTCCGGCATGTTTCAGGATGAGGATCCCACCAGCCTGTGCTGCTCAGCGGGGACCCAGCAGCACTGTTGTCCTCGCTCCCCACGCTGCAAGGAGCAGGGTCCCCCCATTGCTTCTCCAGTTCAATCTGCATTTAACTTCTCCCCCCCAGCCATGGGCTGGGTGCGTATTGCATCCTCCCTGGAGACAACAGGACACATAATACAGAAGCATTTGGTGCTTTGAAGAAAGAAATTTTATTTCAATGGCATAGGCAGAAGCAGATGACAAAGCTTTGGTTACAGGTTTGTCTGTGCTTGCGGACAAACGGAAGGGACGATGCTGCTGGAAGAGCACAATCCCATGGGCACAGTCACCCTGCGAACCGCTTCACTTGCTGGGACCATGGCCATGGCCATGGTCATGATCATGGCCATGACCGGTATCTGGATGGCTCTTGTGATGCTGGTGGGACCTATTGTGGGCATCAATGACTACAAGATTCAGTGTGGTCAGGAACTCGGTGAACTTCAGGCGACCATCCCGGTTGTGGTCTGCTTTGTTGAAGAGCTTGCTTATGTAGTCATCGACGGACATGTTAGGCTGCAGCAGGGCCAACATGAAAAAGAGTCAGCCTGAAGCACAGCACGATTCAGGGTCACCTTGTCAGCCCGCAGCTACAGCATGCGGCTCGCTCAGCAAGGATTACAGTTTCAGGAAAACCCTAGAAAAACCCTTCTTCCCCTTTGGGAGCCTCTCAGCCACCCCCATGCCCCAAGAAGGCTACCACTCCTGCAAGCTCTCCCTGGCATTAGGAGAGCTGGGCCACGCTCAGCTCTTACCGGCATGGTGTTGTGGAGGAAGGGCTTGGCAGTCTCCTTCAGCAGCTCCGAGAACTCGTTCTTGTTCAGGTAGTCATCTATGGGGAACTTGATGGCATACTGGTGGTAGATGTTGATGGCACACTCCAAGGCGAGCTCCAGGTCGGTTTTCATCTTGCTAGGAAGAGACAGGCAGCAAAACATTAAACCCCGTCGGAGGAGAAGGACACCCTTCTCCTTCGTGAGCCCCAGCCAGGCTCTGGCTGCCCGGCAGGGTCGGGCTCACCCTGGTGGCACTTCCAGCAGCACGAAGCCTCAAGCCACCATTTGGCAAGTGCCGACTTACCTACGAGCAGTGCTGGGGCTGACTTCTGCAGAAGACGGTGCACGGGAGGAGAGGAGCGGGCAGGAGCAGTGACTGCGCGGTGGAGGCAACGTCTCTTTTATACTCTCACTGAGCTACAATTTAGTGACACCCTCAAATTTTCTTCGGGGCAATAACCCCGGGAATTGTGCAAGGCCACACAGCACGCCCAGGTGGCGATTTTTTTGCGTGGCTCCAGGAACTGGCTGCTCCCACTGTTAACGAGGGAGGGGACGCACCAAACTCGTTAGGGCAAAACAAGGAAACACCAAAAGAGAGGTTTGCAGGGAGCCGGCATTGCGGGTCGGTGACAGTGCAGGGGTTTTCCCAGGAGCCAGAACACTCCTGCAGAGTTTGGGGGTCTTTGCCGAGGTGATGGAAGAGGAATTTTTCCAGATCACATGAAAGGTGCTGGGTGAGGGTCTCCAGTGGGATGATGCTGTTTTTTCCCCACGGGGGATGTGGTTCATCACTCCTTTATCCGCCCTGATGCTGTTGGATTTGGCTGGCGGTGTGGTGTCTGCCCCCGGCACGCTGCTGCGCGGATGCTGGGGGATGGCCAATGCATCCCACCCCCCAGTTACCTCTCCAAAATGATGAGCAGCATTCCTCCTGAATCATTTCTTAACAGCTAGCCAGGGAGCCAAGAAAGACATTACAAATCCGGGCACGCCAGCGTGCCGGAAACCTGCCAGCTAGTCTTAGGAGGTGGCAGTTCCCGGCAACGATAACTGCTGGCTGATGGTAAGTGAGGGCATTGGCAATGGTTGCCTATTCCCGGTACTGGGGGGATGCTGCCACTTGTGGGACACCCCATGGTGTTCCCAGTGCCTGGAACAAGCTGCTAAACCATGCGTGTCCTCAGGGAAAGACAGTCTGGGGGGCTGGTGAGGAGTCTGTGCCTGAGGATGCCCAAGCCCTTCACCCCAAGTCCATGCTTGATGGGACTGGCACAGCAAAAAAACCCGTGTGCTAGAGCTTTTAGGAGATGGGAAGGACGGCGGGGTGATGAAACATCTCCCCATCAGCCTCCTAATCCAGGAGTATGAGGAACTAGTGCCAGAAAAAGCCTAAATTGCAAAAGAGTGAAACAAAGGGACAGACTCTGGGANTTTAGGAGATGGGAAGGACGGCGGTGATGAAACATCTCCCCATCAGCCTCCTAATCCAGGAGTATGAGGAACTAGTGCCAGAAAAAGCCTAAATTGCAAAAGAGTGAAACAAAGGGACAGACTCTGGGATGGAGGGTGTGGTGGGTTCACCCTGGCTGGATGCCTGGTGCCCACCAAAGCTGCTCTGTCACCCCCCTCCTCAGCTGGACGGGGGACAGAAAATATAACGAAAGGCTTATGGGTGGAGATACGGACAGGGAGATCGCTCAGCAGGTACCATCAGGGGCAAAACAGACTCNCGTGCAGGGGTTTTTTTCCCCCCTTCTTAAATACATTATGACAAAGACACTACCGCCGTCGCTGATGGGCTCAGCCTCGGCCAGCAGTGGGTCCGTCTTGGAGCCAGCTGGCATGGGCTCTATCAGACACAGGGGAAGCTTCTAGCAGCTTCTCGCAGAAGCCACCCCTCTAGCCCACCACTACCAAAACCTTGTCACGCAAACCCCGTACAGAAAGAGACGGGTGAATCCTGCCCGGGAAGGGGAGCCACGCGGGGCTGATCAGTGGGACACGGGTGCAGTGTCGGTGCGACGTGGTGGGACGCGCGTGGGGAGGTGTGAAGGGACGTGCCTGTGCCACGTGTGGGGGAGGCGGGAGGAGACACACGTGCGCCGTGGGGCCGGCAAGAAGGGACAGGCATGCGCTGTGGGTCCTCATGCTGCAGTTTGCTGCCCAACCTGCCACAGAAGCCATGTGCCCACGCACCAGGAGCTCCTGGCGCATGCCCTGCCTCGGGGCCCGGCTGCCGAGCCGTGGCAGCCCACGCTCTGGTGCAAGAGCCGCCGTGGGGCGTTGGTATCTGCTCCGTGGCCGAGTGCAGCCGTGGGGCTGGGAGTGTTGGTGGCCCAGGGACGGAGCCGGTACAGCCCCGAGGGCATGGCGGCAGGGCGGTGACAGGGGCGTGGATGGGTGCAGGCAGGCTGGGATGCCTGTGAACAGCATCGCGCCAGCTTCAAATAGTCACAGATCAGGCATAAAAAGGGGTTTTAATTTATTTAAGGTTCGAAAATGACCAGAAACACAGCAACAAAACTTTGCAATAGGAAATCATGAAAAATTTTACAAAAGGTCCTTACAAAAGGACCCCAAAAGGTCCCTGGGGCCCCTCCGCCTGGCCCAGCTCTACGTTTTGCATTCCTTCAGTACGTCGCTGTAGATCACGGCCAGGGCCTCCCAGAAGGTGACATCCTCCTAGAAATTCACTTCCTCATCTTTTTTATGGTCCGAGTCCAGTCCTGGAGGAGGAGGAGCTCGTGGAGGGGAGCTCAGCGAGCGGCCAGGAGCTGGTCCAGCCTTGGGGCAGGGACTGAGGAGCACCCAGAGTATGGCTCCCTCTCCATCCCAAGGGATGCTCTGCAACCCTCTAGCTTGCCATGGTGCCACCAGGGCAGGAGGGGGTAAAGCCCCTCCAGACCCGGCTCAGTGCAGCCCCCAGGGTCTGGCGCCGCGCGGGCAGGGGGTTTCCCCACATGCCACCCGTCATGTCACCCCGGGGTGTTGCATCAGCTGGGGCTGGTGGCTGCGGGGTGACTCGCGGGGCACAGCACCCGGCCACCTCCGCACGCAGCCCCAGGGCTGGCGGAGGGGCCAAAGCCGGGGCCGGATGAAGCAAAGCCTTCGTGGCATCTCTGCTTGTCGGTTCTTCCGGGAGCAGCCCCGAGCCGACTGATGAAGGTCCAGCTCCCAGCGGAGTGGAGAAGGCGGGGAACATCCACATCTGGAAGGGGGATGCTGCACATCTGGAGGCCGGCACGCAAGCCCAGGTTGCGCACAGCTGTTCAGCGGGGGGAAAAGGGGATCAGAGGGAGGAAATGGAGACACAGACGAGAGCAGGACAGGCTCCGGCACGGGGAAGGGAGGGCTGTGGCTGCGCGGCTCCTCTCGTTTATAGCCATGGGCTGAGTCCTCCCATGGTGGCAGCCCAGGGGGGCTGGCTGGGTGCACGGGGGAAGTCACTCCTCTGCACGCCACAACCCCAACCCGAGCAGGAGCGCAACTGAAACCCTGCTCCCCAAGGAGTCGCCTGGGGTGGGGAAGGGACAAGGATCCTGGGTGACTTCCCAAGGTGGCAGGTCCTGCCCCACCAGGCAGCAGATGGGGGGACAGATGCTGACCCTGTGTAAACTTAATAATTATGGCTAAAAGAAAAAAAAGAATTGTCCGTTGTTATCACGGTGACAGTTGGAGGCATTAATCCCTGCGAAAGCTCCTGCCTTGCCTTACACGGCTGCGGAGCAGTTACCGGGGCTGCAGGGCAGGGTGCTGCCGGGCAGAGCCGGCGGCTGACTCACGCTAACGTGGCCGGCGGGGATCAGCCCCGTGGGCGGTTTACGAGGGCTCAGCACGCTGCGACAGAGCAAACTCCAGCTCAGAGCACCCGTGCTCTCTCTCGTTATCCAGCACCTGCAGCATGCACACGGAAGGGCGACGGGGTCTTCCCCAGCGTGCCAGCACCCCAGTCTCCGGGTCAAGAAACCCCCATCGCAAAGCATGCAGAAGACTTTCTTTAAAACAACCTTTATTCAAAGAGCGTCACAAAGACGGCGGGAGGGTCATGGGGGCAGTGATGCAGCCCAGGGTTGGTGCCCCGTGCTCACTTCTTGCGCGGCATCTTGTTGGGGCAGTCCTGGAAGAAGTCGTTGCACATCATGGCCATGCAGGCCAGGAAGGTGACATACTCTTGGAAATCCACCTCGCTGTCACTGTTGCTGTCCAGGTGGCACATGAGCTGCTGTAAGCTGGCCTCGCTAGTTTGGTTCTGCCCAGGGGCAAGAGGGGGGGGGTTAAAATGGGGTTTTGCATCAAGGGCCGCATCCCTGAGTCCCAGCATCACCCACGGGACGTGGCACCCCCTGCCCCACACTTACGCTGAAGCTGGGCAGCTCCTTCATGAGCAGCTCCTTGAGCTCCACCTTGCTGAGCTTGTACTTGTCCCCCTCCTTCCCCGAGTACTTGTGGAAGGTGGTGACCATCACGGCCAGCGCCTGCTCCAGGGGACACGCCATGGGGGATGCCAGCAAGCCTGGAGGCACAAGCAGGTGAGAGCAGGGCTCAGCATCCCCAGACACCCCCACGCCGGGGGGCCAACAGTCTCCCCCCAGCCCGTGCAGGCTGCTCTGGTGCCCCGCTCCCAGGCATGCACCGGGATGCATCGCCATTTCCTCCCAAATTTCACCCTCCCGCGAGCTAGGTGTTGCCATCTAGTAGCGGTGCTGAGTAACCTCCAAAAAAAAGCCATGCCGGAGGGACAGGGAAAGGGCCCCCCCCGCCCCAAGGTAAATGCAGCCTTCGAGCTCGGCTCGCTGCGGCGGGAACCTCATGCTCAGCCCCGGGGGAAAACCTCTGTAGGGGCACCCCACTGCGGGATGGGGCGGCTGCGCCGTCGGCAACATCTGGAAGGCATCTGGAGGGCCAGCGGGGTGAGGGGGGATGCAGAATTGGAGGAAAAAAAAAAGAAAACAACTCACCAACAGCTCAAACGAAACAGCCGAGGATGGGGCAGGGAGGGAGGCGAGCCGGCGTCGGGCCCAAGCATTTATAGCCCCGCCTGGGACACCTCCCTCGCTGCCCGGGTGGGAAGGCGCCAATGCTGATCCGGAGCCTGTCCGGACATTGGCTGGCAAAGGAAGAGAGGAAACCCTGGGAGCAGCCCTGGCCCCCCCCAACCCGTCCTGTTTCTGCACTGCCAAGGGGGCTGGTTTGGGTTAGAAAGAGGAAAATGTGCCCCCAGGGCTGGATGGGGACCACCTGATCGAGGAGAATCCCTAGGGACAAGGGACCTCGTCCCACTGCTGCCAGCGAGGGCAGGGGGTGCCGATGCGGGGTGAGACGCCGCGCACGAGGGTTTTGGCAGCATCCCTGGGGATGTCCAGAGCTGCACAAACCCGAGCAGGATTTGTCCACGGCTTTGTTGTTGTGCTGGCGTTTGGGTGAGGTTTTTTGTTGGTTTTTTTTGGGTTGGTGTTTTTTCTTTTTTTCTGTTTTTAACTCAACTCCAAGCAATTTCTGTTTCCTAACGGCGAGGGCAGTGCGTCACAACGCCCCGTTGTGTAACGGAGCACTATTTTGGTGTCTGCATGTCCCGGGCACGTGTCAGGGAACTGTGGGGGAAAGCTGGGAGCCGGCAGTTTGCGACCCCCTGCCATGGGGCGAGCTGACCGTTCACCATGGTACGAGGGCTGACAGACCCCCGCAGTGTCCCCAAGCCTGGCTGAGCCCCCTTGGAACAAAGGCACCCGCTGCTGCGGGGACCGGAGTGAGAAAAACAGGGGATGAAGCCCCGCTGCTGGCTCCGGCTTGCTCTGATGCCCAGTGGGTTGCGAAACTCCACCAAACACCGCACGGCATCTCCCCAGGTTGGGGGTTGCTTTAAGGACCATTTTGAAAAAAAAAAACAAAAAAAAAACAAAACAAACCAAAAAAAAAAAAAAAAACCCCAA
>VYXH01005409.1:34003-49664 GCA_013397275.1 Burhinus bistriatus
GGCTCAGGGTAGGGCTCGGCAGCGGGAGAGGCGAGAAGCAGGGAGCCATGGAGAAGCGGGGGTTGAGCCCGGGGAGGGGGCTGAGCCCAGGGAGGGTCCGATGCAGCCAGCTACTTGGTGTGCTTGACGCTCAGCTCCTGCTGGCGGATGATTTGGGCGATGGGGCTGGCAATGCCGCCTATCAAGGTCCAGTACTCCTCGAAGCTGATGCGCCCGTCTTTGTTCTCGTCCAGGTCGCAGATGAGCTTGTCGGCCGCTCGACGGTTCCCGGTGTCCTGAGGGAGAGAGCGGAGCCGCTCACATCGGGGCGGCGGGGAAAGCGGGATGCAGGGTGGGGGACAGCCCATGAGGAGCCGGTCCCCCGGCCCCGCGCGTCCCCGGCCTCACCGTCAGCATGTGGTTGAGCTCACAGCTCAGCATCTTGCGGAAATCCTTCTTGCTGATGCGCCGCGGCTTCTTGCAGCAGCAGCGGCGGCTTGAGTACTTGTCAAAGTTGTTCACCAGCACCTGGACGGCCCATTCCAGCTCCGTGCATTCTGCCATCGCTGCCTGCGCTCACCTGCGGGGATGGAGGGTCAGGGATGGGGGCCGTGGGACCCTCCACGTGCCCATGCTGGAGGACAGGGGGTGGAAGGGCAGGCGGCGTGCCGCCAAAGCTCACGGTGCCCTCGCTCAGGGCATGCACGGAGGTCTCTGCTGCTACCAGTCCTGGGGTCACCGCAAGCCCCCAAAGCAGGCAAAAAGCAGCCTCCATGGAATGGCAAAAGGCCAGCAGTGCTGACGTGCGGGGTGCTGGTCTCCCCACATCGCTGCTCATACAGGATCACCCCAAAAATCCTGCATGCCACCTGCCCCGGCTCCCGGCACGGCACCCGCCCCACACCAGCAGCCCCACCTGCCCTCCCAGGGCAGCCGCCCCCGCAAGTGGGATGGGGTGGCAATTATGGCGCTGGGGCCGCAGGGCTCCGCAGCGCCAGGGCTGCGGCCGACAGTTCCCAGGGCTCATTAGGGAGGAATGGGGCTGGGAGCCGTGCGGCGGCGGTGGCGGCGGGACAAGGGCAGGAATTACCGGCCAGCCCTCCTCTTGCTTCACGGCTCTGGGAACACCCCAGCCGGGCAGGTCTGGACCTGCCCGAGCCCCCCACGGGGGTCCCCAATACCCCAGGGTCCAATCCCGCCTGCCTGCTTGATGTTCGGGGTCCCCCCCTCGTCTCTCCGCAGTCCCGAGGCTGCCCCAAGCCAGGAAGCTCCTTCCTATGGATGGACCCAACAGGATGGTGCTTGTCACGGGGTCTGGTGTCCGCATCCCGGGCAGGATGCAGACAGGCAGGACGGAAAATGCGTCACCTTGTCCGGCCTTGGCTCTTTCCTGCCCCATCGGCGGCAGGGAGCAGGGCAGGCTGGGGCGTGTTGCTCCCCATCGTTGTGCTGGAGCCATGCTGATTTACACCAGCCCGGGATGCAATGCTGACCGTCACGGCAGCGGTGGCCGCATGGGAAGTCAACAAGGCGGCACGCGTGGAGCCCAGAAGGGTGGCCCAGCACTGTCCCCAACTCCGGGGGCCTCATCCCAGAGGGTATCTGCAGCCCGGCTGCTCCCTGGGAGCGGGCAGGACCTGCCCAACACCCCAAACTTGGCTCCCGTTCCCTCGCTCTTCGCACTGATCTTCCCCAATTCAGCCCCAGGCCGAGGACGTCGACACATCAGGGTGGTGACAAGAGACACGAGGCTCAGCCCTGGGCTCCCCGCACTCTCGCGCTCGTCCCTGCAAGCCTCGGCATGGCTGGGTGCCCTCCCGAGCCATCCTTGTCCTCACGGGAGCCTTCGTTGTGCCACGGCCCAGGGCCACCCCATCCCGGGACAAGGAACAGTCCCCAGCTTGCAGGATGATGGGCACTAGCGTGGCTTTCTAATGGTCACAGTGCTGGCAGGGGGTCCCACTGTGGTTTGCAGTGCACGGCACGGCAAGAGCCACTCACTGGAGACGTGCGGCTCCAGCCCTTCCTTGTCCTGGGACGTTAATTTCCAAAAAAAGGGTACAAAAGCCCCCACCGCACACCCGCCCCCTGCATGCACTGGAGTCCCCACATGCAGACCCCATGCCGGTGTCGCCGGTCCCCTGCCACCAGCGCCCAGCCCATCCTCGGGGCATCATGGCTGCTGTTTCTCCACTGACTCACGGCACCAGCCCATCCGCGACAGCGCAACCCGCGTGGCCCCACCATCGCCTGCGCCCCAGCCCCACCACGTGCCCCCCGGGCCGGCCTGAGGCACAGGACATTGTCACCATAGTGGGACGTGGGAACGGCGGCACGGCTGCAGCAGGGCTGGGCACCAGGAAGGCGGGATTGGCAGGACAGGGCTCACTGGTGGCTCCACTCCTGCCGCCGCGGTCCCCGCTCTTCTTTCACCTCTCTATCTCCTTCCTCGCACACGGTGCCCAGATCCAGGACCCACAGCCGAGCACAGCTCTGTCGCTCCCTGCCCACGGCCCCGGCATCACCGCCGGCAAAGCAGGGGGGCAGTACCCCTTTTCCAGGAGCCAGACCCCACTGGTAACCCCCATGTGCAGGGCTCTCCGTAGGCAGCGGAGGTCGACGGATGCTGCCAAGCTCCGTGCCAGACCAGCCGCCCCCCAGCCCAGCTCCCCCCAGTGCTCCCCCCGCATCCGGCAGGTCCCCTCCACCCCGGCCCCGCACGCGCGGTGCTGCCGAAGAGCTCAGGGGTTTTCCACCGCCCAACCTGCAGCAGCACATCCCAGGTCTGCTCCCGGTTGAATATTCACCCCAAGGGTCCCGGTGCTGGCTGTATCGCGCCCAGCTCGGAGCCTCACCTGGCTCCGTCCGGGGGTCCCGCTGTGTCCGTCTGTCGCTGATTTGGCAGCAACGGGCAGTGGGAGCCGATTACGCCCGCTTTCTTCTCACCTTGCACCCATACCGCCGGGCCCAGCCAGGCTTTTAAAGAGGCTCCCGCCCCTCCCTGACATTCCCAGGGCGTTCCCGGACTGGGGCTCACCTGGGAAATGGCTTCCCTGCGATTGCAACACCCAGACGGGTCGGTGCGAGCAGGGACCCGTGGCGGGCTCCGGCTGCGTGCTGGGGGCTGCTCTGTGTATGGCTGTGGTTCTGGGGTGATGGCCGGTTTTTGGGGACCACCCCACAAGACCCCACCGTCTGGAAGGGGTGGTGAGCTCCCGGCAGTGGCGGTTTACCCGGCACAGTGCAACTCCAGCCTGGTCCCAGGGTCTGCAAACCCACCGCCATCCAGCCACATGCCAGCCGAAAGCCCGGCTCCTCCATCCTGCGGCGCATCCCCACCACCCACCCTGCTCCAAACCACCCCCACGCACCCGCCACTGGTGAGACCGGCCACTCAGCTCCGGTGTGCCCGGCAGGGTGGGCACATCATTTATTTGAACCAAAACCACTTGTTCTCAAGGGTAAAATGGACTGGCTGGCCCTGGAAGCACAAGCACCGGCTCCAAGCAGGGCCATACCCAGCTCTCAGCCATCTCTAGACGCACTGGGACGGATAAGGCTCTTCTCAGCTGGTAGCTGTGCTTGTAAAGTCGCATCCGTAATTAATTTTCCCAGCAAATTGTACCCCTGTATGTCTACCAGAGCAATGGCACAGCGATTTGATGCCAAGATTAGATACGGGCATTATTGGAAGCTGCATATTTAAAGATGCAAAGTAGGAGGTGATCTATTACAGGCGGGAACCACCTGCTCAGAGGACCTTTGGGACTCCCGTCCCGGAAAAAACGACGTGTGTCATCCCAGCTCTCCACTGGCCTCTTCCTAATCTCGGTTGGGAGGAAGCAAACCCGTTCTCAGTCGAGATGCTCCAGTGTCGTTGATGCAACATCCCAGGAGGGTGGGAATCCCTCCCCGACCCTGCAGGCAAACAGCTCACCTCTGAATCATGGGCTTTCATTACTCTCCTGTGCCTGGCAGATGTCACAACCACATCCAGGCCCTTATTTTTACAAGGCATCCAGGGCGTGTGCGTGTGCTCAGAGCAGCCACGTACCATCCAAACCCATCACAAGACGGTTCCCAGCCATTTTGATCGCCCCGATGAGGTTGGTCTCTCCCCTGGTCTCCACCAGCTGTGGGTCTGAAGGGTTGGGAGCAGTTTGGCTTCTCATGGACAAGCTCTGCCCCGTGGGACCATTTGCAGAGGGGGGACACTGAGCCTCGGCTTTGGGGGTCTTTAGTGACCACCGTGATGGGTACCCTGGAGCCACCTCTCCTGCACCCAGTGGCCACCCCAGCACAGACAAATGCATTTCTCGGCATTTCCACCGGCACGGTGCCATGCCCGCGTGGTCGGCGCTGACTCACTGAGGGGCACCGCTTGCCCCGGCATGGGTTCAGCTCTTCCTACCACCTCCAAGGACTTTCCAGATACTTACTGAGGATGGCTCACAAGGATGGAATTGCTGTCTTCCCGACAGCGCACCGTCACACCAGGGAGCCGGTCACCAAACCAGAAATAGGACCCAGGAGTCCCCACTCCCACGGCACGTTCCCAGCCTGGTGCTAGGAAGAGGATCCAGGAGCCCTGGCTCCCCTTTCCCCCCCATCACCCCAACCATTTGACACATTTCCTGTCTCTAATTAAATGCACGCCACACCTTTCTGCTTAATTTCCATGTATTTATTTCCAAGGCAGGAACAATAAATAGTCATTCTCGTTGTGAAATCCACCCCAAGGTGAGAGGAGACAGAGGGTGGCCTGTGGCCGAGCCGCGGTGTCGGTGCTGCCGCGCCGGCCTGGGAGGACCTGCCACCCTGGCCTGGCCTGGGGTTTCGTCACATTTCTCTGGGGTTTGGTTTGGTTTCGGTTTGTTCATCTATTTTATTTTATTTTTTCCCCCCGCAGCAGAGAGCCTCGCAAGGTGACACAGGTGCTGCTGAGGTGCCCACACCCTCTCCTTTTCTGGGGTCCCTGTCCCCATCGCACCTCCAGGGCTGCCCACGGGCTCCTCCGTGTTCAGCAGGAATGGCCCGGATGGCAGAGAAAAGGTGGGATAACCAGGCTCAGTGGGTGCCCTGCACCCTCTCAAGCCCATTTCTTCGCTCTCCACGCCCCCGGTGCCTGAGCTAATTGTTCCATCCCAGTGAGCCACCGCTTTGTGGCATTTAATGTTTTCTAATTTGCTGTAATTACACAGAAATCCCACTCTCTCCCAGCACAGGTGGGGTCTTGCTGCTGGCCTCGCAGCTCTTGGGTCTTTCCGAGCCCAGGATTTCGGGGTCCCCTCTGAGCTCCCTCCAGCCCAGCATGGCGCCGCGTGCCCAAAGCCCTCGGGGTGCCTGGTCTGGAGACACGGCCCCGGCTTTGCTTGTGGGGTCCCCGCAATGGGGACCGCCGGGGACAAGCCACCCCGGGAAGCAGACACGTGCACAGCCCCGCGCACACCCTCAGTGCCCACAAACACCCGCGGTGCCACACACACCCGCAGCACCGTGCATGCCCGCAGCATCCCATGCGTGCTCGCAGCATCCCTTGCACACCTGCAGCACCCCTTGCATGCCCACAGCATCCCATGCACGTCTGCAGCATCCCTCGCACGCCTGCAGCACCCCTTATATGCCTGCAGCATCCCTTGCACACCCGTGGCATCCCTTGCGTGCCCGCAGCATCCCTTGCATGCCCTTGCAACCTCGTGTTCTGCACTGGGGCCAGCGGGACTGTGCAACCCGGCAGCAAGTGGTGCTCAGAACCCCGATCGCTGCAGCCCCGTCCCTCCCTGCCCCCTCCTTTCCCTCTCCCAGGAAGGACAAATGAGGTCACCCCATCCTGGCTGGTTTTTTTTTCCAGTGTTTTCCTTTATTAATTTATACAAAAATGGTTGCAAGTGACGCAAGCCAATAACAACCCGCCACCGTCCCAGCCCCGAGCCCAGCCGCCAGCCGGGGGCCAGCATCCCTGGTGAGGGGCAGGTGGGGGAGCACCGTGCAGGCAGCACACCCCGGCATAGCACCCCAAAACCTGGGCAGGCGCAGGGCACTACAGTCCCTGAACCGGGGAAAGTGCAGGGGATACAGCCAGGCCGTGGACGGCAACGTTGGTGCTGGCCCGGAGCCCGGGATGGCCCCGAAGGTGCTCGAAGCGCGAGGCAGAACTGTGGCAAAGGGGCTCCCGTCGGGTGGCAGGGCACAGGGTCAGGGGGACAAGCCCGCACATCCAAGGGCTTTTGGGGGAAAGGAGCCCAGTCCCTCTCGCTGCGATGCTCCGGGGCTGGGGGACCTGCAACCGGAGAGTTTTTGGGACCGGAGGTGGGACAACCCTGGGGTAAAGGCTCTGGAGCAAAGGACGGAGAAAGGCGGCTCCGGCACTGGGGCCAGGAACCCCCTTGCCACCTCCCTCCCGCCACGGCACAGGCCAGAGCTGGGGATGGGAAGGGAGGTTTCCTGACGGGAAGGAGAGCTGAGAGAGGGCAGGGATGGAGACGGGGAGGGGGATCCCTCCGCCCCGGCTGGGGACGCGGGGAGGAGACGAGCCCCCGCAGGAGCAATGCTGCATTTTCCCAGGCGCTTCCCACCGGGACCAGCAGCCTCTCGCGCTTCTCGGTGCAGAGCCTGAGGCCTCGGGCGCCTTCCCGTCCCCCGCCACCCTCTACTTCCTCCGGCAGCCCTTGGCCGCGTCCCCCATCATGTCCCAGTACTCTCCGAACTCCAGCTTGGCCTCGTCAGGGTTTCCCATGCATTCGATCTTCTCTTCCAGTGGTCCGACGCACTGCAGAGGGGGCAGAAAAAGCATCGAGGTGATGGGGCTGCGGGGTCCCGCAGGCAGCCCGTGCCCACCCCAGCTCCCCCTGCCCAGCCCTGGGCTCTGCCCTCACCTTTCCCAGGTGGGGCAGCTTCTGCACCACCAGCTCCTGCATCTCGTTGGGCGTCAGGTACTCCTTCTGCCCCTTCACCGCGTAGCAGTGGAACTGGTTGATGACGGTCTCAATGGCCCGCTCCACGTCGGTGAGCTCCTGGCAGTCCTGCACGGGGGGGAGAGAGGGTGAGCACCGGTGGGACACCTCCCTGGATGGCTAGGACAAACCCCTGAGTAGATGGGACACCCCCCGAGCAGATGTGCCAGTGGTCTCTGCAGATGTTCAGCCCCTCCACAATGATGCGGTAGACCTCCTCATCAACATGATACCCCTCCGTACAGACGTGAGACCCCCTCTACAGATGTGAGACCTCACTGGACAGATGTGAGACCCCCTCTGCAGATGCGAGACCACTCCGTACACGTGTGAGACCACTCCATACAGACACGAGACCCCACCATACAGATGCGAGAACCCGCCGCCCAGATGTTGCATCCTTCCGCACAGGCTCTGCCCAGCTGCCATACCCCTCCATCTCTTTGTGCCACCCCTCCCTGCAGGCATGTCACCCCCCGTCTCTGCTTGCCCGGACTTCTCCCTGCCCGGGGCCAGCGAGGCTCAGCCACCCCGGCGTCTCCAGGCGCTACACCCATGGCGCACGGGGGCCGCCGCGGCCATCCGGACTGGTTCTTCCTCTCCTTTGCACAAGCGGTGGATGGCGGCATGAGTCAGTGCCCAGGACGACTCGAGCACCCGCCGGGATGGGGCTTGGCAGCAGCAGGAGCCCCTCTCCCTCCCCGTGGGGGCTGCAGACCCCTTCCCCGGTGGGGTGGGGAGCAGAGACCAGCCCGATCCACGCGCCCAGTTTCCCGGCCACTCGTGCTAATTAGCCAAAGCTGCGTTTGAAGGGAAACGATGGTGATTCACTCGGCACCTGCGGTTTCCCCATGAAACACTATTAAACCACATCAGGCGATGCTCATTAGGAAGAACTCAGCGATCTTCAGAGCCTCAGCCCGGTGTCCCGGCTCAGCCGGCCAGGGCCAAATCCTCCGCAGGTGCAAAGGGGTGCAGGGTGGGCACTTCCCGTTTGAAAGCCGAGGAAAACAGGAGACTTTCTGCTGTTGGGCATCCTTGGAGAGGTTGCAAGGAGTGAGTGCAGCTCCCGAAGGTGAGTCCAAGGGAGCTGGAGAAAGCTGCCTGGTTCCCCGAGCTTTCAAGCGGCTCCAAGTCTGCAGCACCAGGTCCCCCTGCCCAGCACCGGGGCAGCGTCGCCGAACCCCGAAACAGCACCCCTGGCTCCTCTGCTGGAGTCTGGCTCCAGGATGGGGCTGGCCCGGCCGTGCTTCTCTGAGTCACCCCATGCCCAGGGCTGTGCTCTGAGGGATGGGGCCGTGCGGGGTCACCCCTGTGCCCCACACCCCGCCGGGGCGTCCCAGCCCTCCCGGTGCCACAACGTCGCTCATGGACCTTGCGCTTCTTGCGGCAGTTGCACTGGCCCATGCTGCTCCTCGCGGGGTCTGTAGGTCCTTGGTGGCAGCAGTGGTGGGGCTGTCCTCTCCGATGAGGTCTTGCGGAGCTGGCAGGGGAAGAAAGCCAAGCTCAGCTCTCGGCTTGGGGGGGAGTTTCCCCTCCTTCGGCACCGGGACTGAGCACAGGGCGAGGAAGGAGCCCTGGGATGCAGTGAGCTGCCGGGACACGTCCCGGCAGCAGGAGCGTCCCTGCCCCAGCAGCAAGTTGTGGCAGAGCTGAGCGTGGGAGCAAGGAGGAGGTGCGAAGGGGTGGCGGGACCCCTGGGCACGGACCCGCATCCCATGGTGGCGGATGGGCCACTTACCTGCTCCACGGGCTCTCCTGGGTGTGCGCGGGCTGTGGCGCGCCGGGGTTTTATACCACGGGGAGGTGTGAGTGGGAGCTCCCTGCGCGCCGCCAGCTGCGGTGTGGTGCAAGGCGTCTCATTTCGGAGCCTGGCCTGGGGCCAGCGTGGGGCTGGGAAACGCCTCCTTCCCGGCCACAGGGATGGCTCCCCATCCAGCCCAGTATGGCACAGCCACACAGCACTGCGTGGGAACAGCCAAGCCGGGCACCAAGCCCCGGCCAGCTCAGGAATGGGTCACCCCGTGGTGGGATTTTCACTGTTTCTCAGCAGCGTTGGGATTTGGGAGCTGGACGATGGGAATGGGAGCTCGGTTAGGGATGCTGAGCCAGGGACACATTGTGCCAGCGGAGGCGTGTCCCCCCCCTGTGCCACCCAAGACCCCAGACAGGATGGGCATTGATGCCCTGGAGGTGGTGGCCACCATGGTATCATTGCCGGAGATGCTCCCGAGCCCCACCCCGGTCCCAGCCACATCTCTGCCACCCATCGGGGTTGTACTAAGCAACCCCACAGCCCGGCAGGAAGGCGTTTGTGGGACGCAGGGTGGCACCCCGCAAGCCAGACCAGCTCAAAGGCGATTTGGGAATGGTCCCGTCCATCACAGATTCCCCGCAGCAGCCACCCCGACGCAGAGCGAGCCCCGACCCACCGCTTGTGGTGCTGGGCTGGTGCCCGGGCACAGCGTGGCCATGGGCAGACGCAGGCAGGGGAGGAGATGGACTGCCCAAATCGGGAGCCCCCTGTTAAGAACAGCAGCGATGCTCAGGCTCAGGGAAACCTCTTTTATTAGCTCTGCGTCGGCTGAGTCTCCCCACCAGCCCCATCACTTCTTCTTCCCCGCCTTCTCCCTCCGCATGGCCTTCGCCAGCTCCCCGATCAGCCGCCAGTACTCGCCGAATTTCAGCTCCTCGTCGTTGTTCACATCCAGCTCGCTCATCTTCTCTTCCAGGGAGGGGACGTCCTGCGGGGAGGACAGGGGAGGCTTGGCCATATCCCGGTCCCCAACAAGCGGGATGGGGGGAAGTAGGAGCCGCTGCTCGCTCTTGCTTGCAAATCCCAGGGTACCAGGAGCAGCCCCTCCAGCTCAGGGGGGGACCCACGGGCATCCAGCCACCCCCCAGCTGCCCCACACATGCTGCCCCTCACCTCACCTTCATCAGGTTGGGCAACTGGAGCTGGACCAGCTCCTTGAACTCGCCAGCCGTCAGTGTGCCCTTCTTGCCCTCCTTCCCCGCGTAGGTGAAGAAGACGGTGACAATCTTCTCGATGGCCGTCTCCAGCTCAGTCAGCTCGCCCGTGGCCATGGTGCCAGGGCACGGCAGTGGCCCCAGGGCTGCAGGGAGAGGAGCCGAGAGAGGGTCGGAGGTGCAGGGATGTCCCAGGGAGGCGATGCAGGAGAAGGGGACCCTCTCCCCTTCCCCAGCCCAGGGTGCAGTGAGTCCGCAAGGTCTCAGCTCAGCTCTGGGACTTGCCCTTCTGCTCCCTAGGGACCGAGGGCTTCCACCAGGACCTCCCCGGCTGGCACAGGGAGGGGTAGCAGAGCCGTTTGGTGATGCCGCTGCCATTCGGCGCAGCGTGGCACAAACACCACAGAGGCAGCCGGGACGGGGGGGACACCAGGAAAGGGATGGGGGGACGGCAGGGGTCCCCCAGCGCCGCTTTCATCCTGTGAGCGCTGGAGACACGGTGGCCGGGGTGGGGCCGGTGCTGCAGGCAGCAATTCCCTACTTACCCCCCTCGCCTGCGGGCAGAGAGCTGCAGGCAGGTCGTGGCCCCCCGGGAGGTTTTATACCCTGCGCCGCAGGAGGGGAGAGCGCAGCACTTTGTCCCCCATGCCACGGTGTTGGGTTTCCTGCTGCAACCGGATGGACGCACAGACACCGCCCGAGCTCCAGGACGGCCGTCCTCCTCTCCTCCCTCCCTGCGCGGGCAGCGGACCAAATTCAGCGCTCGGCCCCGCTGCTGCAAACCTGCCTCAGCCTCCACAGCACCGCCTGGGCTCTGCCACCGTGGGGATGCTTCGGTGGGGAGCAGGATGAGACCATGGGGCAGAGCGGAGGGATGCGGGAGGACGGAGTGGGTTTGCAGGTTTGGAGCATCCCGCAGGGCTCGAGCATCACCCGGACTTTTCCGGGGGTGCCGGGGTAGGTCTCACCCCCAAATGCATCCCTGCGGGGATGGGGTTGCACTGAAGACGGCGACGTGGTCCCCAGTGACTCGCTCACGTCCCGCCATGCCCTGATGGGGTGGCTCATCCCAGCCTGTGATCCAGTGGTGCTGTGGACCCAGGACTGGGCTCGACCCGCACCGAGTGAGAGTTATGACTCAGCCACCCGCTGACATCATCCCTATTAATAGTGGGCTTTGTAAAAATTAATTAATCCAAATTAATTAGGGGGTTGGAACTACCCGAGCATTCTCCTTTAATCATCGTGTATTTATAACATGGCAGGTTTCCACCCGGGGGATGGAGCAGCTCCGCACCACGGCACCACCGTTCCCACGGGGCCCCCGAGCCGTATCCCGTGCCCCGGCCCCAAATAAACCCCACACGGTGCCCACGGCACAGCCCTGGGGAGAGGCGGTGGGGACACCGGGGGCGGTGACAGGGGATGGGGGTGACATTGGGGACTGTCTCTGCTCAGAGCACGGCAGGGACGTCCCTGATTGCCAGCCATCCCACCCCTGCACGCCACAGGGTCTATGTCCTGGTGTCCCCATAGGAGCATGACACCGAGCATGACAGGGAGCGAGGCTGGGACGAGCAGCCCCTCCAGGACAGCACATGGGAGTGGGGTCCCAAGGAGCCCGGCACAGCCTGGAAACCCCCCACTAGCGGTGTTTTGGGGACCGAGAGCCAGGAGGTCCCAGGCGCAATGCCACCGTCACCAGCCCAGTTTCTGCTGAGCCCTGACGCATTCACTCCACCTCTCCACAGGGATGGGGAGGCTCCGGCCGGCACCGGGCAGCCTGATCCCCACCCGGCACCCGTCACACCAGCTCACAGGGGAGGAATTGGCTTCCTGCAGCCCCATCCGGCCCGTCCCCCTTCCCGGGGTGACGAGGGGGACAGGGACGGGACTTCCGCTGAGCCCCACGTCAGGGGACCGAGATGGTCTCTTGGGAAACCGCTGGGGTGAGTCAGACTCGGCAGGGATGGGGACAGGTTTGGGGTGAATCACCGGCCCCAAGAGCCAGGCGGGCCCGTGACTCGCCGCCCCTGGAATTCAGGGTGCCAGGATGGGGCGAGGAGGCAGCAGGTGCTGCAGTAGCCCCGCAACAGGATCCGGCCAAATCACAGGTGACAGGAGAAACAGCACCTCCCGGTCGAGCCTGGGATCCCTGCTTAGGGCTGTCCCCGTGGGCAGGGAGTGGTGACCCAGCCTCGGGGACGCCGGTGCTACCGGGAGGTGGCAGAGCATCGCAGGACCCTGTGTGCCAGGGCAACAGCTCGGACTTGGGGTGTAGGTGCATCCCAGGGGCTTGGCATCTTGCCGACATGTCCTGGTCCTGGTGTTGTCCCCGACCTGTCTTGGCTCTACCAGGGACAGTCACTGCAGCCACCGCAAGCGCTGGCCCGGCAGTGGTCCATGCCAGCCCACCGCAACTATCAGGGCTCGTTGGAGGACAACGTGATTATTTGAAGCTGTAAAACCAGGTGCCCAGTGCCATCGCGATGCCCCCGGCCCTGGCATGGCAGGTGCCCTGCAGCTCCCCCTGGGATAGAAAAGATTCTTCCATCCTCCAGTGATGGAAAAGCCTCTTCCATCCTCCAGTGATGGGATGGAGAGACAAGATCGGCCCAGCCCCGGCACCAGCAACTGGAGCAACTGGTTTAGCTGGGTCAAAGTGGAGCATGGGGAGTCGCAGCGGCTGAAACCTGTTCCAAGATGTGTGTAAACCTCCTGGCATGTCCCTCTCTGCTCCCGGTTTGGTAAGAGCTTGTCCTGGGGATCTGCCAGCACGGACACGCCGGGCGTGCTCTCCCCATGGCCAGCACCGCAGCGGCAGGGAGCAGGGCTGTGGCACCCAGAGCCAACCCCTTCGGCGCCCATGCGATGCCCCCACGGCGTCGGGGTTTACCCTTGGGCACCCGGCTCCGGCTGGTCCCACCGCTCGGGAAATGCCTGGCCAAATCCTGATCTCCGGGGAGGTTTGGGGTTTAATGAGAGTGGGGCAGAGCCCCTCCGAGCGCAGCTGGAGCCCTTGGAGAGCCTGGCACAGCTGGGCGGTTGGACACACCGGCCGTGTCAGTGCCCGGAGCACGGTGGCCCTGGCTCTGTGCCCACTGCAGGGACCAGGGTTGGGTTATTTTTAAGCTCAGGACCAGGCGGCGATGCCTGTTCCCATCATGGGCAGCTGCTGCCCAACTGGGCAGGTGACACAGTCTCGGGGGCCAGGCTTTCCCGGAAGGGGTGGCCGGATCCTGCCCGCTGCCGAGCCGCACTGGGGACAGGGGCACAGGGGCTCCGCTGCCGCTGGCCCCCACAAGGACACCGCCGAGTGAGTGCCACCGGGGTCCCTTCCCATTTCCCCTTGTCTCCAGGCTCTGGATCTGGCCTTTACTGGAGCTCATCAGCTCCAGACCCCCCCTCCCTGCCCCACACCAAAAATGGGAGCTGTGTCCAGCTGGGAAGCAGCTCCTCAGCCTCTATTCGGGACCCCCACTTCCATCTGGGACCCCCACCTCTGTCTGGGACACCCACTTTCACCTGAGACCCCCATCTCTGTCTGGGACCCCCACTTCCATCCAGGACCCCCACCTCCAGCCAAGGACCCACTTTGCAGCCACCTCAGCTGCCCCAGATGCAGGACAGGGGCTGGACCCCCAAGACCCTGCGCATCACCCCAAACTCTCCAGCCCCGCCCCCCCCAGCACAGGGCAGTGGCGGTGGGGTGGCCGCATGGCGTCGGGGGACCGGGTGGCACGGTGGTTTTGGGATCCCCAGGCCAGGGGTGGGGGTATGCCGCGTGGCCGTGGCGTTTCCCAACCGCGGGGACAGGAAGTGCAGGAGATGGAAACGGAGGGAGCAGGATATAATTAGCCCCAAATTAGGACTGGAATCCAGGATAAAGAGCCCGGCACCACCCGGCTCTTGCGAAAAGCCACAATGCCATGCCCGCACCTCCCGGCAGCCCCCCTGCAGGGGGCAGGGGTCCCAAAAAGGGGGGACAATCGTGCCCATCTGAGTCTGAGGGCTCAATACTGCTGCTGTTCCCCCAGGGATGCCGGTGCCGGGGAGGCCGCGGTGGGTTCGGCCCCATACGGATGCAGGGCCGTAACGAGAGCCGCAGCGGGGCCGGGATTATCAGCATCGGCCATGCCAGCTCGGGAATCTGGTTTCTTGGCCGAGCCGTTGCTGCAGCAACCTCCCGGCTGGGATTGTGGGGCTTTTTTAATTTGACAAGAGGCCTTTCTGTGTGCGGGGAGCGGGCGGCCCCGGGGGGCTGGGGCTGAGTCACCCGATAGCCCCCACCGGCTCCCCCCGGCCCTGGCTGGCTCCCATTGCGAGGCCGAGGACACCGGATACCCGTGCCTTATCAGCCCAGGGGAGGAGGGTTGGGGACGGATCCGGCACGGCACCGCGGCGCTGACAGATGGGGGATGCCGGCAGGCGCCGAGTGGGTGACGCTGTGGGGTCAGACCCCGGGCGCCGCAGTGCCACAGGGACCACGGCTGCGAGCGGAGCCAGGGTCCGGCGCAGGATCCAACCCAGGGCTGGCGGACAGAGGCAGCCGCGGGGTGGCCCCGCTGCCCACCCCACACATCCCTGTGCCTCCCGGCATCCCGCTGCCCCACGGGGCCATGGGGGTGGCAAGAAGTGACACCCAAGGTTTAGCATGCGGAGGGACACGGAGCCCCCCAAAGGGACTCTCGGCATCGCTGCCCACCCCTCCCCTGCGCACCACTGCCCCGTAAGCACTGGTGGGATTGGAAATGCTCCTCTGCATCATCCCGGGGCCAGTGTGGGGTGAGCGGGGTGCCACAGGTTCGGGCTCCCTGCATCCCGGCCCCCACGAAGGCGGCGCGGAGCGGCCTGGCGGTGCCAGCCGGGCTGTCCAGCCCCGGTATCGGATCCTCCCGGAGGGAGGGGGCTTGGAGCTTATTTAACATCCCCGGCTGGCCCAGCCCGGCACACTCGGAGCAGCGGGCGGGCAGCGTGGTGGGGAGCTCAGGTGAGCGCAGGTCCCGGCCGGGGCACGGGTGCCCTGCAAGGGGGCAGGTGTCCGGGGTCCCCCCTCCCACAGGAGCACCCCATCCAGCCCCGGGGAGCAGTGGGGTGCCCCAAGCCCCGTGGGCTCTCTGCCCAGCGCCAAGCGTTCAGAGTGGAGGCCACGGAATGCAACGCTTCCCAACAGGGGATGGGACAGGGGGTGGCTGCCATTTGGGGGCTGCCCCTTGTGGCAAGCGGGGGGGGCCTGGCAGCTGCCCCCCGTAACGTGGCGGGTTCCTCCCCGCAGCCGGAGCCATGGCGTCGCAGCTGGAAGGGGCCATGGAGACGCTCATCAACGTCTTCCACCACTACTCGGGCAAAGAGGGGGACAAGTACAAGCTGAGCAAGAAGGAGCTGAAGGAGCTGCTGCAGAGCGAGCTGGGCTGCTTCTTGGAGGTAGGGTGGCCAGGCGTGCTGGGGCGCGAGGGCCAGGGGTCCCCCCCTTTCCCTCCGTGCCCTGGGGGAGCAGTGTCCCAGCGGGCTGCCAAGCCCCAGGTCTCACCCTGTCACCCCCCCTACACAGACCCAGAAGGACACGGGTGCCGTGGAGAAGATTATGCAGGACCTGGATGAGAACGGCGACGGTGAGGTGGACTTCCAGGAGTACGTGGTCCTGGTGGCCGCCCTCACCGTGGCCTGCAACACCTTCTTCTGGGAGAACGCCTGACCCAGGCCAGTCCCCACCCCGCAGCAGCCAGCCAGGGCGTCCCCAAAACGCAGAGCCCCCCACC
>VYXH01005410.1:0-14603 GCA_013397275.1 Burhinus bistriatus
ATTAAAAACAGCACGGCCAGCAGATTGAGGGAGGTCTTCCTCCCCCTCTACTCTGTCCTGGTGAGGCCACATCTGGAGTACTGTGTCCAGTTCTGGGCTCCCNGAGGTCTTCCTCCCCCTCTACTCTGTCCTGGTGAGGCCACATCTGGAGTACTGTGTCCAGTTCTGGGCTCCCAGTTCAAGAAAGACAAGGAACACTGGAGACAGTCCAGCGGAGGGCTGCAAAGTTGATCAAGGGACTGGAGTGCCTCTCTTATGAGGAAAAGCTGAGAGACCTGGGTCTCTTTAGCCTGGAGAAGAGAACACTGAGAAGGGATCTCATCAATGCTTATCAATAGCTAAAGGGTGGAGGTCAAGATGATGGGGCCGGACTCATTTCAGTGGTGCCCAGCGACAGGACAAGGGGCAACAAGCACAAGCTGGAACACAGAAAATTCCATCTCAACATGAGGAAAAACTTTACTTTGAGGGTGGCAGAACACTGGAACAGGCTGCCCAGACAGGTCGTGGAGTCTCCTTCTCTGGAGATATTTAAAATCTGCCTGGATGCGTTCCTGTGCAACCTGCTGCAGGTGAACCTGCTTTGGCAGAGGGGTTGGACTAGATGATCTCCAAAGGTCCCTTCCAACCCCTACCACCCTGTGATTCTGTCATTCTTGTCCCAGCTGTGTTGGTAATTTACTCAGGTATAGCTCAGATGAGAATTCAGTGCAAGAAATCTTCCCTGTTTTCAGCACGCTCATTTCACTAGCAGAATAGCTCTTTAAGATGCTGCTTTCTGGTTGGTTTAAATGTCATGATTTCTTTCATGTTCTCTCCCTCTCTCTTTTTTCTTTGCTCTTCTGGGTGGAACATGTGTCCAGCTTTGTAAATAAAAATTCAGGAAAAAGATATTTTCGGTTTCACTTTCTCACTAACGTTGCCAGTACTAGAGCAAAACAACCTTGTGATATCTTTGTCTTTCGTGTAGAAAACAGCTCCTCTCCTTATTTTCTGAGTCACCTAAATTAAAGCTCAAAAGGAAGGGAAAACAATGAGCACAATAGACGTGGCCTAACATTTAATTATATATTAATAGTTGCTTACGACAGCATTTCTTTTCATATAGGAGTTTCAGGGGCCTATAAAGCAAATCTGGTCTCACTTCAATGGAGAATACTGCATCTCTTTCATCTGAAAATTGCCAACAGAAGTTCTCACTCTTATGAAACTGGTCTTACTGTTATCTTATACTGTAGTTTCCTCATACCTAAATTAAAAATATAAATGCATCCGTTTCCCTGTTTCAGTGGTGAAAATGGATGTACATGTGGGATTTTAAATGCCTGCCTGATATCTCTTTTGTAAAGAGAGATAAAAGAGCCATCAGGAAGTTGAGCCACTTGAATGATCCAGCCAGCTGAACCTTCTTGGAGGCTTTGTCATGTTTATGATAGTCTTTTTGTTCCCACCATCACCAGGAACAGTAAAATGAACATGGAGCTCCAAAGTGATAAAAAGCAGCATATGGAGGAATGCAATGCTGGAAGTCCCATCTTTCCAATGCGGCTGAGCTTTGCTAAGGCAAATGTCATGTACAATACCTCTTGCATTGCGTCCTCTCACTGCTAAGTTTGTGCTTTTAACTTTCATCAGAAAAGAAAGTCAGTGTATATAATCATACATATGTTTGTCTTCATCCAGCAGTGTACATTTCATCCCAGGTTTAACTGCAAATTTATATTTTGGAACTATTCAAAGCGTCACAGATAACAGTATACCCCTGTTTCTGCACTATCAGCCATGATGAGTCAAACTGTGCAAACATGGACTTAGTATAATAGACTGCTCAACACAGTGATGCTCATCACTATTCAAACTAAATTTGAGCTGTATGTCACAGCTCTTAAACCCCTATTCATCAGTTTTTTAAAAATGTGGTCACAGAACTGCACTATGGCTTCTTCTAACGTGCCTGTCTCTATCGTTAATTCTTCCTAAAGATAAAGAAAGTGCAGAATGTTATGATTTATAGCTTAATAGGCTGACTTTTAAAACTCTTATGTAGACTAGCAAATAAGGGTCTGCAAGAAGCTGCACCTTAGTTTCTTCAAGTCAATATTTTTTCTCCTCCTTTCTTTGATATGCTCTTTCTCTGATCATATTGCCTGTGAATTTAACGTGGTACAATACTGTAAAGTATCGTAGAGAAACTACAGCATAATAAATACATAAAAATATCAAACATGACTTACTTCTTTTGAAGTATTCCTTTAGTAATCTAGTATGAATCTTTGTGATAATATCACTGGAAACAAAACCAAGGCTTTTTTGCACATGCTGGTGACAGATTTTGTCTTTCTTTTAACAGTGAACCTGATTTTCTGTGCCAACCAAAAGCAAATAGTGAAATGTGGAGTTAGGCATATGCCATACATTATCTATGCATTATCTTATTTTCCAAAAATATATATATGTATATACATACTGGAGCAGAAGATGGATTTAAGTCTTTATTTTGCCTCTGAAACACCCAAAGCATGATCCCTGACACTCCTCAAAACCTGCTTCTTTCATCTTTGTACCACTAAACTCCATTCTGGTGGTAGCTGCTTGCTGCACACTTCCTCATGCAATATTTTAAGAAAGTCCATCAACACTTATAAAATGTTTGTTCAAAATCATTGTTGTGTTAACCCTTGTGCGTGTTCTGTGAGATAGAACAAGTGGATTAGGACTCTCATTGTGTCTTGAAAGAAATCAGATTACTTCATAGACGAAGTTCATTGGGAATCACAACCTCTTCTCCAAAGTCCTACCACAAATGTAATTAAACAATCCAGGTAGATACCCGTCCAATTAAACCTTCTACTCATGCAGGCTCAGTTGGTATGAACAAATAGAAGTGAAAATTTTGCTTTGCATGCGCGCAGTCAGTTTGTCTTCCAGTGGCCTGGTTTTTTTAAGAATAGTGTTTCAGGCTGTGATGTTTTGGTCCTAAGAAAACAAGGTTTCTTGAAACTAATTTCTGCTCATCTAATTATTTTCTCATTTCATCTCTAGGAAAATTAAAATTTCCATTCTTCTTGAGACTTTCCTTCTAACAATGTAGGTTAGTATGACCAAAGTACAGAAAACATCCACCCCACAATGTACAAGACAAATCACAGTTCATTAACCAAAAATCAATTTTGCATATTGATTGCTTAGGGCAATATATGAGGCTTACGTCCTTGGATGACGATGGTAGGTGGAACAATGACAGATGTAAAGGGCAGAGAAAATGACAGAGGAAAAAAGAGAAAATACTTTCATGTCAGTAAATTCGAGGCACAGTTAACTTCTTTGGGAATATCCTATGTACCCTGGATACCATACTATTTTTTATTTGTATTTAATAATACAAAATCATAACTAAACCTCATGTTTAGATAAAACAAATCAAGCAGCTCCTGCTGCAGGTAGTGCTTATTCTGCCTTCAGTTTGAAGAACTAGTTGGATCTTATCTCCCTGATCCATATGAATGTATTTCAGGAGTCTAGAGGTAAGGTGACTATGAAACAGATAATGGGAGATTTTTTTTTCTTGTCCAGAAGAAAAAAAAGGCTAAAGAGATTCATGGCAACTATCTGGAAGAAGGGGATTAGTATAACATTTCACCTAAATTGTGAGCCAGCTTTAACGATTGATCTGTGGACATTTTGGAAATAGGCAAAAAATAGGCAAAAAATTCTGATCCATCTGACAGACCTTAACCAGCACTCATGAAAACAGAGAAATATTTTTGCTTTCTAACTATGTGCAGTAGGAGACACCATAAAGTTGTGTATCATTCGTATTTTCTTGACATCATCATCTTTGCTGGTCATGATCACCTCCAGCAATTCTGTGCTTTATATGCCCCGGATCTAAGTGCAAGTGCAGGCTGTGAATACTCTGTGATTGGAAATAACAAGACAACTCCTCTGATGCTTTAAAATAAAAGGTAAGGGAGATTTAACCTGAATGTTACTGATAGAGATTAGAACAAAAGAATTCTTTCTGAAGTGTCTGATTTCAATATCTTTAGAATAGTCTAATTTTTCACCTTTTCTTTCCAGAAAAGACTGTCACAGGAGGCAGAAAATACAAAAAAAGTCCCTTGAGCCGTGTAGTCCTCCTCCCATCACCCAGGGACAGTTCCTTTGTCCTGTTGTATGATTTTCAAATGCTTAGTCCAGATAATTAAAGACCGTTATGGCCACCTGGGTGGACAGCAGGGTCTGAATAAGCAGAAATATCAGCGGCGCTCTCTTAGACATAACCACAGTACTGCGTTAAGCAAACCTGGTACCTGTGCAAGAGACTTTCTTGCTGAGGAGCGCAACAGTAAGCACGAGTAAAATGCCCCTGTGGCCGGCCATGATGTGGCACAACAGCTATTCTTCAGGAAGTGACCATTTACAGCTTTTTTTTCTTAATGAGGTAATGCTGCCAGACAGTTGCGTATCTTATGGAAGATGTCATGCAGCCACTTTTTAATGAAGTCTTAGACATATTTTGCATACTTTTACCCAGCAGCCTAGCCACACTTCAAAGTTTCACTGTTTTGATTGATCTCACTGATCCTGTTTGGAAAATCTTCAGTAGCTGGTTGGGGGTAGAACCCACAAAAAGTCAATAAACTTCTGGATGAAATAAGCCTCTAATGTATGTGAACAAACTCTTTTTTGTGGCGTTAATTCTGTTTCCATTCTATTTGTACATTTTCACGACCATGATTTTCTCCTTGTCAAACCACTCATTAACTACAGCCCACAGCAGTTAATTTCTCCAACTCTCCTCCTATGGTTTCACTTTATTTGTTTAGCTGACAGGATTTTGATGCAAGCAGGGCTATGTCCTGGACATTATAAGTGTTCTTATTGCATTAGAGAGACTGACATGTTGCTAGCATTTATATTTTATCTGCAAACCTCACCAAAATTTCTGTTTCTTGAGAAATGGTCCATTTGCCTTGGGATGATTAAGTGTGTTTATTTATGTTAAAATAGAAGGTGATGAAAGGTGCCAAACCAAAGCTGAAAAACCTCTCAAGTGACATAAGAAATATCTTCCCCTCTCAAGAATATACACACTTTGAGCAGCTGATGAGCATAGGTGCCTTGAGGACACCAAGAAAGGACAATTTGATTAGTTTTTTTAGTTACTGACCCCACCCTTTCCATTGCTCTTCAGGCATCTTTGTCACCTTCTTCATCCTTAGTGCATGAATTTTCTGTGAAACCTACCACTGACCAGAACCAGAATCCTTCAGAGTTATTACACAAGACGAGTCTTAATCGACTTTGTTTCTCCTGCACTATCTCCTGCTAAAGCTGTGTGAAGTCTTGTGGTTCCCATCCTCACAGCATTCTGCAGACTTTCCTCTGGTTCATTTCATGCACAAATTGCAAGCCGTACATTCATAAATGGTCCATGTTTGCATGAATTCAAAATCCCCCTTTTTACCAAAGATGGTTGGTGCAGTTCCCCGCAAACACCAAACCTTTACTGATGAGTTCATCCAAGTGCACTGGAATTCATGGAAAGTCACTGATCCTGGATAGGGAGGAAGAGTCATTTTTTATGAACCTTCAGTTGTGTGTTTCTGTTAGAAGATAACATGGAACAGAAAAGGAATCACTGACATACCAGCTGAGAGTAAGAAAGAGAAAAGTATGCCTGTTTAACATCCCCTACTCATAGGAATGGGACTTTTCCAGCAAATTACTAACACGTAGAGGGCTTAAGAAATACATGGTTTCCAAATCATCTTCCATTTATGAGGAAAGGGTTTCACCATAATCACAAAATACATGATGGTTGGAGCTATCAGACCTTGCCCAAGTGATGCCAAGCATTTGAGTCAATTCCCTCATGGGAACCAATGACCAGCTTAATAGCAGAGACAGAAAGAAAAAGAGTTTTGCTGAAGGTCTTAGGTTTACTTGGGACTTGGAAAACCCACCAGTCATTTTTTATTAAACCAATACTTCCTACAAAATATCCCAGGTCTGCAAAAATCACAGGGTACTTAACCATCAAGAAAAGTGGTCAAAACATAAGCAGCAGCTAGAGTAGGTGCTCACACACATATGGTATTGTAGCTACTGAGTGAGAAAGAGCACTAACAGATTTTTAATCCAGATTTTAAAGGAATACAGGCCTTACTCTGTCTAACACTGTAATGTACATTTGATTTCAGAGCCTATGCTTCACTGAAAGTCCTCCATGATGAGTAAGTACTGGCAAATTATGGAGATGTAAATATTATGTATGTCTGAAGGAGCTAGAGAAGAAGGTGGCAGTAGTGTCCCCAGCACTAATGACCCTACCAATATACGTTTTGAATGATGAGCCTATTCAAAGAGTAAACCTGTGCATTAACATAGACTCAGGCAAGCTTCTGTATTAAATTCTTATAGACCTACTCCCAGAAGCATCAGCAGTTTAATAAATGACAAAGACATTCACAAGCTGGGGCTTCGTGGGTGCTACCAAGGAAAACATATAGAAATAATCATAATGACCTATAAATAAAATATAAACCCGCCTGAAGATGTGCAAAGACTTTCTTGGATCTCTGTTTAACGGGGCATGGAAACAGGCTCAGTTCTTGGATCTGGAACAGCTGGGAAAACATTTTTGGAAGTTTTGCCTCGGTGATATTTGTGGCTTTCTTAGGAAAAATAATGAAGGATTCAGTTGCGACATTTGTGTTTGTGGTAGGGAACTTACCCTTGGAGCCTCATGCTTTATACAAACCTGGCAAGCATGACACAGGGCCTGGCGGAAATCCAAGCCCATTTGAAATGCTGGGCAGGCAGAATACCTCAGGGCTTCTCAAATGGCTTTAGAAACCTACATCTTGGTGATCAAATCAAGCCCTGAGCGTAACAGTGCTACAGGACAAAGAGGCAGTTGCAAATCTGAAGCTTTCTCTTCATCTTTCTGCTGGCTTATCATGGTGAAAATTGTCCCTAGAGAAACTAAGGTCAGGTTGCAAACTAAATCCTAAGAGGTTCAGGAAAGCGGTGGAAAATTTTCCTGAAAAAAACCAAGCTGTTCTAAGGCAATATCTGTTTGAGCATGTGCATATTTTTTTTTTAACTTGAACTTCTGAACTTGACTTTATGTAACCTCATTTACCTTTACTCACCCTTCCTTGAACTTTACCCACAAAACCATCCTGCAAGGTGTTGATGGCAGTGTTGGGTCTCTGCTCAGATATCCAGGGGTTAATTTTCACTGCAGTGCTCTTGCTAAACAGTACTTCTCTGTTTAAAACAAAGAAAATTTTATTTAGGGAAAGGATCGCATCATCAGTCTGGGGAGAACACAACAATCCATCAGTTATGGGCTCCCCCACAACCAGGCACTCAACCTTTGCATCAGCTTCTCCATCCATTGGTGTCAGTATCTGGTGTATACGTGTCTCCTGAATGGCTCACTTCTCTACACATTGTCTCCCCCTGGTCATCATTTGCCATCTCTGGCCACTGGTGTCCCTAAGGCCAGGAAAGCTCTCAGGCAAGTCCAGCACCAGCCCCACAGAGACTGCATTTCCATCAGATCTACTACCCCCAGTACATCCAGACCTGCTGCATCACCAACTGAGAGATGACAATGCACTTTATTCCCACCTCTCAAACTCCTTTGCCACCACGCCAGAGCCTGGTCTTTGAGCTCCTGAGCAGCTGCAGCTCTGCAGGTATCAGACAGAGGTGTCTTGTTTCCATGTCCCGCACCTGATATGGAAAATCTGTTTTTAAAAAGATAATTAGAATGCTATGATGATGGCTAGAGACATCTGGCTACTCATACTTTGCCTTCCCACAGTGTCCAGCCTGAAGTTTAAGAGTCTTGCCTTCAAGCTGGACGAAGAAAGGTTAATTCTGTAGTTAAGCTCTGCAGCAGGTTCAGTGCAGTGTAGCATCCCTGTAGCACCTGTACTCAGGGGATTTTATTCCTCACAAAATACGAGGAGAGACTCTTCGCTGAGCTTGCTCAGCACATTACCTGACAGTGCTTGACAAAAAATGACTGAGAGTTGGGTCTCAAAAACCCTTCTCTGCTCCAGCAGACTATGGCCTAAGATGTTCACTTTTCCATTTTCTTTATTTCTTCCATTCATCTATGATTTTAGGTTGAATTTCTTTGCTTTGCCTAACTTCTCATCGCTCTTTATCTTAATGTCCTTCAAAAATTTATGTTGCAGTTGTTTTTTACTGCTGTTAGCAATTGCACTACCAGCACTCCTATTGTACTAAAAATGATGCAAACACTTGAGGCTGGTTCTATTCCTATAAAATTCTCTGCATGTTATCGTGACTGTTTCAGCTCCTTTCCCAGCATGGATGGGAGGGATTCTAGTAAAATCAGCTGCAGTGATTTAAACACAACAGAATTGATACCCATTCAGAATATGTTCAAATGTCAGCAATTTGGGGCAACTGATTCCTTTCTTCTGCCATCTCAGAGTCTGTTCCTACTTAGCAAGAATAACAGAATCTACACTAAAGCATTGAGAAAGAAGTTGGTTAAAAAGTGTCTTAGGAAGATCCATTTCCCTGGTAATTAGTACCTTTTCATTCACTGAATAATTAGAAAGAAACATACTCAGCTGAAAATATTTTAAAACTTGAATAAGTTTCTTCTCCTTTCACCCATTCATTTGAAGCTTTGTCCTTCTATAAATATATAGCACTATTAATAGCTTGTCCTAACCAGAGCTCTAATATAATCCCATCTACAAAAAAAGCAACCCAATTTTCTTGATATCATAATAGCAAATAAAAATTACATTTTTCCTGTCATATGAGGCCTGATATTCACTTTTATATATAAAATTTATCAGAAGATGATATTAAGTCCTCCTAATGCAGCCCCAGGAGCCGTTGGTGACATACTCTTTAAGACAAAAAAATTTCCTACTTCTCTCTAGCTTTGTGTAGAAAATTATTTCTGGTTAGGTTTTTTGGTGTTAGTTTACTACAGCAACTAGCTGTAACATCTCCACGGCAACGAAATCCGACTGGACAGAAAGGTAGAATTAGGTCCTGAGCCTCTTCCCTTTGCCTGGTGCTACAGGGAAGGTGTCATCCCTGGAGTGTTTGTCTCCTCGCACCACTGCTCCTGACCATGGTGTCTGAAAGCCCACCCAATGTCCCTTGAAGAGTTTTCCAGGGATTCCTGACTATGTCCTTTAACTCTTCATGGCATTTCAACTCTGATGGAATTACAGGATTTTGCGTATTTCCTCAGTGCTTCCAGGCGACCATCAGCTCAGCTGAGACTCCAGCTACTGTGTACCAGAAAATCTAGATACGTGCACTTCACATAAGTGCTTAGGCTGTGTGGTGTATGTGCAGAGTCCAGCCCTTCCATGGATGTCAAATCTATAATGGACATGCAAAAAATCTGTCCCAGACTTACTGGATGCGCTGCAAATGTGCATCCCAGCTCTGCAGAGCATGTGGTGTAAGTCTAGAGCTTCTGAGAAGAATTAGCCTCATGAGGTATGATTTAAATACTGTGCACGTACATTATTTTTTGCCTGGATCCTACGTTTAGACCAAAGAAATAACTTCTGAGGGCTATTCATATTCTAGAGTTTTGATTCAAGACATCCAATAATATTATTTCCTAGTGCCAGCTGTATCACGCTATTGTTAATTTTCATACAGCAATAGAAGTGCCATGCAGTAGCAGAAATAATTCATTATTCCAGCACCCATGCCTTGTATCATGTGGGTGAAGACATACACAAAGCAAAACCTAGATTTCTGTGCTCGGTGAAGTAATCAGCCAACAGTTACTGTGTGCTTCCTCCATGTCTTGACACCTAGGGCTCTCACGTTGATCCTGAACAATGAGAGTCTAGGCATAAGTCTACAGTGAAAATATAGGGTCTGTCTGACCTTCAGTGAAGTGACTGCCCATGTCAGACTGGAAATCAGTTTAAGAAGAACAGAGTATAAAATTTCTCAAAGGAACTGTGAAAACAGCCATTTTAGAAGTACCAGTTTGGAACAGTTTGCTAGCCTTTGCTTGGAGGACTAAATTAATATTTCCATGAAGGGTCTTGGCAGAAGAAGTCTGAAGATGCTGATGACACGCGCTGGCAGCACAGAGGCAGGAGGCATTATTAGTACAAAGGTGGATCAGAATATCACACAGGGAGAATTACTGAGCCTTGAGATAAAATGGGAGGAATTTTTAGAAGTATAGATAAAAGGTGTCTTGATTAGGGAGTAATAAAAAGAATTTCTACTATAGGGTGAGGCTAATCAGCCAGAAACAGCAAATAAAGACCTGTCTGTCCCAGCTGGCAAGGGGATGGCTGTGGTCCGCCAATCTGATGCAAGGAATGAAGGTGGCAGATGTGACCCTAAGATCCATGAAGGAAGATATTACCAGAGGGGAGTGTAAATAAAGCAATGAAAGGCAATACTAAGACCTCATCTAGAGTCACCACAGTCATCCAAATCCATGAAACATATATTGAAATTAGGCAAGTGTGGAGAAGTGCTACTAGAGCATGACAGGCCTTGGAGCTCAAGCATATTGTCTTAGACATCTCTCATGACCGAGAGGCTGGCTTGCCACAAGGCAGCTTGGGCTACGGGTGGAGGAGCCCAAGCTCCTTGAGATCACCTGTACCCACCTATTAGATATTTTCTAAAAGAAACTGTGTGTGGTTTTAGAAGAAGGTTGAACATAAATTTTTTTTTATTTTATGAATATGTAAATGCTATTTATTAATGACCAAATAAGACGCACTGAGGCTAAAGTAAAAAACAGGGAGAACAAATTGGTATAAATTGGAACTATCAGAGCTAAGAGCAAAGGCTGTGTCATAACAGTATGTGAGCAAAGCAAGTTAATACAGACTTACCTGTTGTCAAAAGGAGAGTGGGTTGCCTTTTGCAGTTGGAAACTTTTTGATCTATATGGCCTAGTCAGATGCAGAAAATAATACAAATATGTTCACACTGACGGCTACCTGTCTTGTCTGAAATTTGCAAGGTGTGGTACAGGTTGTATGAGAAATATATTGACATGAAGAGACCATGGAAAGACATCTCCCAATTTTTTCTATTTCTTGCTGAAAACTTATTCCTTTCCAAGTTCTTTTGGCTTTTTTCTGCAGAAAGTCATCTGGACTACCAGCAAACTCAGGGGAAGAGGAGCTAACTAACGTAATTATTATTGAGAAGCTGTGGGAGGATGGTAGAGAAAGAGCTTGGTCAGGAAAGGACAGTTAAAAATAGCTATCTAAAGCCTGGGAGGAAGCTGGTGGCTTGTAGCATGCCCAGTACTGAGTACTGGAGGGAACCTCCTCACAGAGCTGTAAGCAAACCTGGTGGATGACAAATCTTTGTCTGAATTTATTTGATTTTTTGCTTTGGGTGGATGTGTAAGAAATGCTTATGGTCTGAGGCTTCTCTTTATAAAGTAGGAACAAAAGCTTTTATCACACCTCTTAAAGAGGACTGTCCAAATGAACCTGACCCACTGCTTAACGCCAGTTCGTGGTGGCTCTGTGATTTGATTTATGGGGCAAAAAGGTGTAATGTCAAGAACTAGGAGTTCTAAGTAAGTCACTGAGAGCTGAAATCGTCACCTGTATTTCCAGGATGTTTAAATTTTTTATTATAACACTAACATGAGGGCAGCTGTATTGCCAGGCTCTGTTGCCAGCCAGGATTAATTGTGTCTTGCCTCTGCCCATCTCTTCCTTGACCTCCTGCCTTTTGTCCATTTTCATTCCTATCTTCAAGGTGTCTTATGCTTTACCTGCATCTTTTCTTCCAGGTGGATTTTTTGTGGTGGAAGTCAAGGTAAATCCAGCTCATGGAGCAAAGCCTATGCCTGAAGTGTTGAAAATGGTTTCTTCAAGTACAGGAATAGGGAGAAGATCCAGTCATTCTCACCCTGATTTGCTTTTCATCTTGCAATGTGTTTTGCTCTTTTTTGGCTCTTGCACTGCCAAAAAACTGTTGCCTGTCATCCTTGAGAAATTTTGCCCTGTCAACCAAAGAAGCAATAGTTTCCATTACAGAAAAGCACCGAACTTAGTTTTGAGAGCAGTAGAAAACCATCGGACTTGTGGTAGTGCAATTTTAATATCGCAATACTCAGATCATCAGCATAAAAAATGGGAAAGGTTGTTAATAACTAGGTCAAACTAACTTAAAAGAAACAAACTATTTGGGACCAATAACACATAAAAACATAGATAGCCTTTTTACAAAGAAGTTTGCGAAGTAAATGACACAGATTATGTTTAGATCATGTGGCAAATAAACTGAGAGATTTTGAAATGTACAGCATATGCTAACAATATTTTTAAACAAAATGATGCTCATATGTAGCATGAGTAACACAAAATAATATCTGGTCAACAGACAAATTGTTAACAAAATTGAAGACAACCTAATTAGCAAACTTTCAGTGCATCACCAGTAGTTTGTAGGCATAAAAATCCATGATCTGGATGAAGCATGTCATCTGCTTGATGGCAGATGGTCTGGATTTTGAAGTGCAGCTGACATCTTAAGTATCTGGAAAACCATGCATGAACGCCCTCCATCTCTTAATTGGCTGTAAACGAGTGGCCTGTTACACCTTCCTGCCACTCAGGACTACCCTTTCATTCCTGTGGTCAGGGATGTAGGGGGTGGGTACACAGAGGAACTGTCTTCTGCAAGTAATGTAAAAAAAAAAGATTAAAAAAATAAAAATTGTTTGTTTAGTCCTTAAAGTTAGGCAAGTAATACTGTTCCCATTTCACAGATGGAAAAGGAGGCATAAGTATGCTAAACAAATAACTCAAAGGTTAAGCAGGTCGATGAGAAGTGTGTTATGTAAACAACCACTAAGTTACTGGTAGTCAGAGGGAGAGGAAAAGTGTGTTCTATTAATAGAGAGGTGTCAGCAGTACATATGGAAAAAGAGCTGACATGGAAAAGAAGCAATTACATAAGAAGTAACTCAAAGTGTGTCCATTAGTAATCAACATTGTAAAATTACTCTTCAAATGTCATACATAGTCAATTGTTTGTCGTAAAAATTAAATTTTCTTACATTCTGAGAAGGAAGTAGGTGGAAACCATTTTGAAGTGAGATGTTTAGTGTTCTTTTGGACCTCCATCTCCTCTGAATTTAAGTTTATAAAACTGTAAACTATTGATAAGGCTATGTAGAGATGGAGATTTTTGTGTCACCTGTTGTAGAGGGCATTCCTTGACTGAAATTTTAGACTTTCTCTTTTTCTGCTGAGGTAAATGACGATAGGATATGATTCAGTCCCTTCTCACTCGGGACTAATACTAACTGCTGAGTTTGACTTCAGAAAGATTTTGTGATTTTTCTTTCTGTAAGTTTCATTATGCTTGAAAACATACTTTTTATTTTCACAGAAGAAATAATACAGTGCTAATTTTCTCTCTTGTGTAAAAATATTGCCAGTTCCATAAAATCTATTAAGTTAGTGTTGAAATAAAGCATTACTAAGCTCTGTAAATTAATCTTAAGATACATTTAATTTGCCTGTGTGTTCTAACCTACATGAGAAAGGTTTCTGAAAGGCTTGCAGCTAGAAGAGGGAAACATCTTTGCTAAGAGTGCCCAAGGTATTGTTACGGTCTTGGACCACCACAGCTGTTCTCTGGCTGCCTAAGCATCTCTCAATGTACTTCTGATTGACTTTATCCAGATGATGGGGACTCCAGACTGGTCTCATGTCCAGGGCAGGAGGTGGAGTCTAGGGGGACTCCTGTCTCCATCCTCAGTGACTACATGCGCAGAGATAATAAGCTACTCTAACAAAAAAAGGGGTCTAATAATTCACATTTTTCCCCCTTCAAAAAGGCAAGCAAAGAAGAAATCCTGGCACCTGGGTAGTGCCAAACACCTGGGCTTTTCATGCTCTGCTCTGTTCCTGGGTATTGTGGCCACACACCATCTCTTAGAGGAAACTACAAAATTATAATTACTGTATGATTATTGTGATGATCACACATTTCTTAGTCTGCACACAGCTGTTCATATGACATACAGAGTGCACAGTACTGTGATCTTTGCCATGTATAACTGTTATTATATATGTATATCTCATATTAGCAGAGTGGATGAATAGTTTGTAATAGGTACATTTTTCACGTTTTTTTTCAATCTGTTCAGTCTTTTTTCTTCCTTTCAAGATGCCAAAATCTGGATCATAGTTTTCACAGATGTATCTTGATTTGAAATTATTCAAACAATAATTTCTGTAAATTATCTATAGCTTGTAAGTCATTTGGGAGCTGTTGTTTTTGTAACTCTGATATTGAGAAGTTGTGCTGTTTTGCTCAAACAGGGGTGTCACACCTGCAATTTCTGTTCTAGACCAAATGAACATCTCACTTTGAGTTGATTTTCTGTTGTAGATTTAATTCTAATTGATTATCTGAAAAAAGTGGGGGTTTTTCCTCAATGTTCTTGCCAAAAAAAACTTACTTCCTGAATGTTTTTGAGAATAGCTAGAAATTTGCTCACAGGCAGCCCAAACAAAAAAAAAAAAAAAAAAAAAAAAAAAATAAAAAACACAAAAATTTAT
>VYXH01005410.1:24685-122049 GCA_013397275.1 Burhinus bistriatus
CTGTGTTCAGTTTTGGGCCCCTCACTACCAGAAAGACACTGAGGTGCTGGATCATGTCTAGAGAAGGGCAACAAAGCTGGTGAAGCATCTGGAGAACAGGCCTTATGAAGAGCAGGTGAGGGAACTGGGGTTGTTTAGCCTGGTGAAAAGGAGGCTGAGGGGAGACCTTATTGCTCTCTACAACTACCTGAAATGAGGTTGTAGAGAGGTGGGGGTCGGTCTCTTCTCCCAAGTAACAAGTGAAAGGACAAGAGCTAATGGCCTCAAGCTGCACCAGAGGAGGTTTAGAACGGATATTAGGGAAAATTTCTTCACTGAAAATGTTATCAAATACTGGACCAGCCTGCCCAGGGAAGTGGTGGAAGCACCATCCACAAAGGTAGGTAGATGAGTAGACATGGTGCTGAGGGACATGGTTTAGTGGTGCTTTTGGCAGTGTTAGGTTTATGGTTGAACTCGATGATCTTAAAGGTCCCTTCCAACCTAGACAATTCTATGATTCTATGATTTTGTGTATGCAACATAAAAAAACTTCTTCTGTTCCTTTTTTGTGGTTACCCAATGCAGTAACCTGTCTTTCATATTTTTTTCTTTAAACTGTGGACCAATGGAAAATAATTTCTGGTCAATATGTATTGTATTCTCCATGTCAACAAACTCTTCGTCTTAACCACCTCTGATTCTTCTCTTTCTAGAGTTGTTCAACACTTTGTTTTGCTTCTCAGCACTAGGAAGTTTACTGGTACCATAAATGGAGACATTCTGCCAATTGTTTAATTACTTTTGTTTGACTTTCCTAAAACCTTGGACTTTGGGCATTTCTTTTAGGGATCTCTTTGAATACTAGTATGGTTCCCCAATCAGCAGCAGCCTAGGCTGAACTGCCAGAAAATTATGTGCCCCACAGGTTTCTTCTTCTGGGAAAGGTCTTCTGTTGTGAAAGGTGCTGCCACCACTGGGTTCAGTGACCTGATAGAGCAACAGACCATGATCTGGTGTCCTGAGCTCCTGCCAATCCCATGACAAGGGAACTAACATTTTTTAACTCTCCATGCTCATATGTCTCCTTAGCTGCTTAGTCTCTGTCTCAGCTCTCAGTACTGGTTAAGCAAATTAACCAATATACTTCCAGAAATAAGACTATCAATTGCAAGGAAGCACTAGGGCCTGTAACGTATTCAAGGACACAGGTTTGTTCACCCTATCAGAATTTCTGCTGGCATTTTGAAATAGAACAGCACAGAGAATAAATCTTTTGGAATATCCATAAGGAGCTCACCTATGATTAATATAGCCAGCGAGTGGGTGGTGTAATTCATCATTACACAACACTATGGCTGAAATGGCGTTTCTTTGAAAAAAAAGGGGAAGCCTTAAGCTAAAATAACTTGTCGTGGATTTCTCTTTTAGGGCTCATTTCACCAGGTGTCCTGGAATAATTCCATGAATATAGCAATTGTCATGTCTGCCAGTCTTTGACTTTTACAAAGCATCCATCCACACAGTGAAGTAAGAATCATTAAAAAGTCATAATTTATGAACATTCAGTATGCCATGTTACCAGAGAAGTTGATTTCTGGTGAAGGGAAATACTAAAGTACCCTGGTGTGCAAAGGTTTGAAAAATACTGATAGTGGCTCTTGATTACTGCACCTAGGAGCTAAACACAAAGGCATGAAAGGGCAATTATCTAAAAGGCTGATTATTATTTAATGGGATGGGTACTGGTTTGCTCACTTGCTTGTTTTGTCTTGCCAATGAATGGGAGGTTTTCCCACCATTTTTGGAAGTGTTTGGATAAGTTTTGCTGAGCTGTGTACATAATGTATTGGAGCAGGATCTGTGCACCACCAAAGAAGGAACAGCAGACTACTGCAGAGGAAAAAACAACTGTGGACATGCTGTTTTGCCTGCATCTGGGAAGCCAGTCTCTCTGCTACTAATGAAAGCAAGGTAGGCATCAATGCTGGTGGCCTAAATGCTTTGGGCACAACAGTGGACACTTCAGTGACAACAGTAACAGTGCTCTGAAGCTCTTCATCTCCATCTTCTCCAACTTCCCCACCTCCAGTCCTTGTCCCAGGAGTGGCTTCCCCAGCTCGACCCACGCTTAGGACAAGCCTCCACTGCAGGAGCGCAATGCCGTGTGCCTGGGGGTGCACTGCGCAATTCCTCTGATACACAGCCTTTGGTCAGAAGGAAGTATGTCAGGGCTGTAGGGATTTGTCCCCTTACTAAGCTACGCTGAAAAAATGCTACAGTCAGAAAAGAGATGAAAAAAACCCGAAATCAATAATTATCAAGCTGACTTGACCAATACCACCATGAGCTCTTCATGCTGCCCATTTCCCTGGCAAGCTGGAAGGCACTAGCATCTACAGGCATGTGACAGGCACGGACTAATCTCTGCAAGCAGCATGCTAATTAGAAATATATAATCTGAAAATAATTTGTGATCTGAGTAACTGTAGGCAGATATCTCTGAATTTATCTGATTTTAATCCTCTTTATATGTTTTCAAAGCCTGTTCTGTTGTTCGCTCCCTTTCTCTAAGTTTGTTTTAAGTTAGGTAAATAATTACTTTGTAAAATTGCATTTCCTCTTAATTTTTCATTGTGTCTTTTTCATCCTAGAGAATCAATGTGGATGTGAAAGAAGGTTTTTTGGAGTAATAGGTTGCAATACTGAAAATGTAGCATTTTCTGCTCCCATTGAAGTCAATGGTAAAATTCCTACTAGTATTAATAAACCAAAAACTGGGCTTTTAGTATAACATCATTTGACTGGAATGAAGCAAATTATGCTGATTGCCTTGAGAAATTAAATTTGATCAGCATGTTCAGACATGTGTGTGCACACAAAACAACACTCACATACAATTCCTATAAAAACTCCGTTTCTGTTGCTGAGCACTGGGAACAGGCCAGGGCCAGTATTCAGTTTCAACTTGGGTGAAAAAAACCCAAAAGACATACTTTAAAAGGCAATGTTCTCTGTGTCACTTAGGGCCCCAGTTTCAAAGATACTTCAGAAAGTATCATGCTTCAGAAAGCACTGAACTGTGTCTCTGAGCTCCTCTGCACATATAGCAGCAAGGATCTTTCCCCCGCTGAAGTCACTGGGGCCGCTTCTATCATCTGTAGTGGGGGTTTGATTGATGGCTGTAATGGGTTATCGCCATGGTATCCGAGGATTGACTCACGGTCCTACAAACTTAGTAAACTTGCATCAGCAATATTCAAATCCTTAACAAGTACAGAAAATGCAGAGATGCATGCAGACACTGTACACAGCACAGATGGAAATGAACAACTGAATCTTGTTAGAACTTTTTTGCCGGCAGAATACGACAGGAAAGTGAGAATACCACCCTCATTTTGCTATGATGACAGCGATGACACCCCTTTTCAGAGTTCTTGTGTAGCATGTGTACTACTCAGGTCTCTTAACTGTTCATTTTGTCTCTGAGGCACAAAGGGTGTGGGGCGGTACCGTACACACCAGGGGAAAACAGCTATAACATAAGCAATAAAGAAGGCAATAAATTTATAGTGGTGACAGCGGTGAAAAAGAGCAACTGGTGTGCACGACTGGATTGTGCGGGGTGTTTGCCGGGCTCAGGAGGTGGAGCCCCTGGTGCAGGATCTGGAGGAGGTTCCTAAAGATCTCCTTGGTGCAGAGCCTGTGAAACGCAGGTTCAGCAGCTCTGCCTGCGCCTGCTTCGTTACTGTAGCTGGTACAATGGCCAGTTCATTACTGTAGTTTACAAGAGTGAGGCTGCCCAGTGACTAGACATTTCGTTAAATCGCCACAAGCCATCTGTCATTTAACTTGTTTTGATTTGCACAATGCTGCCCTGAACGGCTAAGTGGATGAAGAGCTTGTCTGGCATTGTGTGCTGCGGAGTGGAAGGCAGCCCAGATGCAAAGTGAGGGACCCGCCATGGGAAAGCCGTTACTCAAATGGGGATGAAAAGGGTTTTCTGTTTCTTTTGACAAGAAACCGAGGAAAGAGAAGCAGGGAGTGAAACAAAAGGTGCTCTGGAGCAGCAGGAGATGCAGAGAATGCGTGTGAAAATCAGACGAGGTGTTAAGAACGGCAGAAGACACTAAGCTGCACAACGGGTACCTGGGACCTTGCTGTATAAACCTAAGATGACAATGTTCATAGGAGAAACCATTTAGGTGTTAGTCTTAAAAAAAAAAAAAAAATCTTGGAGTCACTACAGTCTTAAGAAAAACACCGAAAGCCAAGGACCTAAAATGTAGAAAACCAATCTTCAGAACAGTTTTTTTTTATTTCAGAAGAGCAGCACAGACCTTTGAGAAATCATTTTTTCCATTTCATTGAGGAGCTGAAGTCTACTCAAATCAACAGTACAATAAGAGCACAATTATATCAGACATAGTTTTCAAGATTTAGGTAAGGAATTATGTGGATATCTGGATTATATGGAACAATTATGAATTTTTCTCTGTTTCATGTGAGGAAATGTGCAGAGCAATGGTAGAATTCTGTTTTATCTGGAATGATATTTAAAATACAGCACATCATTTTGATATAAAAGTACCAGTGTTTGTGTCCTTTCTGACTTAATGCAAAAAAATCTTATCCAACATACCTAGGTTTTATGTTTGTGCTCCAGATTGAACATCCAGATTGTTCTGTGATTCTGTAGAAATCCAAAAGGGAGCAAAAAAAAAGTGTCACATGAAGCGAATTTCCAAAAAAAAAAAAAGGAACATCACATTAAATTATGGAGGAAAGCAATACAGAGATTTCCAGCCTAAAGAACTGATCTGGGGATATTTTAGTCATTTATTTGTTGGGGAATTATTTCAATGCAGATGGTACAATAAAACACTTGCCTCTATTCTTTGGCTTGGTCCTGCAACGTTCTGCCATCTCCTTCTTGTTGTTTTGAACGTGCCTGGTAGAAAAAAAGTCTATATTGTTTGCCTCACTTAGTATTCAGACCAAGATGCTGCTTGAGAGTCTTGAAGATGGAGGTTTGGGCTGATTTTGATGTTTTACAGCAGGATTCATATACAACCTTTATTGCATTGTTTATTTAACAGATAATTAGTAGTATCCAGATTTCTTTGTTATGGTGTTTGAAGAATGTGAATGTTGATCCATATGTTTGTTCAAGAATAATAATTAATTGTGCATGTAGAGTCATCATCACCACCTGCAACAGCCTTCCATAATGGTGTAAGGCAGAAAAATTTTCAAATGTTAGATGATAAAGGCTACATAAGAAGATCTGGAAATGGTGCAGATATGCGGCAAAGGGAAGGGAAAAGTCATTAACCTGCTCAGAGGCCTATGGTAAAATACACAGGTCTCAGGTTGGGTCAGAGTGGAAGTTCCCAGCAGGATGAGGCTAAAGTGGAAAGTGGTGGAGCTATGAGGCGGGAAAAATAAATACCTCTGAGCATCCAGAAACAATACCTTAGATCCACAAATAGGCTGTAAAGTTAATTATTCCACATTATTCTGTGAAACCAACCAATTCCTCTCCATTATGTGCCAAGAGAGGATGTTTCTTTGTTACTGATTAAAGGCTGAAACACATAAGCTGACATGGAGATTTGCAATTTGGTCCAGCCCATAAATTCCTGTGCCAACACAGGGAGAGAAGAAAAAAAAAAACAAACAGAACAAAAACATATTAGAAGAGCATCGATGCCAGCTGGCTCTGAATCTTCCTGATTTCAGGAGGAACAGGTATTTGACTCATAATTGCCCTGTGCGCCAATAATACCTGGGATATGCATCATTATATACCTATTCCGGATGCAAGTACGGAGTATTTTAACCCCACCGGGATCCTTGGCGGCAGCCGCTAGATGGCAGGAGAGCACCGCGCAGCGCCGCGCAGCGCCGCGCAGCCCCGCGGGGACCGACCCGACCCGGCTCGACCCGCCCGGCAAAGAAACCCGGCTGGGGTTTATCTTCGAAAAAACAGTACGTTTGGGGGTTTTGTTTGTTTGTTTCTTTGTCGGGTTTTTGTGTTTTGGGGTTTTTGGGGTTTGTTTGTTTGGTTGGTTGGTTGGTTTGGTTTTTTTCTGGGAGATTTTACAACCATCCCATTTTTTTTCCTGGTGCAGATTGGCTGAGCTTGCATTAGGGACAAATTTGACCCACTCCCTCCACGCTTTCGCAACACATCTACAAGCTTTTTACCACTATCTGCACCTTTACGGTATGAAAAATTACTGTATTACCGTATGCACCATCTTTTTCTCCATCACAAAATGTCCATTTAAAAGCTTTTCTGATCTTTCGGATAACTGGCTTGATTCAAGATAACTGCCAAAAAAAAAGTAAAATTAAGCTTCCATGCTCAGCAGTGCATGAATGACAAATTTGTTGTAGTTTGGAGTACATTCTAAGAAACTCTTTTAAATCTCTTGTAGAAAAATTATATAGTCTTAGAAAAATTATTACAGGAAACTGAACATCATGATTTATTTCATATGCTATTGATATAGTTAGGTTTATACAGATATAGTAGATTTCCTAGTTCCTGATTTGCTATTATACAAGTGCATATCACCCACAAAGGATTTAAACTTACTTGTATTTTCTAAAGCTATGTGAAACAGAAGTTTTTTGCCTTGGGCTCAAATTAAGACTTTGTTTTCTTTCTCAATCCAAGTTGAAATGTTTGAAGTTGCTATGTCATTAATTTCAAAAAGAATTCAAAACCCAGACAACTCTAACCTGGCTAGAGACAAAGCTGAGATTTTCATGCCCTATGTAAAACTTCTGTTGTGCCTGTTGCAGCAAATTCTGAAACCGGACAATTTTTGCATGATTTGGATTACAATATGGAAGCCTGATATACCTCTTGAGGTTTTGAGAAGGATCTTTCCTTTTAAAAATGTTTTAAATAAAATTGCCACATCTTGCAACAGAGACAGAATTAGGAAGCTATGTCTAAGTCATAGGCAAAACAACACAGCCCTGAAAACCTTGAGATAAGTCTTGCTACTCTACAACCCAGACCCAGAAAGTGTCTTGTAAATATTTACTTTTTTTCTGTGTAAACCAGTCTGCGTTTACACTTTTTATTGAACTAACAATCTTCCTTGGTCATCTTTTTTTTTTGTTTTATTTTAGTATCTTACAATTTAGAATTCCATCTTACTACCAGTAATGGGATGAATCTTACAAAAAGTCTTGCAGATTTGAGTTGTGTTCAGCCCATTTGGGTTCTTTGAAGGGTCTGAAGGTCTATATGGCAATCTGGTTTCTATCACAAATGTGTGAACTATGTATGGCGGAAAGCTCAAAGTGTGAGTAAGTGCAGTTCCTCTGAACTATATTAGGAATCTGGCCCCACTGTGGCAAATTTTATTGCACATGTGAATCTTTGCATAGAATTTTGTGCAGGAAAGAATTTGAGGTTAAATTTCATCACGTGAAGCATCTCGTCCCAAAACAGACTAAACCAAAATAAGTCTTTAAAACAACATGTGATAGCAACTCATGCTCTTGAATTATCTTGAATTATGCTTTTCCACAGATATAAATAACATTTATAGCTTTACAGCCCCACCATTGAATACCATTCCTAAGCAGCAGTTTAGTGAGTTTTAACCACATGTCCCTGCACGGCAGGTAGTGTTAGTCTGCCGTGCAAACTGCCTGCGATAACCCAGCTATAAAGAAGCAGGTGGCAAGAGTTACGGCAGACCTGTTCCTCTGACTCTCAAGTAATTTTCTGGACAAAAAGGCAGGTACCTGGTCCCATGGAGGCACCCAGACAGCAGCTTATGAGGCAGGTATGTTATTGAAGGACCAGGGCTGCTCATCTGAGACAGCTTTGAGAGACTCTGTCTTAATCCCCATCGGTGTCAGCACACACCTGAACTGCAGAATTTGCGGTGGAGCCCAGTGCAAAACCACCAGCCATTTCAGGTCTGTGCGCGTGCATAAAACCGAACCGAGAAACGCAATTTAAAAATGGCAAACTTTTCTTAAATGCTTGGATTAAAATGGTTTTAAGCCATCTTAAAAGCCATGGTTGGCATGGGTCCTGATAACTTTGATGTTACAATTTTGAGAGATATTCGTGCTCCCTAGTAGGACTACAGAGCAATCGTATCTGTCCCTCTCATTTAACCCCACCGCTGTGGGAATAGCCAGGGAAAGTACAAAGAGCACAGGCTCTAGTTAAGCTGAAGATTAAAGGTAGGGCTATGAAAAGGAAATAAAGGAATTCTTCGGTTGCACCTGTGCACAAATAGCACGAGTTCTGTAAGGGCTTTTGACTGCATTAGCGAATGTTTTGATTTGTATTATATTTTTTATTAAAATAGACTTGTTTATTTGAAATATCTCTCTTCTGGCTATGCACTTTCCCTCCCACTTTTACACAGCAGACACACTGACATAAATAAGGACTGGTGTTTTTTTTTTTCTTTTGGGATTTTTTTATGGCCTTGGATTTGATCTTGGTTAGTTTATCTTGCTGAATTACTGCTGAAAATTAACTCTGTAACTACCAAGTGCATATATCAAATGCTACAGCGCTGTGTGTCAATGCATACACTTGTATTAATCCCTGAAGCTCCCTTCTTGATGATGCAGCTCCACAGAAAAATCAGTACTTTCTTCTGCCCCTCCCCAAGAAAAATATGAAACAAATCCAGAACAAAATGCTGCTTTTTTGTTAGGAGAGAAGAATACTCCTACATTTTTTATCATTTTGAAATATAGCAATAGTATTATAGACTCTGTTTCAATTTCTTTAAAACACCTCAAAATCCATTAAAAACAAAATAACATAAAAGTCCAGTAAAGAAAGAGTATTCAGCCAGCCATCAGCCAGCCACCATGGGTCAAATACAGCCAAAGGCAGCTCTGTTGAAACTCAGGTATTAAAACAGAGATGAAGGTGTCCTGCTAAAGAAAAAACTAATTTCATTATAGCTTCACAACTGTTTCAAATAGAGTATCTCATATCCTTAACATAGAAAATAAAGAAGAAAAGAAAACTAAGGGACACAATGCTTTTGAACTTTTTTCTATGCACAGGGGCACTCGCGCTTCTTTCATCTCATGGCATTGCACCAACCAAACTCAACAGGCATGCTAATGCTGCCCTCAAAAACAACATGCAGCTACCTGAAGAGTCTTCTCCCAGCAGCTTTCCACGTGTTTTTTTTTAACTCCCATCCACATTGCAAGCTGCTCAAGGCCATTCATCTCCAGCAAAGATCAGCCTGGCCATCAGGAGAAAAAAATAAAAGAATACAGCTGGCTGCCACTAAGTGACTTTCCTAAGCTTTTTGAAAGAAACAAGAGCAGGACAACTCTTGTTGCTTCTCCTGTAATGGATTTCTTATGTGAGGCAACCAGGGTGAAGGAGAAGCCTTCATCAGTGTTTTCACCACTGATTAGCCAGCTAAGTTCAACAGCACCATAAAGCTACAAACATCACATCTTTACAGATGTAGCCTTTATTTACAAAGCGGGTCAGTGTGGAGCTGTAGAGGTATACTCCTTCCTCTACTACATTGCTTAACCCAGCACTGAGGAACTTGAGAAGGAAAGCGTCATCTCTTCGCAAGGCAAGGGAAACACCCAGCAAACACAAAAATGGGGCAGAAAGGAACAGACTAGAGGACTTGTTTGTCCTATTGCTGCTGGTGAAAGCCATGGAGAGCATGGCTGGCTGCTCTCCCCAGGCCTGGCATTGACCACATATGGCCAGTTATTCTTGGAAGTATCATCAGAGAATCTTCTTCATAGAGAGGAGACTTAAAAATCTGAGTCCTGGGATTCGACACCAGTTATAATGCCAAGAAATTACATTTGGCTTCTGCATGGTATCTCTCATACTCCTTATTTCAGAATGGGAAACACACAAGTACCATAATAAATGTAGCTTCCATGGGCATACAATGTTAACACTATAGTGATCTTTACTGTGTAAAAAAGTAGAAGGAGTCTCTCCTATACAGAAAACCATGACTGCCAGCAAGAGACACTGGTTTTGCATTAAACCTCAAGTAACTGGTGCTGTTCCCACTGGCTGCTTGCTGGCATGCTGAGGCAGGAGCGTCTGTTTGAATCAGGAGACCAAATCATGCTTCTGCCAGCACCAATGGCAAATTGGACTTTCAGTGCAAAAGGTCAGGACTCAGGACACTTACGAAAGAGAGGGGGAGAAGATATTGCCAAGTCCATCAGGCCACCAGGTAGGTGCCAAATTAACATGCAGCGAGGGAAGACAGCTTGGCTTAACACATGCTTGCATTTCATCTGGTTCATAACACCTACGTGCAGAAGCTGTAGTAAGCAGCAATGCTGTGTGCATATGGGCAAGGGTCTTTCTCACTGGGAACCCCCATCATGGCTTCCCTCTGCCTTCTTCTCTGACCCATTACTAAACTGCATTGCTCTTCTTTTATGCACTTTTCCACTGTATCCCATATGCAACACTTTGTCCTGCTCAACGCTGAATAATCTTAGCATAATATCCAGTCTAAACCAATCAGAAAGTTTGATGCTCTCTGACCAAAATTAGACTCATCCCTTTCAGTTGAGGCACAGCTGAATACATTTTTAGTCTCTCTTGTCCCAGCTCTGCTTTGCAGGATAGTATTTATAAAGAATAGCTACTCCCTGTGACATGTTCAAAATGCATTACGTCACTTTTCCCTGACAATGGAGTTTTAATTTTAAGACAAGATTGGAAGTATTTATGATTCAAAGTACAAAACAACATGCATGGGATTTATCACCAAATGGTCGTGTGGAACTTGGAAAGCTGGCAAGGATTAGAGTCCTTTGATGGGCATTCATGATCAATGGTTCAGGGGCTTTGAGAATCTTGCTGTATTTCTGTAAGTTCTTTCAGAAAGCACCTCCTAAAAAAAAATAAGATCTATAGAAGAAGTTAGTAGCAAAGTTAGTATCTTTTAACATATTTGTAAATCTGATCATTTTCACGAGGTAGATTGTCTTCTGAAAGAGCACTGTCCCTTATCTGATGCAAGGCATCATCTTGTGTCCGAGTGTCATAGACCTTTGCCAAAGAGACACTCTTACACCTCATTAAAGAGAGAGAGCACAAAGCCATGTCAGGTCTCAGTTTTGTCTTTTTCTCTTCTTTAAAATCTGGAGTAGAAAAGTGAAAACTGGAAGTTTAATCTGAACTACTGGTCCAATTGCTGTTTAAAACAAAGAAAGCATGCATGCTTACATTAACAATATTTTATAATGTAAATGGCAAATAACATTTATTTCCTTTCAACTCTTATATAATACATAAAAGCCCAGGTGCAAATACATCTGCTGACTCTGGCATCTTCTGGCTGTGCTGTCTGAGGCATAACAATTCTTATTTGACCATTTCTATTTTGCAGAGTACTTTAATTACAGCACCAAATGTTTACAATTCTGCTGAAATATGTAAATGTTGCAAGAGTGAGTGTAATAGCAAAAATGCAATTTTTAAGAGAAAAATACATAAACTGATGCGATGCAGGAGACAAGTGCTTTCCAGGGAATAAAGTCCTTGCAGTAGAAGATGGACAAATAATGCAGAGTACAGAATGAATGCATGTCTCTTCAAACTGTACAAGCTGTCTTTTGACATGCAAGCAATTCAATAAGGAGGAAAAAGGCTAGAATTGAATTTAACTGATGTAAATGAAATTAAAGCTAAATTGGTTGTCACATCATGATGATGTTAACTATGTAAATGTTTGCTATTTATTAAGCCACTATTTAGAATTAAGGCTATCATAAAAATGTAAGACTCTCTTGTTGTACATTTAAGATATAAACTGCATTTAAAAGAGCATATATATGGATTCTTCACCTTTTTCACACCTTTGAGAATTAAATTTAAAATCTCTTCTTTTTTCCCAGTATTTTTCTGTAATTATAGCTAACATGTACTGTAGTTCCAGGCTACCAAAAAAAACCAAAACAAAACAAAAATACCGCAAACCACCAGGCTTTTCTAACCAAGCGGTATCCCATTACATCATTGCTTCAGATGCATTCATTCTCGACAATATTGTTGGCTGTTTCAGGTTAACTACCAAAATCATTTGCTTGAGAAGCAAGATTTAATTGTCTTACAACTACCTCTGTGAAGTACAATAGGGATTACAAGTACTCATTGATTATACTGTTGGGTAGATAAGGGACTCTTATTCTAGCATTTCTCATTCATTTTGTCATTGCATTCTCTTTGAAAGAGACCAAATGGGTCCCAGCAGGTGAAAGCAAAGAAACCTGAAAGGCCCCCTTTGATGAATGACAATACCACAACTGCCCTCCCCCCATTTTTGGAGATTATAAAACCTTATTAAATCATGCCCTGTTAGATATTGATTGAGAGGGAGCTAAACTAAAACTAACAATAGCAGCATGGGTCACAGAATAGTGCTTTCATCAACGGACACTAAACATAGCTAAGCTTTCCTGTCCTTTTGCTGTGTCAGTTTGGGGTTTGTTTTTTGTTTTGTTTTGTTTTGTTTTGTTTTAAAAAAACTATTTACTTTTGTTTAAACCATTATACAAGAAAGTCATACAATTATACCAGCTTTGTCAATCACAGATAACCAGTAGCTGTCCCTGTAGTACTAGAGATTCATCTTTCAGACTGTCGAAAGAAATCCAAGAAACAACTTTAAAGCTAAGACTCTCAGGTTTTTTCATTTTTTTTTTTTTTTTTTACTCTTCTGAGCAATTATCGCAACTGCCACTGACTTCAAGATGTCCTTATTACAAGGCTGATTTTGAACAAACGGTGTGAATGGAACAAATGAAACCATTTGGTAAAGACTGCTTCTGGAAATCAACGAAAAAATCCATTGTTTTTTAAAATTATGTTTTATTTTAGGCTATTTTTATTACTTGCCTGTCATATAACTTATTTCTGAAACCCACTACAAAAATTCCCTTCATGTCAGTCATCTTGGTATAACTTGAATCTGTCTGCTTTTGAGGAGACCTTTTTAAGAGGACTGTGTATTAATTAACTGTCAGTGATCTATTTATATTTAAAGCATAGTGCATTTCAGATCAGGGTAGGAAATGATGAAACATGAATAAGCACACATTTAATCTTACAAGTATCTTTCTTCTGATAATAGAGAATCTGGGGCTAGCCTCTGAAGAATTTCTTTGCTTTAAATATTTCGCTTGAGATGTAATTTCCTTTCTTCCTGCCAGGGGTCTACAGGTGCTCCTTGTCATAGGCAGAAGATCCCTGAATCAAGAACATTGCTTAAGGAATAAAAATAGAATAATGATGAACATAATCAGTTTTTAAACAGCATCACTGTTCTATGTAATAGGTGATACCTAAATTCAATAAGCTGTGTAAAAATTTTGCTTTTGAATTAATTTTGGCTGAACAATCAAATCATCATAGAGATCATAACGATCTAAATACTAATATTATTCATCAGTATCAAAGAAATGCATTTTTTCTGTTTATTATTACTAGTCTTATTTGAGGGACTTGCATTATTCTGTATGAAAAACCTCTTTTGGTAACCAAATGTGTATTTCTGGTATAGCTGAAATTGTTATAGAATTTCTGAACCCACCTTTCAGAGCTAAAAATTGTTTTGATAGTTGTAAAATAAAATTAGAGGATTACAAATAATATGTTTGTACTATGAATATGGGAAATAAAACAGCTTTTATTCCTGAAAATTTGGTACATTTTGCTAGTGCTGTGAAAGCATCTGAAGAAAATCCTGGGGAAAAAAAGATAAAACGGCACAGAATAATGGAAGAATTATGCTTTTGAAAAGGATATAAAGAAATGAATTAATTATATCATAATCGTATGTTTATGTGCATATATATTTTTGATTGATTTACACTATCCTTATCCTAATAGCTGCCTTGCTGCTATTTAATATTTTGTTTGCCTTCTCCATGTCAATTCCATCAGGATTATCCTGTGATTTCATACTGTAACTTGCATTAATCTCAAACACTAATAAATACTTATTACAATCCTCCCCTATTAAGCTAACTGTACATTCCTGTCTCTAAAAATTATAAAGGTTAATTGCTATTTAAATTGAAACCAAAGCACCAAGTTTTACAGCTGTTTGATTGTTTGTTGGTTTTTTTTTTTACAAAATTAGTTAATGGCAAATTTGATAATGGTAAAACCCATATACAACAGAGATGAGATTTAAACTAGTCATATTGTGAAAATTACAGCTAAGCTTGAGAGTACAATATCTTGAACAGGCTTTATAAATACAGCTTGCCAGTGACAGAGCTTTAAATTTTTATATGCTGCTCAAGATGAATAATTAATTGGCTGAAATCTATGGCTAATTGTATTTTCATTTGATTTGACTTTTCAAGCGCAAATGTTACATGCTAGTTTTGTACTAATGATTACCCATTTCTAGGCAGATCTGTGCTGCCAGGAAGAATGTCTAACATCATTCTTTTAGTTGTAAGGGAATCTGGTAATTCAACCATCAGCAACTGCTTTGCAAAGTCTGTCTTCCTTAAAGAGCTCTATGAAAATATAATCTGATGGTTCAGGACGTTACAAGATTTTTCCTGTTTTATATTCTCCAGTCTCTAGGTATAGAGCTGTAGTAATTCTTCAAACTCTTTCAGAAAAGAGTATATAGGCACAGGAATAAGACTGCAAATTACTCAATGGTAAACTACATCAAGCTATTGTATTTCCATCTATCTTCTACCAGTTGTTGGCAACAATTATAATTTTTAGCATAGGAGGTACTTTCAGTTATCTGTTAATTTTTCTCATTTTGTTACATTTTAACAATGCCCTTCAAAACCAATAAATTTAAAATAGTCTAGCTCTAAGGAAGAGGCTGCACTTGAAAGCTTCTAAGCTGAATCATTTTTTGTTTTTTTAATCTTACTTTTTAAACAGTTTCCCCTACCTTTAAGGTAGCAATCATATAGTGGAAGCAGTGTTTTGATGTCAAGCATTCCCTTTAACATTTCCATAGTGTTTAAGTTTTAGTGCTCTCAGGTCATCTGGGACTAGAGTGGGCTGGACTCTGTTGTCTAATTACCCAAACCCATGAACTGTCATGCCCTATTCCATTACTATAACATCCATTTTTATTTAATAGCAGAATTCATCAATTAGGTCATGATGTTGCTTCAGCCAACACGAGATGAGAGAAAACCCACATAAGCTCAGGTATTTATGTTGTTTAAATATGTATTTGAAGTTGCTGTAAAATGCAGGCTATCAAAATAAGAAGTATGTTTGTAGATCTGAAATGTATTCACTGAATCTTTTTAATGACATTCACAAAATTCCTATAAATTTTTAAAGCTGGCTTCCATTACTTTATTGCACAATTTCTACCTAGTAAGAATTGTTTTACACAGTCATTCCCATTTTTAGGTATATCTACAGAAGGACATACATGCAGACCTACATATGTACACAAATACATATGCATTGTTTACCAATCAAAATTTAATCAAACAGCTTTCATTAGAGGTCGTCTGGTGAAGGGATAAACTTTTAGGGGAATTCTCACCAGGCACTTTTATGGGTTGAGGGTTTTTTTAGGCCCTCTGTATGCTCCATGGAGGAAAGCAGGTCTCTCCAGAGAACCATTCGGAGCAGGGACCGTGTGATGTGCTCTCAGAGAGGACTAAACATCTCACAGTGTTGGTTACCAAATGCTGGTGGTTGAGTTCCTCTCCTTCACTTTCCCTTTCCACTTTCAGTGCAAAGGATGCTCATCTCACTATCCTAAAACACACCTCCAGCACTCTCCCAGCCTTCCATCAGCATTTTGGATGCCAGCCCTTCCACGGAGGGGACACCCACCCAGCACATGCTGGTAGCTGCTGTCTCAGGAGCAAGAAGGAGTTTTGCTTTGAAATCAGCTTGAGTTCAATCTAACAAACATTACGGATTCATACCCTACCCTCCTATACTGCTGGGTTGATTATCAGGTTCATCAGACATTTTTCCAGGCACCGTAGTCCTCTCAGGACACGATATTGCCAATGCCTGTGTTCCTACGCAACACACTGGAATTTCACTTGTATAACCAAAAGTATAAAAAAAATTCAACTTATTTCACCCAAGTTCAGAAGGCAGGCTTTTTTAATGTTCCCTAGATGACTGAATACTAAACTTATGCTAAAGTAAAAGATATGAAATGTTAAGTTACCAACATCAGCTTTAACTTGGATACATTAAAATAACAAAGCCTATATAATGAGTATATGCCTTTTCAGGTATAACAACTCTTTTGCTTAGACTTTCAGTCAGTGGAGACGGAAAAGCCCATATTCAGTTGCAGTGGGAAGTGTAACTTCGATTTCCAGCTCCTGTGTTTAAATTCTGAACTATACCATCCTATTAGCATAATTTCTGCATTTAATTTTCTCTCATAAAGAAATGATATGAAGTTGATTACACTTCTATAAACACACATTCAAAAGTGCCTGTTCAATTTTCATCTCTAGGATCACATTAATATTTTTCACATTTCTTATTTTTTATTCCCCCTCTAAATTTCTTCGAGTCCCCTTTCCATGAATATTGGTGACAATGAAGCATTTATCAGCTACCCTTGTTTGCTGAATAGATGGTTGTTTCAGTCAAGGAACTCAATTTTCGTGCATTATAATTACTTAGGATTGTTACTAATGTATGATAATGTAAGGAAAGTGTAGACTTGTTCAATATCTTAGGTGGAGTCATTTAGTATCATTAAGTTACAGTATCTTCACTTTCTACAAATTCCATAAAACTATTGCTGGCTGAGTATATGAATGTAAGAGAATGAAAAAAATTTCCAAATGTTCTGTGTTGTTTCTAGGTACTATACATACATGTGTCTAGCTTGCTTGCATGCATGGTTGTCTTCATCTCTGTTTCTGCACTTGTACCATCACCATTGTACCTAGAAGGTACAGTAACCCACGCAAAATTAGAATAGGAATAGTTTTTAAATGAACTCTAACCCCATACTGAATGCCTGTAAAAGTACAGGTGTGATACTCTGTCAGACAGAGCTAATATACTAAATACAACAACCCAGAGGCACAGCAGTGATTTTAACAAATGCGTTTACAGAGATAGTACTTGGACAGTGGGATGTGTTTTGGTTTGAAATTGCACTACACCGATGAAGAACTAGATTTGCAGTGTATAGTTTTCCCAGGTGGTGGCACCTTTTAGTCCTGTTTAAGTCCGTAACAGTTAGGGACTTCAACTCTCTTGCGGACCGTTAGTGTCAACTCAGCTCTGTGAAGCCAAAGTCGGTATCTTAGAAGAGAAACAGCAAGAGTTAGGAACTATGTCTTGGTTAGGCTTATTAAAGCAGGACAAGACTCGACAGAAGAGCAAAAATAGCCTAATATATCCAGGAAGTTGAATTAAGTTGTCTGGTAGTGACGTGTTGTTAGAGTCAACTGTAAAAGCTGAGAATGCTTTGCTTGGTGGGCTTATTGACTCATACGATCATCAGTTTTGGTGTGATTTTTTTTTTGCATAAGTAAAAGACATTAAAGAAAGGCCTGCTTAAAGTTTCAGATATCAGTATATGTATTTAAAAAAACAGCCCACTAATGTATAGAAAACCACAACTTCCTTCTATCAAGAGAAAAAATAAAAATATTCCCACTGCTGGTCTCAGCCCTTGCTGCACAAGCTCTGTTTCTCAGGAACCTCAGTCCTGACCACCTGGAAGTAAAAATTTGCTTTTTCAGTAAGAGACGTCAGCCTTTTCTATGGCACACCAGCAGTGGAAGGAGGGCTGGTACATTGCTGTTATTTATTATTGCTAAGCACTGACTGATGGTGACAGCAGGTTAGAAGGTGGAACAAGGTCTCCGTCTTGAAACAAACATTACTGAGGTCTGACCTGGTAAACTGGAGGGCAAGCATGCTAAAATTACTATTTTTAAAGGAGTTCCACTGCCAATGTGGTACTTCGGAACTTGCTGCCCCTTTCAAGTTCTCGATAAGCCACATGCACACTCGGTTGTAAGGTTGCTGCATTTTTTGATTGTGCTTCTTTCCATATCATGTTTAAGTGGCAGAAAAAATGATCTTTTCATCTATTTTTTTCTCTTCCTTCCCTTGCCTGTCTCTAAGCGCGTTCGTTTACAGAATGTGCTTCACTGGGTACTGTTCATGTTTTGAGGACTATTCCCATCTACTTCCTTCTAACAAAAAGGGTCTGCTGTCCATTACTAAAATATCACCTGAAAATTAAAACTATCATAGCACCTTGGTAATTTAAAATTATTAGGTTTAAAATCATAGATGCACGCCAAGAGGAAAAGCATATCATTTAACCATGAGTGAAAAGGGAACAATAGGATGTACACATGGCTACAAAACTGTTCTTACTCTGTTGTGATAAGAGTTAGCTGGGTGTTACGTAGTGAAGGGCATCTTGGAGATGAAAAAGCTTATCAGAGTTAGCTTGGTTCCTCCCTAGGTTAATTAATTCCTGATTAGTTTCTGGGATAACAGGGAAGATCGCTTCTAAGAAGCCTATTTTTTGACACAAAGCAAACAGCATAACCACCAGTTTTGCATCCCGTTCAGCTTGTAGGCAGCCAACTTGTAATTGCTAACAACAGAAATGATAGACATTATCATTTCTGTTTGGGGGAAGAAAAGAACAACTCTTGCTGTGGTTTTTGCTTTTTTTCCACATCTTGTCATGTGATAAATGTTCGTTAACAGTGATACGTAAAGACTACTCCTTATCCCTTACCCAAAGTCAATGAAATAAAGTTTGCGTGAGACCTTATATTTGATTCTCAGCAAAAGAGCAGACATGTCAGGCGTATAGTATTTCAAGGCAGTGTTGCAGCATGGCTGCTATTCAAAGCAGTTGCTTTTCTATTTTCTGTTTACAGAGGCTACTAACACACACACTGCTTAAATGGTAACTGCAAATGACAAAGCACTGCATTCCCTGCAAACCTGAAGGAAGCCTTATCTGCCACTGTTTTATCATCAAATATGGGGTATGTCATGCACGTCTGTATTAACTTAATTCAGATATTTCAAAATACAGTGGAGCCTTGATAACATTTACTTAGGTAATTAGCTGATCTGGGGTTTTGGGGTTTTTTCCCATGCATTTTTTCTTTGCTAAATTCAAGCCTTTATTTGTCTGAGGCTGTGAAAAGTGGTTGTAAAGGTACTTCATTTCTTAGCTAATTAGTGTGGCTTTTTTCCTCTGTCCCTTTATTTTCTTCCACACCTATCCTTCTCTATTGCTCCTGCCAATCTTGCCTTTATAATTTTCTTAGCACCAGTGTTAAAAGTGGCTCCAGCTGGTGGCAGCTTCACCACAGCAATGCATTACTATCGCAAACAATTGTCTCAGTGTGCTAATTCATCAGTGTAATTCCATACCAGACCCTTTCTGACTTCCTACAGAAAATTTCCCTTCCTGGTCAGGCCAATATTAAGAAATCCTTGATGAGACAGTTCATGTTGTCTGAGGTTACACTTCAGAATAAGAAAGAAAAGAGGGAGGAAAATAATGAAAACCGTGTAACGTGCAGTTTATCTGCCTTGCATATGCAATATGCGCTGCAAAGAAAGGAGAGAAATCAAATCTAAACCATAGCAATTTCAATCTCTCAGTTTTAAAAAGATTAATTTTATTTTATTTTTCCTATTCTTCTCATCTTTTTAGTGAAGTCCCATCTGTTCAATTTCTCATTTTTTCCATTCGCAGAAAACATTCCAACAGTGTGTTAAATTGCATGGCTAGTACCAGTCATCTATGGTTTGTTTTCTCTTTTTTAATTTTGTCCTGTGTTTAAGAAATGGGAGGAGAGGATTAGGAAGAATCAGAAAGAAAAACTACTCCTGCAATACATCCAACAAGGTCAGTACCTAAAAATGCTGCAGTAGGTTCTTGCAAAATATACTACAGCCTCATATTTCTGAAACAATTTCTGGACAAAGTAAATACATTGCAGACTTTTTTTTTTCCTTAAAAACAACTTTCCATTTCAAAGCCTTTAAACTATTTTTTTTTCTTTGAAATTTCTTGTGTTTGATCATTCAGTTATGTGGACATTCAGATTTCTGCCTGAACATATCATAATAATTCACCAGAGAAATGATGATACACAGAAAAGATGTGGAGCAGATTATAACAGTTCATTTACATAAATGATGAGTAAGCAGGTCAATTAAGGAACGAAAACAACTGAACCACATACACAGTCTGATCAAAAAAGACCAAAATCTCATTTCTTGTACTTGATACAGCAGGCACATCTTCCACAGCAGATAGCTGTGGAGATGGAAATATTTTGTGTTATGAGTATAGCTGCCAAAATCTTGATGTTAGTGAGCTGCATCAGGGACTGCACACTCACACCTGGGCACAAAGGAATGCAACCTGTTCAGTTCATGGTAATCGCTGGATAAAGTGGACCCATTCAACTGATGGCTGACAAAAATCAAAGTACGGGATGTGGAGAGGTTGGAGCTGGACATGCACCAGCTGCTGGGATGCTCAGGGTGCAAGATGGCTAGGGGAGTAAAAATACAACAAAAATTATGCCCAGGATGGTTGTATATTGGATTATATTGGACCATAGTTTCCATTGCAGCATGGACAGCAGGTAAGTTTCCAGCAGTATCGCTTGTTTCTACCATAGCACTGGTGCTCGCTGAAATCAATACTCATGACTAAAGAGAAATAAAACATAAACGCTTATGAAGCCAAAGTTTAGCAAAATCAAATTCTACGTGCCTGCTGTGAAATGTTATCAATAGCACACATCCAAGATTGATGTGGCAAGTTTCGGCTAAAGAATATATCTACTGTAAAGAAAACTAAAAAATCGATGGAGGATTATTAATCAGTCTGCATCAGGGCACAGAATCAGTTGTCTAACTAAAAATCAATAACTCCTTTGGCATATCTCTTGTCACAGCTCTTTTAACCTAAATTGTCTTACTGCTTAGGAGAAGAGCTGGCCCCGTGCCTTCCTGACAAAGCCTTGCCTGCCAGAGTACTTCAGCAGAAATTTCTAGGCTAAGGGTGCTGCTCTCCTAAAATTGAGGATGAACGTCAAGAAAGGGGTTTACGTGTTGACTTTTTTGAGGATGGGTAAGCTGTTGTGAAAACAAATATGGATTTGGAAGTATGGAGATGGTTGTAAAATCACCAAATCACAGAATGGTTGAGGAAAAAAATTGAATATTTGTTTTAATTGATATCTCCCTTCCCCAAATCCTTCTGATATCTTAATTATTTTAATCCCTTATGATAAAGTATTGTTTTTGAAAATGAAGAAAAATATTTTAAAAGTTTGAAAAGGAGATTTTAGGCAGCCTGATGCCACTATGCCTCTTCTCATAGTTTAGAAAGTCCTGAAATGTCACTTCGGGTCAACCAAACACAGGATCTAAAGTTGGTTAAAGAAAATGTGTTGCTTAGGGCTGGAAAATTATTATTATCACATCTCTACTTGAAAGATAAACGAGAACTAAATCAATTCCTCTACTACATTTGTCTGGCTGTATGGGTTGTCTCTTCCTGCTGTTGGAATTTTACTCCAACTGGGCAACGAGTAATAGGGCCAGCAGGGAGTAATATAGCACTCTAATATGGCTATTCCTTGTATGAAAATGAGGCCAAATGGCTTCTATGAGTGCTGTCTGCCCTCAGGAAAATCAAAATCACTGCCATGCAAATTATAGCTAGTGCACTTCAAAATAAAAATGAGCAGCAACAAAAAAGATTCACTTCATTTTCTGTTTTTACACAATCCTATATTTACATGTGTATATAAAATGATGACAAAGTTATCATTTGGCACAATTGTTTCAATTATGTGAATGTGTTTTTCTCAGAAGTGGGTACATTGTGCTATGAATATTTCACCCAGCTTCAATGGTGTTAATATCCAGCGTGACTCACAGTATTTGAACCTATAACCAGTGAGGTTTTAAAAAATGCAGATTCTTTTCCTGATGAATCTACAGCTGTAGCTCAAATAAAAACCCTTTCTTGAAGCTGAGCATACTGACATAAATTGTCTGCTGTGCATTTCATCGTTTGCTAATTTCTCAAATTATTTGTGCTGCATAAAAAGTCAGGTAAAAAGGCAACTAGATCTCTTTCATGCAGGGAAAAGTTAGTTATTTTTGTTGTTCCTTTTATTTTTATTTTTATTTTTATTTTTATTTTTATTTGTAGTTTTTGACACCTTCAGAGTTGCACCATCCTTCTGTATGATTTTCTTTTGCAAGCCCTCCTCCGCATTCAGCTCCCACTCTTTCCTCCATTCTGCCAGTTAATTAAACACATAAACCTGTGAGAAAGCTACAGTTAAACCCACCCTGCTAACAAAGACGATTTCTCAATAGGCCTAATGTCGAATATGTTTCAGATGCCTGATGAAACCTCTTCATGAAGCAATACATTTAGCCACACGGCTACCACTTGAGGATGGTGATTACCCAAAACTATAAGGCAGGGATTAAGCACTGCATCTGAATGCAGAAAAGTTTTAATGAATGCCTCAACTATGGATCTAAAAATGTGACGCTTGTGTGCAGGCATCGGTACAAGCAAGAACTTTATGGAGTAGACACTTACAGCATTATTCTTATTGTTGCTAAATAAACTCATTCCTGCCATTAGCAGCAAGATGTAATGGAAATGGGAGCTCATTCTGTACTCTTGTCACTAATTGTGATGTAGATGCCAAAATGACAATGCCTTAAAATACCTTGGATGGATGGATACAGGGAGAGATAGTCTTTCTTTGCAGTCAAAACCACTTCTGCACTTTGTCTACTTCAAATAACAAGTTTGTGAGCCCTATGTGTCTGATTCATTAAATACACCCTTTATATATTTCTTTTTTAAACTGATCTATTTTTACAGTTATAATATAATCATTATGTGCAAGAATATTTACTATCTGCAGGAAATATAATTAATTAGTCCTGGTACACATAACTTTAATTTTATTTGGTGATTATAAATCATTTTTGATCCAGCAAATGGCACTGCAGAAAGCCTGGTAAATAAAGTGCTGTTTCACTTAACGTTGTTGAATAAAAAGAGGTGCTGGATAAATGGCGTGGAAGTAATATCTAGCATCACTCTTATCAAAATGAAACCTCATTTTCAGCAGCAAACGAAAAGCCTAAGCAAAAAAAATATTTCCTTACCTCTTTTAGGAAAAAGGATATATTTAACCAAATAGAAAATATACATAATTTTATTTTTACCAGAAATCGCATTTTATGCCAGTTAGGGCATTAGCTTCCTGCAGAACTATTGGTAGCATGCACTGGAGTTTCACTTTTGGAGTCACCAAGCATGTGTCTAATTTCCTTGACTTACCTTATAGTCAGAAATAGTTTGAGGGATGAAGTAAGAGGGCAGCATTCTTGGAAATTACTCTCCTAAACTTCTGATGCCCTCACCGTTACGGTATTTCCCCCAGAAAGCAACAGACAGGCACACACACACAATGTCTATAGAGGATATATAATACATGTATTTATTTAGTAATAAATTAGTGAGTAACATAAAACTATGTCATAGTTCTTGCCAGAATCATGTTGAAAATGTGCATTTAAATATTTATTGAGTAAACTGGCCAACCATATCTGTTGATCAGTTTTATTAAGAAAATATTCTGTGGCTGGCAGCTAAATTGAAGGAAATGAAATAATGGCAAGAGGACTTACATATGCTTTAGAAGATTAGGGTTCACAAAACCTAAAGAGAGGACCTGGGTAATGTTATAAAAGTACAGAATTACTTACCTGTAATGAAGATAAAGCAAAAAACTCAGTGGAAGTATTCATGATACTAAAATAGCATGATTAATCCATGGCCTTTGAAACAGGCTCCTTAGGTGACGAACTTAACCACTTCTTCACACAGAAAGTAAGGGATATTAGCTGTGCACATTTTTGCACCAAGCAGTAGTAAATGAAGACAAAACTGAAACAGCTGACCAATCTCTGTTCGTTAAGTGCTTCACTTGTGCCAGAGGAGAAGATCCTAGGTTTTGTGAGTGAGAGACAGTCAGAAGACATTCAGGAAAAGGGTGGACCTGCTGGTCGCTAACATCTATATAATAAAGTTGCAGGTCATCTGTTATATGGTGGTGAGTGACCTCTTTAAAAATAGACATATTGACAGTTTTAAAATATTGCAAACTTGGTTCTCTTTGGAGGAGGCATTTGAGCTGGTTTTGGCAGAACAAATGTAGGTGGAAGTGGGCAGAAGAGCCACGAGGTCATGTTGGAAACAGCACTGGTGGAGGCTGTGTGTGGTTTCTGGGTGCTACGGGGAGACAGCGGTCACTCCTGGCACTGCAATATCATCATCATGCTGAGCATTGGAGGGAGACAAAGGGCATTAAACTTGTGCTATAACATCCTGTGTCACACCCTCAGAAAGGAGGTGACATCACTCAGGTCTCCAACTCGTGTGTAATCTACCTGTAGCGTTGTTGAAGCAGCATCATGTGCGATGCCATCAGGGTATTGACAAGGCTTCTTGGCATGTACTTCAAATCACCTTTCTGCTTGCAAATCTTCCATCTCAGAATGTTTTCTGAATGATCTTGAAACATGATTTAAAAATCCTAAGTGCATTTATGACCAGTGACTAGCTAAACTCTCTGCAAGGAAAGAGGAATTCAGACAGGTTGCTTATTTCAGTGGAGAATCACTCAATGTACACAGATTTATTACTTATATACCATTATTTAGAAATTGCTTATTTATTTATAAGTTATCTCATTCATCACCATGCAGGTATAGGGTTACAAAGCGATTTTTTACAGGTTCCCTGCTTTTTATACTTTTCAAGGTAGTGAAACTTTTCTGCTTGTATAGCTTTCTGTTGGAAAGATAGCAGCCTAGCTGCATGCCATCCAATGCAAGATCAAGGCATATAGATCATAAAAGTATTATATAGGTCCTATGACAAAAAAAATCTCAGTTCTACAAACTACCACACATATGCTGAAGTTTTATCAATAGGATGGATGAACCAGAAATGGTCAACGTAACATAATCTTTTGAGAAGTCCATCACTATTGGCTGTTAAGGAAAAAAAAGATGTTTTGATATAAAAAGACGAAGTCCTGAAAGAGATGAGATTAATTATCTGTAAATAGAGAATGGATTCAAAGGCAGAAAGAAGTAGATTTTTATTTTAGCAAAGTATAATAATTACATGCTTTAAGTCCTGTACAATAATTGATGTAATCTATTTCCTAATGATCAGGTGAAGAAGCCTAATAAGGTCTTCAAGTAACAAAAAAGAATTCAGGTTAATCAAGACAAGAAAGATGGCAAGAATTTGCAGAAACAGCTGAGAAAGTTTGTGTCTGCAGATGTCAGAGCCAGGTGGAATTCAGTATCAGGATGTGTAAATGAATATACTCTGGAAACAATTCAAGGATGGCTTAAAGTACTTGTAACATACCCAAGTTCTGACTGAAATGCAGGCACTCATATTCGCAAAAAATCACAAGAAAATATTGCACATAGGACAGCAAAAGATTCTCTGTACTGAGAATACCATGCCAGCTGTTAAAAACATATCATTCCCTCACTCAGAATAGTCTGTTCAGATATATTGTCACCATATTGCAAGAGAAGACTAAAAAGAAAAACAGGAAAGGTAATGGAAATAATTAAATATGTAAAATGTGTCCTGTCTGAAGAGCTATTAATAAGGCAAGAATCCTCTTTTTAAAAGGGAATCCAATAAGATATTGCATGATAATGCACGTAAAACAAGCTGGATGCAGAAGGTGAATCATACTGATGACATGACAAGGATGTTAGTTGAAAAAGTTACGATAACGAGGAAAGTCTTGTTTTGCAATACGTGTAATCTACCTGTGGAAATCATTGCCATCAGATACCACACAGGTTGACAGTTTAATGCAATTAAACCAGATTTGGCTGCCAGTATAAATATTGAGGTTATCTGTAGTTGTATTAGATAGGGTCTGTATTAATTAAAGGATAAATACCCAACTGCTTCTGCCATATAAGACAGCTTTGGACAGCAACAATAAAGGCAGGGAGGGGAATATGCTGCACGGCCGTAGGGTCTGCACTTCCCTGTGAGGAATGTTGCCTGGAGCAGTGTTGCTTAGGATGCTGACAGGGAAATATCTGGGGTGATCCACCAAGGCACTGTAGGTTTCCCTGTTTTCATATTTAGAATTGGGTTAATGGTGAGAAAGTCGCTACTTCCAATTAAATTCAACTCCTGGCTTTAAAATGCAGCAGCTAATTCTTTTTAGCTTACTTTTTCAAATCTCTTACAGGGGCTTTGAACAATGATACTGAAAAACATTTCAAGTACATCACTATGCCTAATGAATTACAGAGCTCTTGATTAATGGCACTTGTTCAACATCACACTGACAGTAGTATGAAGTGTGAAAAAACCAGTGTTTCTGCCTGATGTGTTTTCTCCTATGAGACAGACTAGACAGCACCAGCACAGATTTTTTTTTTTTCCTAATTGCCTCTTTTTTCTATTTGCCTCCTGTTGTATTTTTCATTTTGCAAGTGTGGACTTTCATTCTGCACTGGAGCTCAGATAAGCTCAGTTATCACTCAGGAGATATGCAGCAGGTTTTGCTGAAGCATCACAGCTTAGCACCGACTCTGCAGCCAGAAAACCTCAGTCCTGTATCCTAACGGGCAGCACAGCAGTGGGGAGGCAAAAAGGAGGGAGAGGAAAGGAGCCGAAGGCACGCACTGGTCAGATCCATCAGCAAACGAACAGAGCTGCTGCCGTATCCATCATGATGCCATCGGTGAATTGCAGTTGACTGGAGGCATACTTCACTGTGCAGCACCAGAGTTTATGTATTTTACTAACCTTATTTCACTGGGTTGAGGCTGTACAGTTTTATGGGGCCCCCAATCTCCACCAGTTTGAAATAAATTCCTGGTGAGCTGTATATCACAGCCTGACAAGGGTTGCAGGGCTATCCTTGTACGTACAGTTGTTGCCTGTATTTCTTCTGCCTCTTCCAGACCAGAAGGTCACTATCCTCTGGGATGAGCAGGGAGGCATGCCGTAGGACTAGGAGACAATAGCAATTTTCAGCCTTTTGTTAGAGTCTTGCACGCTGCCCACGGCACCGGTGGCGGGGAGGGTTTGTGCTGTTGCAGCTATCTCCGCTCTCCAGCATCCTCCCTCTCCCCCCAGCAGCATCAGTGACACAGATTTTACAGCAGCAATAAGCCTAGTTTCAGCCGCAGAATTTCTTTCCCATTCATTATTTTGTTGTCTTGGCTAATGAACACAACTGGTCTCTTTGGGAAAACACTGCCAGAGCATCCCGGTCCTGTCTTGCTGTCAAGAGCAGGTGTCCCCGGTTCTTGAAAAAAAACAACCAAGCCTGCCTCTGAGTAAGAAGTGCTACAGAGGGCCAGAGGTGAATTAAAATAGCTCTTGGAATTACAGCAGTTAATGGAATCATATGAGCAATCTATTTTTATGGGTTTTGGGGAATGAGCTCCACTGAGTATCAGGAAAGGATCCTTCACCTTAATCTATAGCGCTGTAAGAGAATCATACTGCTGGAGAAAGTAGGAACAGGATAAACGCCACTGAAAAAAACATTCTCTTTTCCTTGGCAGTGCCTTTGGGCTTTAGGGTAGTTTTCAGTAGTCTAAAGATATTTTCACTGCTGAAGCAACACCACTTCATCTGTAATGTCTGACAAAGTAATGTCCTTACCTGCTCTTTCTTCAGTGGAAACACTCAGAGCCTGATTTCCAGCAACGACATCTCTTTGGTGAACACAATTTCACACTGGCCGTGCATACCAGCTTTTCACTGCAGCTAACAGACAGGTGCAGAAATGGTGACATTGCTCCCATCGTGACTTTGAATCTGTGACTTTTTGCTGCCCCAAACACGGATAGAACTGGCAAAAAAAGTGATCCATAAAGCTGAAGCACAAGCTCCTGCCTTCTGTTCGTTTGAAGGCAGATGTGACCTGCACGCAGACTGAGCGCCCTGAGGCTTGTCCCTTCTCTCTGCCACCACGCTATGTGACTCTTAGTAAATCTGCCTCAGCTTCAACATCCAAAATGGAGCAATATCATCAAATCTCCTCAGAGAGAGGTAGCGAGGGCTCATAGTGCATGAAAAGGACTGTGAGATCTTTGGGCTTTGCAGTCCATAAAAACTCACGGTATTGCAAGCAATACAACGTTATTAATACATGGGCAAAACACCAATAGGTTTTGTATCCAAAGGAGACAGAAATATTCACGTTCTCCTTTTCTTTGCCACAAAGGACATATCCCGTTTTATCATGTAAGACACAGAGAAAGGCTGTGATCGTGGCTTACTTCTTTCAAGAAAAGCTTTTTTCCAGCAATTATCGACTGCATCGTCCTGATTCACCATCATATTTTTGAGGTGATACAGGGAAGGGTGGAGAATCATAACTAAGCTATGAAGGGGAGGAGCAGGGCTTATGAAGGAAATTAAAATGGTACCGTGTGAGGAAACAGTATAGTGCACAAAGCCCCAGTGAGATACATTTTGTTTTATTTTTTTTTCATTAAAGGTGACAATTTACCCAGATGTCAGACAAGCTTCTGGTGAGCTACTATGATTATCCATAGGCAGAAATAATCACGCAGTTTTACCTAGAAGTAATGAAACATAACTCAGTGGTAGAGCATTGCAGTCTAGGTATGTAGTTACAGGGATGAACCTGAATAATGAATTTACAAAGTCTCACAACTGTCTAACTGCCCGTTTAAAACAACAGTCTGGGCAAGATTCATCTCCAAAGCACTTTTCTTTTGCTGAGAGACCAGAGTCCTTCCTGGACATGTTGTTGCCAAATGTAGGTATTACCGGATATTCTTTTTTATTGCTTCCCAGAAAAAAATAAACATTGTTTATTTTATTGCATTTGTTGCAAATGTTATTGTTGCATTTGTTTATTTTAAGCTATTTCATGGGTGCCATGTTTTTGGACTTCCCAATAGTAAGCTCATGCTGTGGCATTAATCTGATTTCAACAACCCTGTGCATAAGAAGCAGTTTTTCAGCATTCATAACTGCCTCCACCAAAATTGCTGGAGGCTGAATTTTTGTCTTTGTGGAGACACTTCCATGCAATGCCTTTGGTGAAATTGCAGGCTGTCAGGACGTACAGGGTTTTTATCAATATGCCTTCAGGAGCACCCACGTTGTAGGAGATCTGCAGCATGCCCTAATGCAATACAAGAGTTTTCGGTCAATGTATGCTTTTATCGGGGAAGCGAAAGATCAGAACAGGGAAAATTTTAACATCACCCACAGCTGGTGATGTAAGGCATTTCAAGTATGTTTGAGCTTTCCCAGTGTTCATCTTCAGACACTTAGAGCAATGCTTTTCTTTTTGTTGTATTGGATTTTTCTCTGTGAATACTCCTTGGACATTGGCGAGATAAAAGAGATGTCATGTGTTGCTGACTGATATGTAAGTATGACAAGACCTGAGTGCGGACAGACCCAAAAGCTGCTTATTGGAGACATGAGGCAGATTTGAGACTAGAAATCCATTTCAGCAACTTGCAGGAGCAGCTTGCCAAAACCTGGCTTTTAGGTGAAGCTCAGGGGATTGAGTGCTTTAATAAGTGACATTAGCAAGCACTAAGGCTCCTGATTCAACCAGGGCCCCAGTTAAAGTGGGATTGGGAGAACATGCACAGAGGCATTTTCTTGACCACCAGAGGGAGAGGTAGATGATACCCTTTCTGCCCTTGGGCTGTCCCTCTGCCTTCTCTTCTCTCCCCAAGCTCGCTAGGGACTCCTATAGGAGGTGGTGGTTCTTTTCTGTGCTCTCCATAAAGACACACAATTACCGGCTTCAGCGTCTGTAGGTTTTCAGCTGCCAACAGATTCAAAGCAGAAGGAAGCCCTGGTATTGGGACAGAAGGAGGGTGTTAGATATCAGCCTTACGTTAGGAATAACTACCCAGGGAGAAAAATATATTTTTTTAAAAAAAAAACAGAAACTGCCTAGTGCATTTTCTGCCCAGAAAAACCTGCACATTTTGGTTGCTTTCTTTCAAAATCGGTGCTGTTTGAGATGCATAGTGGAAATCTGTAGTTCCTGTAGAGGCAAATTCAATGCCCATTCATGGAGGGCAACGACTGCCTCCAGCAGGTATTAATTACAGCTGCCTGCAGAATGGAAAATTTAGGGTTTTTTTGCGCTGGCTGAACAAAAAAAAAAAAGCAAAATGAAATGTATGTGAGTGTCTGAGTTTTTTTTCACTGTGAGTGAGGACAACTTTTCTCCAGTGAAACTGTTTTGTACTCAATAAAAACAGAATTTACACGTTATGCTGGTTAAAGACATCTGAATTTCAGCGAGCCAGTTCCTGTTCACATAACACTTCTTTGCAGGTTGCTCTTTAGCAGTGTTTGAGAAAAGAAAACTTTTGTCAGGAGAGAGTCTGTAAAAAAATGAAACTGTGTATCGCTTTTTGGATAGCACAAGAACAGAAATTCTGGCTGAGAAGTCAAGCTGGTTACATGTTGAACATTTTAGAACTATTCGATCTGCTTTCTGCCTTAGGCAAAAGATAAATTTATTTTCCTGAGCAAAAGAAATGAATAAATTATACCAGGACAGACATTTTTTTACAAGGGGAAGTTCCAACATTGGAGATGCAATTTGGCTATTTTGCAGGGAGAGGCTACAAACTGAGAAGTAAGAAGGTGTAAAAGGCGAAGAAAGGAAAAGGGAAAGCAACCTTTACCAGCAAGAATTGGGATGAATTAGCAAATGTAATTACGTTCTGCAACAAGCCCTTGCCTCATTGCCTGGATCTCTGGCAGAAGGAGCTGTGAGAAGGCAGTCGGCAGCAGGAACATGCACCGGGTCCGACAGCAGTAATTCCCTGAAAAGTGCATGACTGTAGCTACAGGCAGAGCCGTGTATCCCCTCAGGCTCTACCATGGCTGTGGCTGGCTTTACTAGGATAATGCCACCACATAAGCAGCAACCCAGCCTTCGTGCGTGAATTTGGAGGAGGGGGAAAATGGGCATGAGGTGGTTCCAGCCCTAGGCTCTGTATCACCTTCCCACAGATGAAAGCAGGCAAGGCAGCTGCAGGCAGCGACTCTAAAATCAGGAGAGCTTCCCACCCAGCCCTGCCTCTGCCCGCCTTGGGAAGGCAGAGCAATACAACTGGGGCTGTATTTCCACCTGAACGTGGGGCTGACACTGTGCAATACCCCCCCTGCCCCCCGCTGCTCCCCACACACCTTTTCTTCCGTGACAGTCGGGCAACCTTCCTTATGTCTTGGTGTGCACTTCCAAGTGGCTTCTTGTGCTCTTCAGAAAAGACTAAGGAGGTATCAAGCACTGAAGGTTGTTTTTCACCCTTGGAGAGGCACAGAGATACAATATTGGAAGGTGACATAGGGAAACCTCTAAGGATGAAATAACTGCAAATAATACTATTGCGGTAACAAAGTTTACACTCGATCCATCTTCCCTTTATTTATACCCAGCAACGTCTGTTCTCCAGCTGCAAGATGCCTCTGGGCAGGCTGTGTTGGAGCCCTGAGGAGAGGGGCTGATGTCTCCCTGCTCTCCCATTTGAGGTGCCTGCCTCCCTCTCTGTGTTTATCACGCCGGACTCCGTGGTCCATAGCCACCACCTACACAATTTTGAAGGCTTCACAGCTCCCCCATCAGGGCAGCTATGTTTCTCTGGCCTTCTTTGGGAAAGGAGGTCCTGCCGCTCTGCTGACACCTCTCTTGTGGAAAGGGCTGTTTCAGAAAGTTGTGCTGTGCTCTAAGGAGATGTGTCCTTTTTTCAATTTTCCTCTGCAAAGATTTCAATGCAAATGTGCTTCAGCTAGCGCGGGCTGCTTTGCCCCGGGTGCTGTCGGTGCATCCCTCCTTAGCATGTTTGGGTACGGGGCACAAGGGGACAGGGTAATACTTTGCCCTACTTCAGTGGGGACATTATCAACAGGGAAATTATCACCCCTGTGCAAAGATCTACTAGTTTCTAAGAAGCTGCTGCACAGCAGACCAATAAGCCATCCTCTGAGCACCCCACAGGCTATAGAGTAGGTGGTGCATGGTAGCTGGAGGCTCAAGGGACCTGTTGCAACCACGACTTTGCAGTGTGTTGCTGTAGAGATCCCCCTGCTCCTCTCAGGCTGCCTCATCAGTTGGAGAGTATCCAGTGGGGTTAGGATGGATTAGCCCCTCCTAGGAGCCCTGCACTGCATCATTAGAGGAACAGAAGTGGGAAGCATTACCCATCCATGGAGGGGCCTTGTGATAAGACATGCCATCCTCTCCATTGCCTTCACTGAGCCTCCTGTTCGTAGGAGCGCAGTGGAAGTTGGACCACTGCAGCTCTTAGGGCATTTTCCCATGTCCCTCCCAAGCTTTGGAAATGAAGGTGGGAATTTAGATGAATTCACCATCTGCTCCCCTCCAAAATACAAACACGTAACCCCTTCCCAACCCCACCACCCCCCACCCTCCCCCAAATATCAGACTAATGGATTTTACAAGAAACATGAAAAGACTTCATATCTCTTGCTGGGCTTATCACCTAACACTGGCAACGGTGTTAAGGTAGGAATCTGGATGATACACACCTTCATGTGCTGCTATCAAGTTTGTGTCAGTAGCAAAAGCTGAAAGGAGGCTCTTTAACAGCCTTGACTTTTACTGGCACCAGAAAAGCTCAGAATTAGACAATTTCTGATAGCAATCAATCTCCTTTGCAGATTTGGTCTTTACCTTTCTGTACAAAGTTAGAAATTTGCTATGCAAAAAGTTGTCTGTTACTATATCCAATAAAATGACATAAATAATAGTCTGTATTAGGGTTTCCCAGAATTACTACTATTGCTGCTAAAGGGACTGCTTTACAAAAGAAAGGGACACAGCAGGTGGTTCCCCTACAACAGCAGTAGCAGCCGCAATTATTAGTAGTGAACAAGACATATAATACAATACTGGGCTTTAGAAGGCCTTGTCTGTGGTAAAACCATGGCCGTGACAAGAGACGAAGTTACAACATAGTTATCCTCTGACCCAAATACAATATGGTCCTATTTTGTAGTGTTGATGGGTCCATAACTATGTTCCCCAGCAAGGCTTAAAGGTTAAGGTTACCAGCTGCACTCCACAATGAAGCTGTGTTGTAAGTGGGTCCCATGACACAATTGTATTTCTAGTACAGAAAAACTCTAAATAGGCTAGATGCTATAGATCTCTCCCTTTTTCTCCATCTTCCCTGTGTATGCATACACACTTTGCCCTAAGGATATCTCTAGAGAGCTGTGCTTCTCTATTTACTGTAATAGGAAGTGCTTTGATATGATGACAGGGTCATTGTCTATCAAAATCAGAAGATCAAAAGATCCACAGTTAACTAGTAACAAGTCATCAAAACACTTTATGACAAAATATGAAAGAGCCAGGCCCTTCTTCTCATTAAGCCATGACAAAGCAAACATTTTTTCATTGTCTCTTCCAGGAATTTAATTGCTATTTTGCAGTTTACTCAGGCTCCTTCATCAAATATACTTGATACTTCAACGCTGTGCAAACAGAGAAAGCTTTACCAGTTTTATCAAGGAACAGCTGAAAATCAGAAAAAAAGAAGAGGCAGTCTGACCTTTATAATGGCTGTCAATACTTTAATAGATACCTTTCAGCTCTTTGACACTTACATGCCAAGTACTGGCTGTAAAACAAGAGGCAGAGACAGAGGGATGTGAGCTACACTGGTAGCAGCAAATTTGTAAGGATCTGAATACTGTTGGTCTGATCAAGTGATGGAGATACATGCCAGCTGCAACCTCACTCTTTTGTAACCTCACTCTTTTGCACCAATGGAGTTCTTTCACTTGCTGGTGTTACGTGGCTTATAAATGGTAACGCAGACACAATAGGAAGCAAATACTAGAAGTCAGAAGGATAAGGAAATTAATTTAAAAGGTTCTGATTCAGAGTGTGTGCACGTCAGTGTCCGCCAGGTTTCTTTGACATCTATTTTTGGGCATACAGTACCAGTTTTCATTGTTATGCCAATGACTCCTCACCAAAGTCTACCTGCTCCATCAGCTGGTCCTTGCAGGAGGCCTCAGCTCTGCCACTTTGTCGGCTCAAGTGCAAATGTGGGTGTCACTGGATTTCTCAGAAATCTTAGCTGAAACATTGAAAATTGGCTCCCTCTTAGTTTATTAAAACCTGCTCTGGATTTTAAAGAGGGATTTTTTTCCCCTTTCCTGCGCACTGATCTCATGATCCCTTACAAAGTTAATTTCTATAATGCTAAATGATGTCACAGCCTTGTGGGGAAAACAGCTTGTTGCCTTAGGCACCCGGTGTTTCATAACGTGGTGCTAGAAATTGTTGCTGAAGAACATGTACAACTCAACAGCAGTGAAGGATCTCAATACAAAGTTTGCCCCTGCTCTTTTTACATTACCACCTAAATATAACGGACATTGCTTAATCCAGCTAGATAGAAAACTGGTGCTCCATATTTTCCTGGCTTTGAGAAACAGTTAAATCCACCTGCAAGTTTCCATAAAAATATCTGAAGTGTTTTGTGACTGCTTCAGTTTTCACATCTATTGCATCTTCCCAGGTCGAATACAAGATGATCTTCATAGAATCATAGCATCATAGAATGGTTTAGGCTGGAAGGGACCTTAAAGATCATCTAGTTTCAACACTCTCCATGGGCAGGGACACCTCTCACTAGACCAGGTTGCTCAAAGCCTCATCCAACCTGGCCTTGAACACTTCCAGGGATGGGGCAGCCACAGCTTCCCTGGGCAACCTGTTCCAGTGTCTCACCACCCTCACAGTAAAGAATTTCTTCCTGAGATCTAATCTAAATATCCCCTCTTCCAGTNGAATACTCCCAGGGTCCCTCTCCTCAGGGCCACTCTTGATCCACTCTCCACCCAGCCTATATTTGTGCATGGGATTGCTCTCACCCACATGCAGGTCCTTGCACGTGGCCTTGTTGAACTTCATGAGGTTGGCACAGACCCACCTCTCAAGCCTGTCCAGGCCCCTCTGGATGGCATCCATTCCCTCCAGCATGTCAACCGCTCCACACAGCTTGATGTCATCGGCAAACTTGCTGAGGGTGCACTCAGTCCCTACACCACATTCCTTGAGGCACAAAGAGCAAAGCAGGGGAATTCCTGCAGTTCTGCAACAGCAGACAAAATGAACATGAAGCCAGGGGAAGATGAGGAGAAAGGAGGGGAGGGAGTCAGGCAAGCCAGCCTTAAGAAAAAGAGTTGCCTATTATTGTCATATGGCAATGACAGAGAACCCCAAAGTGAGTGAGACAGAATCAGAGCCATAGAATGGTTTAGGTTGGCAAGGACCTTAAATACCATCTAGTTCCAACCCCACTGCCATGGGCAGGGACACCTCCCACTAGACCAGGTTGCTCAAAGCCCCATCCAACCTGGCCTTGAACACCTCCAGGGATGGGGCATCCACAGCTTCCCTGGGCAACCTGTTCCAGTGTCTCACCACCCTCAGAGTAAAGAATTTCTTCCTAATATCTGATCTAAATCTCCCCTCTTCCAGTTTAAAACCATTACTCCTTATCCCACTGTTTATTTTTATGCTGCTAACAGCTACACATGGGGCAATTGCTTTGACCCACTGTCAGCATATGAGTGGGAGAATAGCAACTAAAAGCATCCATGCAAATGAGGCTCAACTTTCTATTATTTTGTTGGTTTTCAATGACAAGGTGTGTTTTAAAGCATGGCAGAGCAAAAGGTTCTTAAAAATCCTTTGGGGTTCCGCATCACTTAGGGGTCTGTCTTTACATCTGGTAGAGCTGTTAAATGTTGTGGCATTAAATGAATTAGATAAACCTTGGATAAATAGGTGGGAATACGGCAAATTATTAAAACGCATATTAAAGGCCATTAACTTCAAGTATGCTTCAGAGTGCTTCACTGAATGGCACCTTTCAGGTATCCGTTGCAGGGCACTACTGTGGAAATCATAATATAAAAGGCATAATAAAATTCAGACTGAGATTCATAGTCAGACAGACTGCTTACAAAAGTGGATGTAGTAGTCAATGAAACCAATGAAAATTGGGCAGTGGATTAGTTAAATCCCTCAGGCATTTGCCCTCTCTCCCATGACATTTTTAACCCTGAGGCAAAACCATCCAGCCCGTTCATGAGTCAGCTGCTGAACTGACTCTGGTTTCAGCATGGTTTATTAAGAAAACACAAAATCTGAATTAGTCTATGCTAGTGTGCCAGGCTGAAAACCAGAAAGTCAGGAACTGATTCGTGAGTAGATCATTTTATTCTGAGTTGGCCATCCATCTGTTTGAAAGAAACAGCTGAAGGCAGTAACAGCTTTAGCACCCTGGTTTTAATTCACTGCCACAAGTCTATCAGCCCTCCCAGACACACTAGAGGGTCCCTCTTCCCCTTCTGCAGGCCCAGCTCTGCCATTTCAGCACCACCTATATTTTTGAAGGCACTTTACAAGAACTGTCTTAACCCAGCTTAAAAAAAAAAAAAAAAGAAAGAAAAAAAAGAAAAAGAAAAACAGAAAAGAACAAAATTCCCAGGGAACTTCCCAGGGGAGTTATTTGTTTTGAACAATGTATGAAATGTGAGAATATTCCTGTCAGCTCTTTCCAATTATATACTTTTTTGGTATTTTTCTTAAAGAAGTTAGACATAGAATAAATATATTACACATAATTTACAGAGAAAGTTTTAAAAATAGCGTTATACCATAAAAAACTGTATATTAAATAAATGGTTAACTAGCTACATGCTTTACGCCTTAATAGTGAGGTAGAGTCACTGCCTGTGCTACTATATTTTTGTTGCAAGTAATTTGAAGACTTGAGGCACATCTCAGAAAAATTAAGAAAAAGTGGATATATACCTGAGTTTAAGTGTATGAACTGCCTAAAAAGGATAAATAGCAGACAGTTCACTGGACTGAATCTGTTGTTAATCCCATCACTGGGATCCTATGCATCCTATGCAAATTCAAAAAAGAAGCCTCCCACCACAACTGATTTATGTTTTCCAGTGGTCTACTGGAGTTTCTTCTGAACAAATGGGAAGAAGCAGCAACATGGAAGGCTCAAGTATGTGGCTTCGCCATCCCACTAGATTTAGAAGAAATTTCTTATATTAATTTAAGAGCGATTTGGAGGTCAACTCATGTATTCGAACTAGAAGCAATGTCAAATGTAATCAGCTCTTATATTCTGAAAGTTAACTTTTTCAAAGTAGTCACAATCTATTAGTGAGTGGGCCAGAACTGGGTTGGGCTCATTTGGGGTTTCCACTTTTGGAATGGCTCTGCTGGCAATTACTAAATCGCTAAGCATAGCCCTCCCTAGCCATTTAAGTAATTTAATAGTATTAAATGTTTCTAAAATAAGAAGTGGGTTATAAAGTGTATCATTTAACTTAAGAGTAATTTGTTCCATTATTTAAATTTCCCCAAAGGATTTTATCATGGCACAGTCTTACAGCCCGTGTACAATCCTACTGTTCCTTTAATTCCAGAAAATGTCATCATAACAACTTATCTTAGTTTTGATTGTTTCCAGCTCATGCACTTTTTCCCCTTTATAATCATACTCCGCTATGGTCCAGGTCAACATTTTTTTCATACCTTTATAAAGGTTTGCTCTGTGTGGAGTGGTGCAGATTATATAGAAGAACATGCTTGAGATGAGTTTGTGTGGGCACAGGGATGTACAAATACAGAGGGCTCCTTTTTAACACCTCCTTCAATATGAAAGCAATCCTGATGAGAAATGTTGTTTAACGACGTATTGCTAGGGTACCATAGACAGGAATGTCTTGCTCTGAAGAACATAACTAATCTCTTATCTTAAATGTCTTTCACATTATCATGTCAAAATCTTGATTCCACTTTAACCCTAATAGCCCCAATCCTTTCTTTGCTGCTTTTTAATTCCCTATGGTCTTTCTGCTTTCATGTCCTATATCAACCGGATAGGCTCCATATTGAAACTACCATTGCACTCTGCTTTTTGGCGTGGGTCTGCCAAGATACGGAGTGGAAAAATATAACCTCTGGCAGATTAATTAGTAATTATTCATTAAGAATGTGCTCCCAAGTTTGATTCATGTTCCTAAATTGTAATAAAAAATATGTTTTTAATAGTGTGATTCTTTATCCAGATGTGGTCCCGTCAGATGCCATAAACTTGTTTGAGTCAGGCAGAGTAACATCTCAGGGAACCTTTTAGCACCAAAAAAATCAGTATGCCAAGAGTAAGCACACCCTCCAGCTGAGTTAGTTGTGAATAGATTGTAGAGGCTGCCAAGGGGCTGAAAGTGCATTCATTTGAAAAATAAAACTAAGATCCTCCACCCTCACAGACTTTTAAAGTATCCTGTTGTATTTTGCATATGAGTAAATTACTTCACACAAGCTGGAAAATTCTCTGACTGATACCTTTTCTTTGGAGTTTCCTTTGGAAAGTTTTCTACAGGGCTGGTTCATGTCGCAGTGGTCATGGCAAATGGGGGTCTAGCCTACCTATTTTGGTGGGACCAAAATTTTAACTATTAGTTGAGTACTAATCCTCCCTTTGAACTGGTAACGCATTCGCTCCCCATCCTCCTTGAAGATGTGTCACTTGAATCGAAAAACTACAGAACAGATACTTTTAAAATAGAAAATGCTGCCTGTAATTTTTTATCCCTCTAAGAGACACCTGTAGGAGCAAACTCACACTGTTTTGTGGCCTCCCCTGCTATCTAGAAGGGTGGCCTTCCCTGGGGACGTATTCAGTCCTAATATTTCTCTCCCCAGTGCATTAAGCTCACAACCGCAGCATTGCATCAAACCCTGGGGTGTGCCCAAGGAATTAAGTGGAGCTGCTAAAGCTTTAGCAAATGCCAGCAAGTGATTAAAATATTCTATTCCCAGCAAGAACAGAATACTTTCCGTTGTGTTTATTTTTCTGAAAATCAGTCTTTGTTCCATCAAGTTTAGCACAGCAGTGGGTAGAACCACCACAATGAAATTTTGGTTACCAGAGATGTTTGCTCATCCAAAACAGCAACTATTTCTATCTTCCCATTCTGCCTGGGGCCTTTCCTCCTCTTCCTGCTTTATTTCCGTCCTTCGGTCTGTCTCTAATTTCCTGCAGGGTTATGTAGCAAGGTCAGTGGGTGGACGGGTCCAGGGGCAGTGTCTGGCCCTGAGCATCCTGATGGCGGAGAATGGCCGTGCTGTGGACAAGCTGTGCTGGCAGTAGGATCTAAGGGGGAATGGATCTGTGTATTTAATGCATCTCTTCAGTTCAGTTTTATGATAAGATACCTGAACGAATACAAACCTCAAGGTTATAAAGGGTGCCATTGATTTTCATTTTGATGATTAAAGTTAAGCACGTTCTTAACAAATCTGGCTATTTTCTGCAGGCTGACATAAGCACATCTATAAGTATGTGTTTATGCCTTCGTAATGTTTGTTGATTCAAACTAAATGTTACATTTATGAAGTGAAATTTCAGAGCTGTGTCCCTCCTTCTTTAGTCCATATCATAAACATTTCAAAAGACCAAGACTAATGAGTTCTTCACCAGTTAAAAAATTTATTTTGACCATGAACTTCTATGCTATTAACTCTGCCAGAAACTCAAGTACTACCAATATCAACGTTTTGGATTAACATGCAGTCAATTCACTTTTAGGAATTATTATTTCTATTTTCCAAAGATGTCTTCTTGCTTTTTTCTGCAATCTGGAGGCTTAGGAGCAGACATATCAATGAAGGACTCTCACACGTTCGTAAGCCACCAGATTGCTCCAGATTTGATAAAATCATTGTAACTGAAGTCTCTGAATAAGATTGCAATTCTTTCCTACTCTTCATTATTTCTCGTTATAGAGATGATTTTGAAACATTTTACTCTTATTTTCATATGTGACGAAAAAAATTTATAATTTCTTATTTTTGGTTTTGTAGCTTATTGCATGTTTTTTCTTGAAAGTGTCTTTATTTCATATTAATTTTTTTTATAAACTTACCCAGGCAATATGTGTTGAAATGTGATGCGGGTCCTTGATTTTACTTATGCTGTACCTTTAGATTTTGTGTATTTCTGTAACCAGCTACTTTTCCAACTGACTAGTTATGATGTAATTCCTTTCAATTTTTATACAGCACCTGTGATATCTTGTCATTTCATATTCCTGCTAGCACAATTACAGGAACTGTTAACATAATGGTAAAATCCCTGTATACCCGAAATAACCTTTAAATGCTCTTAGTATTATGGAGCTTTTTATTGAGGGTAACAACACAGAATTGCCTTAATGTTATTGATTTTAATTGCAGTGCATGTAGCTATTTTCTTTCAGCACTGAGAGGCAGATCTGGTACCCATACTGTGTGCAGACTTTGCTTCCATAGAGATGCTGGCAGGACCTCGATCATCTGTCCAGCTGTTTATTGTGAACGTAAAACCAGCCGTGCACATTTAGACAGAGCGGCCAGCAGGATTCAGCACAGGTGACTAAGGAGCAGAGTCACAGCAAGGGAAGCAGATGGCAATACCTTGTTTTCTCATAAAACTTGTAGGAATAGAATGGCTTCAGACTATGCACTCTGGCAATTTCACTGAAATTGGCCCAAAGGATGCTAGGAAGGAAGGTGCGCGCGCACACACAGACACACACACACACAACCAGGTAAGAAAGAAATGTCAAGCTAATCTCATCTGCTTGTATCTCTCTCTTGCCCATCATCTACTTCATCTGCATGGCCAAATCGTCTTTTTTGCTTTGCCCACTTGAGATGCATAGGTTCAACAACTGATGAAGAGGACCAGGAGTAAAAATCGTAATTCTAAAAGATGACTCAAGACTTCTCATTTTTTCCTTTGATGAGGCTTGTCTTAAGGAAATCTCCTTGGATGCCACTCTGTGACTCTGAAGTGAGATTTGGTTTGCCATGCACCCTCATTGCTTATTAAAAAGCCAGTATTTGCCATCTGTCTCATTGTGTTTCCCTATTGGCAGAGACAGTGAAATAGACAAAGCGGACTTCAGAGGGAGGGCGCAGGTAAAATAACCAATGGAGAAGACGCCCTCCTGCTTTTCTTGGTGGTCTGGATAGATGGCAGAGAGCATTTTGTGCCTCTAAAAGAGCATGCTGGGAAGGGCAGAGAACATGAAGGGCAAAATGTGCACTGGAAGGGCTGTGAGGACTTCAGAGGACAAGAGGAAAGAGTGGGTTGGAGTTTGGAAGATACAAGAGGTCCTTTGAAGACTGATGTTTGGCTTGTGTGAGCAGAATCCTACAAACCTCACAACAATTTTAATTTCTTTAGCTGACTTCCACTTTTGTAGAATTAACTTCTTTCCAATTAGACTTGCCATTAAAATAAAATGCCCTTGATCTTTGCTAATATTTGTAATGGAATCAAAATCCCCAAGGATAAAGATATTAGGATTCAGAAGCAAGTCTATGCTCATTTTTTTATTTACTTTTCTATTACGTTTCTTTATAATTAATGCTCTCCTCAGTCTGGATTCACCCTTGAAAGTCCACACAGACCAGCTACAATACAGCCCTCCTGCTCTCCCGCTCTCCTCACACATCCCTGTGCTGGGGAGGCAGCAATCTCCTCTTCATCAGAGAGAGACGTTCTGGGTGCAGAGTCAGAATAAGCCTGTTCCTGAAGTTTCAGACAGAAATTAAACTAGTATCTTCTTCTCATAAATTTAGACTTTAGAGAGGAAAGAAAATCTTGTCCACATTTCCACTGTGACTTTTGAAAACTGACTTTGTCCTGTCTTCAAGCCTAAAGAGCTGGTCAGATACTCAAACACAATGTGGTGAAGATCACATTGCTCTGGTACTTCAGGCAGGACTGCTAGGTCTTGACTATCCAAAATAATTTTACTTTTTTCCATCAAAGGCATCTTCATTTCAGGAGTCATTTTAAAGTGTTTTCCAGATCCTGTATGTAAAATGCAATTTATGTTCAAAATTCTGTTGGTATATTTCATTAAGATTTGCTTTCACAAATCTTTTACCTCAAAGCCCTCAGTTATTATCAATATCACTACTTCTGATGGCATACACTGGGAGTGAGATACCTAATCAGAGGATGGGCATTTATTGATATATTGAGGAGAGAAGAGATGGGTCACAGGAGGCTGGGAATGTCCAGCTATTCTGTGAGGTGAAATGGTCCATAAAATGTTTGAGGCTGGGGTCAAAATGAAAGAAAGCACAAAACCACACTGGATTGCAAGTCTCTTTCCACATCAAACTCATCCAGAAGTTTCATACCAGGCCATCTTGAATGTTCTTCTAATCTAAAGGGTTTGTACATCCGTCCTGAAACACTGCTCTGCCGATGGGAACTCAAAGCTTGCACAGAAACTTAAGTCAGGTCTTGTTTCCATGTTTTGCCAGCTCCAAGGATGGGTAATATGTCAACACCCCCACGTGCGGGTAACTGCTCACTGCTACTTGGCTGTCAACGTAAGAGTAGCAGAAGACAGGAGTTTGCATGTTCGGGTTGCTGCCGTGCCTGCTGCTGCCAAGGAAGATGAGCTGAAAAACCATGGCACTGTACTAAACCTTGGTGGTGGCAGCAGCTTATCAAGGTCAAGGGAAAAAAGGAAAAATGCAAGAAAGGAACTGGCATGAAAATGTCGTTCTCCCATTTCTTGGACATCAACCCCCAGTATATCATGGCGATTTCATAAACAACTACATACCCTGAGAAAGAAAGGTCATGTACCCTTTGTTTGAGGCTCTTTTCCATTCCCATTTGTCTGAGACCATGACAGACCTGGCAATGCCTCATTACAGATCTGCCCATTGAAGTGGTCAATGAACAGTGTGTGGAAAAAAACATGGCCAAAATATCCAGGGGTTATTAATCTCCAAGTGTAAAATTGTCCATTTGAACAGTGGTGGTGAGAACAACTTGCAGCCTGCTCCTGCAACCCAGTTGTGTGACATGCTCTGGGCTGTGCACATCACCCCATCATTTAACTGATGTTCAACTGGAAGATGTGCAACTTCCTCCATCCTTTAGTAGGACTGAAGGCATCCATTCCAGAGCCCAGCCTCCTTCCCCACTCAATCTAGGCCCTCTCCTCTTGCGAGTAAGAAAACAGATATTTGACTCTTACCACCATGCCCTGTGGATAATGATGTCCAGTGTTTAATCTAGTTGCACCCACACACAAGCCACCACAGGGGCTGGGCCAAGGCTGCTTCATGCGTGGCACCCTGCGTGATGCAGGCAAGATCAAGGCCAGCGTGGGAAGGTGACTTGTTGCTTCTCTGCCATTGCTGAGGCGATTTCTCATTAATTCTCTGCCCTTTCACCCCCGTGTAGTGGCCATATTCACCAGGGACCCCCTTTAATGGGTAGCACTCAATAGGTACACAGGCTGCTGTCGTTCCCTCCTGCCCAGCTGCTTCTGTCTCCCATTTTTCAGGCGGCAGCTCGCGGTGTGTCACAGGAGCTTTCACAGGGAGCTGCGCACCCCAGGGGTGGGAAAGGTGATGTGTCGTTTGTCTGAGGCAGCTTTTCCATGCCCAGGGAATTCCTGTACATGAAAGGAGTTTCAGGACTCTAACAAAAGTCAGATAAAGGGAAAGGATGAAGGGGTGTAATGAATGAAACTATCATTAAGCATAACGTAAGCAGTTTCTTCTTGTTGTCTGAGGTGATCCAAACTGACAAATAAGCAATGCTGTTGTCAAGCACTTTAACAAAAAGGGATGCCGTCTGTGTACAATACACTGGAGCCACAGATGTGGCATGTGAAAATAAAATAAAGCATAATAGAAAGCTCTTGACCAGCCTAGTGCATAAGATCAGTGAGTTTGCTTTTTCAATTAACATGATGAGAATCACTCCCTTCTCTCTCCTGCTATCCCAATTAAAAATGCTGTATTTCTTTGGACCATTGCCCTCAAAATGCTCTTGCACTAATTCAAGTGAAAAGTTTCCCATTCTGTCAATCTGGAATTTCACTGTAGGAAACACAGCCAGTTCCTCTGTCACGACTATGTTTTCTTCTGCCTGGTGCTTTGGTGATTTAAAACAGCTCTCACTTCCAATGGCCGCTTGAGGATTGTCTCCCCTACTCACAAAACCCTCAGTGGGAGGGTTCATGTGATTCTCTTGCCACCTCTGGCAGTTGCTATATTGGAAAGAGATGAGAAATTCTTCGATAAGGAAAAGGATCCAGCTTTATGTTTGTTTACAGCCCTTCTGGGAGGCAGCAATTCAGCAACCACAGCTCCTGCAGCTCGGGAGGAAAAACGATCAGCGCATCGATAATATTTGGTCGGCAGCAGAAGCTCTTCTCCCAGTGACCATCAGGGCATCGTATGTCCTCCTGGAACAGACCCACACAGCTTTTGGGAGCTTATGTCCACCCTCAGAGCTGTCCCATGCATGGGAGTAGCTACTCTGGGTCTGGGATTTTTGCATCCCAACAGGAAAAAAGTCTGCATTTATGGAGAGGTGGAGAGGAGAAGGAAAGGGGGAAATCACTCAGCGACTGCTCATAACCTGAGGTTAGAGCCTGTCCCAGGTGTATGCAGGACAGTTGAAGTTTATGGAGGAGTAGAAAAGCAGATATAAATTCCTCCCTGTAAATTTTCAACGCAGGGCTTAAGAGGGCTGGGTTTACAATTCTTCTGATGTGTCTGCAGATCTGAGCCTTGGTTCCATGTTCATTTTCTGTGTTAAAATGAATGGCAGCGCACAAGGGGAAAAAACTTACACACCTTAGCAAAGCATGCAGTATACAAGAACTTAGGGCAGCAGTTAAGTACTGCCATGTAACTGAACACTTCTTTTAAAAGCAGCTTTTAAGCTATAAAATCAGGACCAAAACAGCTCTGGGTCCAACTGACCTCCACACTTGAGTCTGAATACCCAAGACATATGTCACCTCTTCTGGAGCTTTGATCTCATGCTAGAATGAAAAATATAATAATTATCATGTCGTTCAACTCAGTTGACAGAGTATCTGATATTTTAGGAATGCTTTGGAGATGTTTAAGTTGAGAACAGAAGGATGCTCCATTCTTAATTAAGATGTAGTTTGATCAGCATGGTGCTCCAGCTGAAAATAAGGCACCTAACGACAATGAAGCTAATAGCTAATGAAAGAAGTGCTTGCACATAAGATGAACATGGAGTGATTGGCCAAATCTCTTGCTGACAGAGACAATTTAATTACATTTCTTCAGAATAACATCACCTCTTGCAGGACTGTAGGGGTCCATCCGTTCCCAATTTAAACCATGATTTTTGAGGTTGAAAATGTTGGCCCATCCCAAAACACAACAGGCACAGACGTGACATATCATATGAAGTGCCAGCCAAAAGATACTTGTATTCTTTTTTAACAAGTGAAAAATACTTTAATCCTTTGAAACATGGTTGCACTTCAAACCAAATGCAGCATTGTCAGTCTCCAGTGCTCAAAAAAATGCTGTGTTACGCTGTCCCCTCCCAAATTCAAGGTGTTAAGTCATAACATTATTTATATATATACACATAGACATACACACAGACACATAAATATATACACGTATACATATATATACATATATATTTACATGTGTACATATGTGTGAATATATATATATATACACACACATAAAAGGAGCTCCTCATTTCTCCTCTTCATTTGTAAGCTGTTATTAGACGCTTGTTTCTCAATTGAAGGACTTTTTTGTTCAGTCCAGTAAATTACCTTTTTTTCTTTGTTTTTCAGTCTTTTCTTTTTTTAGTTTAGGTTGGGTTTTTTTTCTGTTTGTTTGTTGTAGGGTTGGGTTTTTTTAACACAGTCTGAAATTTTCAAACTTTGAGAAATTATTCCAGACATCGCATCACATTCATAAGAACCTGAGTGCTGAAAATGGAAGTTCAATGCAATGTAGGCTCAGTAGATTATTTGGTTTGGTTAAAAAATAAATAAACACTTCAGTTCAGAGGAATGGGAAATAATTTCATTACCTTTCACAATTATTTCCAAGAGTGTGTGTTAAAGCACAGTTAAAAGAAATTGGTTGAAATCAAAACACTTTATTCTGAAAATGCCAGGCAGCGGTGTTTCAATAAGATAAAAAAAAAAAACATTTTCTAGCTTTGTTCTAAAGTAGGTCCCCAGTGAAAACCTCCATTGCCTAGAGATGTCTGTGCGACCAGGTCCACCGTACGTAGCTGGTACAGGGCTGGTACAGCTGTTGCTTCAGACACTGAGACCAAAGGCTACGCAGAGACTGTCATCGGGATGAGGCACCTCTGTGTCTGCCTATGGTCTCACCTTGTCCACAGGTCACACACATCTGGTACAGATATTGCATCTTACCCATAGATACATCAGTAAATCTTACTGTTCATGTGAGATTTTGTAAGGGCTGTGTAAATTAAAGACATGTTGATCCTTTTGTGTAGGGGGCAGATGCCCGCATTAGAATAAACTGTCTGCCAGTGACAATCTCGCTGTGGCCACTGGAGTTCAATGCAAGCCTCTGACGGTGCTGCTGGTGCACCTCACAGTAAAGGCTACCCCAAGTTAAAAGTCATCCCCTGGACCTCTGGCATTGGTCCCTGGTCGTATATGGTAGCATTTCTGAAGTACAAGTGAGTTGAGGCTCTTGGAGCAACCACCAATTCGGCTAGTGTGTCTGTTCAGTGGGTTTCTGTTAGTAGCAAACCCAAACGTGGAACTTGCTGGCAGCCAACACTCATATGTGCTAACATCTGCTTTAACCTCAGTTTTAATGTTTGATGTAATTATTTAAAATGCTGCAATATGAAATGAAATGAAATGAAATGAAATGAAATGAAATGAAATGAAATGAAATGAAATGAGATAGTGTTTCCTTTAATGTTCCTTTTAAAAGTTAAGGATGTTCCATTTTTTTCACTTAGAACTGGTGGGAAAATCTTGATTGAAATGAAGTTTCAGCAAAACCAAGGAAAAATATTAAAGCTTTAAATGAATATTTTCTCGTGGCTTCAGACAAGCTCTGCTTTCATGGCACAGGAGTGACTAAGAAAACCCAAGTTTCTTTTTCCTTCAAACAAATTAACATCCTTAGATATGCTCTGAAATTATTATCTTTTAATTCAACGCAAAAAAGGCATATTCATCTTTTAAGCAATGGCAGACACACCGTTAAAACATCAATTTCAACAAGCATCTGGAGCTTTTATTTGTTCTAATCTGCAGGACATAGCTTCCCTCATTTCATAACAATGTATTCACTTTGAACGTGGCTTTAGATGCCGCATGTGTTGCAAAAGATAATGAACTAAACCAACTCAAATTTGCCTACAGGATCATGTGAAAATAAATACCATGGTAGTGAAACCTGTTTTAGAACTTGACCATTTATTTATCCATCTCCAGTTATATTTGTGCCATGATAGGCATAAAGCCAAATTACTTATCGAGGTTATGGTTAGGGAAAGGAAACCAAGAAGCACATTTTAATGTTTTCAACAGGAAAAATATGTACATTTTTTGTATGCCTCTGACTTAGTTTGGGTACTTTTTCTTCCCAGCTTCTTTTACAGCTTCATGCTGCAATTCTGATGTGAGTGATGGTAGCCACAAGTAACATAGCGCTAGGCTTTTAAGAACTGAGGAGCCATTATACAGTCAGTAAAGAGTTATACAGGGTAAAAAGAAAATAATCATGGTCTGAGCCAACAAGGACTGAATTGGACAGACCAAATCCTCTGATCCACCATAGATCACCCATTTCAAGATTTATTGACATCTTCCCACTAGCAGGTACCAAGAAATAAATTGCTGGTAGCAAGACCCTATTCAGCAGCAGCAAGAAAACCTCAGCCTTATTACCAGTGCTGGTACAATGCCATGTGGACACGAGGTTTGACGTTTCTAAAGAAATGCCCTTTTTGTGGGGTGCTCCCTTAAGAAGCATTGCCAGTGGGAATAAAAATGAATATGCTTAAAATCAGGACAGTGTTCCTAAGACTTTATGCCTATCTGCCTGCTTTCTGTCTGACCCTAAATTAAGCCTCAGAAGGTGTACTATTTAATACAGATACCGGGTACAATGTACCTTCTCACAATTGAAAGTGCTGTTTTGTAATTAAAGGGTGAAGTGGGGCATGATGAACATATAGAAAAGGAGACCCTTAATAAGTGATGGAGCCTTCAAAAGAAATTACTAATTAGTATGCATTTGATGTGTACTATACCAATTTTAAGACTTTGCCTGGAATAAATTGCTATGTTGGGTGTTCGAAGGAGTGGTGAGATTAGCATTTACAAAGGGGGCAATTTTCTGTCTTCTTGACTCTGTTAAATGGAGGAAATAACTTTCAAGACTGAAGCAGTGGTTAGCCCATCAATCATCCTCACAGCTGGAAACTGGGGATCCCAAATGCTGAGATGAGTTAATCCGTCAGTTAATAAGTTCATAGTGGCACCATATGGCGCTGGGCCACTCCACACTGGGGCAAGGACAGCACTGTTTACACAGGCATGCTGCTTTCTCAGGTACCTCCCCGCTGGCAGATCCCTTTGTTCTGGAGGATCAATTTACTTTGCAGAGTAAATTGACTGAATTGATCGGTTCAGAGCACATAATTGTTGACTAATCCCGGGGAATCATGTCCTGCCCATAAGGGAGAGACAAAGAGCGCTGGCAGCGGGCAAGTCTCTTGCTCCATCCTGAAGGCTGTTTTCTCTGGACATGATGGACATTGATTAAAGTTGCCGGTAGGTTGGTAAGCAGCCTGTATCGGCTTTAAGTGACAGAGGTAATGGGAGGAGCGGCTTCCTTCAGTGAGGTTGCTTTAGGTGTCTCAGCTTGGCTGCTGTCGCTAATTGCCCCAGTGGAGGACAGCACACGAAGGTCGGTACCACTGGTTCAAACGCCAGCCGGCACTTCTTTAAAACCCGAACACCGAATCACAGGCTAGCAAACAAACAAAAAATAAAATCAACGTGTTTAAAGCCAGATGAGTGGGGCAATTTAGTACAAGGCACAAACAGGCCATGCCTCTCAATCAGATAAGGGCTCACCCAGATGTGCTTAGGAGCTGCAGAATATACAACTTTCTAGCTTTAACCTTGAAATTCCTCAATTTTGCAAGTATGTTTAAAGACTTCATTTCAAAACATGGTGGCCACTTTTTAACTTAAATAATAAAATCCAAATCAGTCTGCAAATGTACAAAGTATCCCATTTAATCTTCTCTTTTTAATCAAGCTTTTTTTCTATAACCTGTGCCTTTCAGATTAGTTTCCAACAAAAGTGGTAAATTCTTTTTTCCCTTTAAAAAAAAAAAAAAAAAATAATCTTTTTCTTAGCAAGTATAATAAATAAGATATATCAAAATATCAAAATTATACATATTTGGAAACTGTGATGCAGCATTAACAACAGTTTCACAAAGGTAAGATTGTAGCACTGATTAAATACAAACTCACATTTGTTAGAGGGTTTCCCTGTCTTGTCTCCACAGCAACTTTTTAGTGAAGGTCATGGGGACTTTCTTAACTTATAACTTGCTGTTTATTTCAGTCCCTTTGAGATCTGTGGACTGAGCTTGATGGATAAGTATGAACTAGTATATACATAAAAAACCACCCTCTGAGGTATACTTCAAATCTGAACTGAAAGAACTAACTCATAGGCAACTGGCTTGTGAATTTAATTGTTTTAGAGCTATTATGATCATTTATGGTATGTTGCTTTTGGATATTCATCTCAGTATGCAGAGGCAGTCACCCTTCCGACAGCCAAACAACTGTAAAAGGTAAATGTCCCTTCCCTTCCCCTTTCCTTTCCCTTCCCACTTCTCTTCCCTTTCCCTCCCCTTCCCCAAAATCTGTTCATTCATTTTAACAAAGAGGTGCTGGAAGGAGACAAGGGCTGTCACGAGTTTTTGCCTGAATTATCCCAAACTTCAATGAAAGTTTGTCTTGTCTCTTTTCAGCAGTAAGCGAGAACTAGAATTTAGAAAACTACTTCTAGGATGAACTAGAAAGCATCAGTGGCAAATAACTTCAAAACCAAAGGAGAAAGCAGTAAAGGAATGTATCCAACTTTGACAGCATTATGTGAAAATAAGATGTGATTTTTTTCAAGAAGTAGAGCAGATGAAGCCACAGTGGATGAGCTCAGTTCATCCAGCAAAAGGGCATCACTTCACCTGCACTTTACTTTCTCAGAAAGTAGGGTTTTGGGGGAAAAATACATGTAAGAAACTGTAAATAATGGAGTATATGTCCCCTTTGTGGCCCTGTTGCCTTTAAAGAAAAGAACCTCAAAAGAACATCTTTAAGACTAACTTAATTTTATGCACAAAAGAATCAGAAAAGATTTCCTGTATATTAGCGATTGTGCTTTTAAATCCCAAAGTAGATTAGGTCATATATAGTGTAACATTAGCCACAATAGAAAATTCTGATTGCAGGGTCTGACTTTATGTTTAAATGAATGATGGAACTTTTGGGGGGAAGGACAAAAGAGAGGACTTTGTAGATATTATTATTGGGAATAGGTCTATTTTCAAAATGACAGGCAAAAATATATATTAATGAAGCTTTTTCCATTAGATGATTTCATATTTAAGGAAAATAATGTTGACATACAAACCCTTCAAAATCCCTAAAGTAGTAACCACTAGCGTTTTGATTAACAAAATTAGAATTCAGTATCCCAAAAATAAAACATTGCAGTTGCCTGTTTATAACATGTACAGTGTTCTATATATGAAGTATGTAATATATAAAAAGATAGGTTGGTTTAAGCCAAGTTTCTCTTCAAAGCAAATATTTTGTAGCCGAGCTCTATAAGCCTCTCAAAAGCTGGCTTTCTAACCAAATATAGACATATCTTCATATGGAAAGCGTTTAAAATCACCGCTACAACAAACTAAGATGCACTTTGCAATTTTCATTTTTTTGTGGAGGTTGTTGTGGTTTGAAAATTTATGGCATCATCCCTGGGGAAGGACAGTGACTGACACATGAATAGGCATCTTGCTCTTCCTTGATCTAGATTCAGCAGGGGAGAGTGTGTAAGGGGGAGGGAAAAGCTACTTCACGCGATTACTTTCAGCCCATCAGCACTCCCTGCAACGCCGCTGGTAACAAACGCTCCATGTAAAAAAAAGTGTTTAATGCAGCTCTCCGCACAGCCCTTGCTTGCTAAGCTGCGTAGCACAAATCATTTGTAGTAGGGCAAGGTATTTCTAAACTCTGGGAGTACTTCTGAATGCACTCCAAACAGCAGCATTAGTGTATCAGGGTAGAAGTGGTTGCTGCTGCCTTCAGCTCAAATAAAATGATGGTACAAATTCTAAATGCTTGAATCCAAGGGATTCCATGTTCGGGGTTGTGGGTGTTGATTTATTTTTTTGTTTTTTTTACTGACTTCAAATATTCTGAAGCAGGCCAAAATGGCAGGATGTTTGGAGACACCCTCACAACTATTTGTTTGCGAGTCCCCATTAGACTTGTCCTCTCTCTGGACGACGCACAGAGAAGATGCCTGAAGTCACGAGTGCCACCCAATATGGAGGGGACAAACAGCTTCTTTTAGCGATCCTTGGCAGAATGATAGCAGCACTAAATCATAACTACAATAAAAACTTTCTTTTCTTAACAGGATATTACGATTAGTATAGAATGATGACAGCACTAAATCATAGCTACAATAAAAACTTTATTTTCTTAACAGGATATTATGATTAGTATAGCACAGAATCTATGATTAGAATGGCATGGGATTTCTATAAGCAGAATCAATGTAGCACAACTTTTAAGTCGTGTAATATCGAATTTACAATAAAACTGATCTCATGGTCAGTGCTCTGTGCCATGACGCTTCCCTCTTCTGTGCCAGGGCCATCCCTACTGCTGGGTGCCCAGGCCCATCAAGGCCAGTGAGGAGGAGAGTAACCAGCCTGGCGCCCAGGAACCTTGAGGGAGAGCAGGAAGAAATCTGTTTGGTTTGTCTACTTGGTGCACAGGATCTTCAGGGCCTGATAATGAGGGGGAGGGAATGAATGCCTGACCCACACGGTCATGGAGAATGGCTGCTTCCCTCATAAAATGGTGTTAGTTACACTGACCACATTAGCGGAGTTGGGAGCAGGGCGTACCGGTCACAAGCAGCTGCTAGAGTTTGTCCTTCCACTTACATGGCTGGGGTCAGAGCTTTGAAGCTTGAGATCCCAGAGACCACCAACACATCCTTGCTTGCAATCCATTCTTCCCTGGGAGCCCCTGTCAGAGCCAGGCTGTACAGACATGAGGCACCACGAACTTCCTCTCCCAAGGCATGTAAAGGACTTACCTGCGCTTTTCATTCTTAAAACCAAGCAGAACCACCAGGTGCATGCTGCTCTGGGATCCAGTGGCTGAACATCACTCAGCTGGTCCAGGTTTACGCCCATTAGCTCTTCCCTCTCTTCCAGAGGAGTAGGAAACCACAGCAGCTCCTCATCAAGCAGCATCTCCTCATCATCGCAGCTTCTGGCATGTGGGGCAGGACCTCGGGAAGGAGCTCCAGACCAGAGCTTGGAATTGCCCACCTGAACTTGGGGATACAGCTTACCTAAATCAGAAAGAGTAAGTGACCTCATACTGAGAGATTTCGGCTTCAAAAAAGAAATTACATAATTGTCTCAAGGTAGACTGAACTCTCGAATTACCTTTCCTGAAAGTTTCAATAATTTCTTGCTTTATTGAAGTCCTCGTACAAAAATGAGCTCGCACAAAGTGCCTGACCTTACATTTTGCCATCTTGCAAGGTCCACAATACCGACACTAAGAAGGAACAAAAGGAACAGCAAACTTCGGTTGACTTGCTATCTGTCTTTAGAAAGTATCTGAATGCTGGTTTCCTGTTTTGCCCGAATATGTTCTTTGAACATATTATAAATGCAAAAGGTGAACCTCTTTTGGCTCATACACATAAAGAATCACAATTATTAGGACTAGAGTTGAACTCAAATAACTCTTCTGATATCTAAAAGATATGATTTGTACAAAGAACTGAAAAAAATGAACATTTCTGCTTCTTTATTTGCTCAATATAATTCTACTCAAAGAAAAGAGTTTCTTTGTAAGAATTGGTTTCACAACTAACCAATTGCTGGAGCTTCAAATTCTTCGTTTCAATGGTAGGAAAAGATTTTCCATTTTTCCTGTGGGGACAAGTAGTCCAGTTCCCATATTTTTGAAGTCAGCTGTGTTTTCTCAGACCCTCAGACTCCCATGTTCATGTGCTCCTTACAGACAATTTCTCGTTAGCTGGTAATTGCAGACAATTCAAGCCAAGATTTTTTCATACTTCTAGAAAGAGAGCATAATGCAACCACTCCCCATGTAACAAGGAGCAGCAGAAAAGGGCAGAAATTGTGCAGGAATTAAAAACTTCCAGTTCTTCCAGTTATACTTATGTAACTTCCAGCTCTTCCAGTTATACTCATGTAACCAGGAGTAGGATTTGAGGTGCAGTGGTAATGACCAAGAACAGATAGTGAACTGCCCTACCTGCTTAAGTTGTACCCGTCACTCTCTGCGTTTTGGGGTTTTATGTCTGAATACTGAGTGGAGGTCTGGACAACCATAATCATGGTGCTAATTGAGGATATTTTGCTGCTGTGTGTGATGGTCCGTACCTTCCTCCCACAAAACCCCAGGCACACACTGATGCTCCCAGGTAAGAAAGTTGCTTCTGCAGTGGGGTCGGACCCAATTGCCCCTGTGGAGACATGAAAAATAAACCAGATCACACTGTCTGCTAGGCTGCAAGACACTGTCCAGTTTGCATAGTACATAGCAACAAGTGACCTGTTAAATGATGACAAATCCTTTAGCTCCTGGCTTTAGACCTCTGACCTCTTGACTCCCTGCTGGTATCCAGGGAGCAGTCTGGGGAGAAGAATGCAATAAACAGCTTGTAATCTAGTGGTCTCAAAAGAAATTACATCAAAACCAGCTGCTACACCACTAGTCATTAAAGACCAACAACACGTTAACTTAAATAGGGCCTTTATATTGTGTGGGTTTTTGCAATTGCTGAAGGTCCAGCGCTGCTCCCCCCTCCCCACTTTTATGGAAACAGCAGTAAATGTCATTCCAAGTAAATATGTCCTTTAAACTGTAAGTAAAATGTGTTTGGTTGTAGTCTCTTTCTCATTTTAATTAACTGTGTCGGGCTGTGTTTTTCAGCTCTGAGCTTTACGATGTGTTCCCAACTTCAGAGCATGGGGTGACTCAGCACATAATTTCTGCATTTCCAGTTGCCTCTGAGTCATATTTATACTTTGTTTTGATTATAATTTAGAATTTCTCTCTCTCTGGTTTTCTTTTGGGAACATTGCATAGAGGTACACAGGATTTATGACGAAATAAAGTCTACAGGTGCCTTGATAGTTGCGGTGCTGGCACCTGAAATGATTTGAGGGACAAGATAAAACAGACTGTGCCTGACAGTGGATGTCAAAATTTTACCATGAGATGCTTAAAATACAGATGATGTCTTTCTGTTCATCCACACATGCATCCAAAATACAGCAAACCAGCAAGAATCACTGGAAAGAAAACCAAAAAATGAAGGAGCACAGTGGTGTTGCAGGAGCTCACAGAGGCATACATGCTGCTAAGCATCTCTTAGGGCCCTTCAAACACAAAGCAGTTGTCTACCATGTATTTGAACAAAGGTATAGATGAAAAGGAGAATGCCTGAGAAGGAGGGTCAAACCTTTCTCACCACCTGACCCTTCCTCATCTCAATGTTTTTCTTCAGATCTCCACCTGTGGCTGTTCCCTCTACACAAACTCTGTGCTATGATCTAAAGGAAAAGACTGATGTTGGAAGTTCTGCCAGTAACTTCAGTGAAGCCATAAGTTTACCTCTGCTTTTGAACTGGGGAGCCCAGAACTGGACACAGGACTCCAGGTGCAGCCTCCCCAGGGCAGAGTAGAGGGGGAGGATAACCTCCCGNAACTAGAGGCTAACACTTAATTGTAGTTAACCCTGTTCCACACACTGTCTCAGCATTTGGTTTGGAGAAATGGATCACCTCTGAGCCTACGCACTAAAATTCAGGGAAAGCAATGTGCCTGGTGCATCATGGATCTCGCAAAAAGCTGGACAGGAGAATAGAATTACATTTTAGGGTTTCAAGAGTGCATGTTTTTTAGAGTAGTCTTGCAAATCTGATTAGAAACAAAGTGGTTTATGTACCCAGAATGTATTTCTTTCCACTTTAAAATCCATCAGATGTGGGACTTAACTGAGCTGTCTTCAAGAAGTACTCTTAATTTTGTTCTACTCTATATTTAAGTTGATAGCTCACTTGGTATGTGCATATATAGACTAAAATTCTCTGGTTTTGACTGTTCTCTTTAATAATGTGCAAGAAGAAAAGGAAAGCTCATTCTTCCAATGATGAGGCAGAATGCCTACTGAAAACTCACTTGGGAAAATAATCTGATATAAAGTTTCTTTGATTTTGAAATTATTTTCTGTTTGCATTGAGCTTGACCTTACGTAAATTTACTTTTAAGCTTCTTTAAGCAAAAAGGAAAGAGATTTATCTGTACCAGCTAGAAGGAACAAGTGGCTGCTGCTTGTTTGGAAAGTGACACCTTATGCAGTGGAGCAGTAGGAAGGCAAGTTGACATAACACATGTGGATTACAAGCAGAGGAGAAGAAAGCAAAAAATGACAGCTTCTGTTCAGTTCCAAGAAACACTAAGAGCAAAAATATGATTGTCCTGAGGCTTCCCTTTCTCTAGCTTTACATTTGCCTGGTTCTCCACCCTTTCTTTCCTTTTCATATAGAAAAAAATAGACTGAGAAGTATGCTTGCAGGAGTATATGTGCATGTTTTCTAGCAGATTAGGTAGTAGTGTAATTTCATTTATTTATTTGCTTTTAATGATTATAAAAATGTGCTCATCCCTGCAAAGTGAAGGATTGCAAAGTTAATTCCCCAATATTACCCAGGAAGAGCAAGCACAGCTCTTTTGTTTTCGGCCATCTGTTTCAGGCTGGTTGTTAACCACAGGGAGATCTGGGAGTCGTCTGCACCATCATGTATCTTATTTTCAATTTGCTGAAAAATTCTCACAGTCAGACTTCAGAGTCCAGCCACCCTACGCACTGCTGCGAAACACCCAGGCATAAGGCAAGCAGCAGGTGAGACCCGTTTCCTCCCTACAAAGCCCTGTGATGGCTTCTGACACCACCCTGGGCTTGCAGCTGAAGCTGGAAACCAAAACATTTTCGTTCTGTAAAGATGGGAAAAGCGCACATCCTGAAATCACAATTCTGTTTATACCTGTGTACGGCTGAAGGGGACTGATATGAAGTGTGGACTTTCCACAGAGTGGCAAAAAAAAAAAAATCCCTTTTCTTCTGGAGGCTGGGTACAGATCTCAGTCCTCTCTGAGAAGTGGTGTGGGCTGTGGGAGCCTCATGAGAATCAATGTTATGGTCAAGGACTCTTGGTCTGCCGCAGCTGAAGAGGCCCATTAGTACTATACTACTGCTGAAGTAATAGTTTCTTCAGCTTTTTTGGCCACAAACCTGTTCACTTTAAGAATACACTGGAAACTATGAAAGCCAGAATTTTCCTGGTAGATAAATACTCATCCAAAAATCCTTAATGTGTCAGAGTTCCTCATTTTTGCAAAGCAACATTGGCAATTGGTTGTTTTGGTTTTTTTTATTTGCTTTGCTAAATCACCTCTGATTTCTCTTAACAGTTCCTGATGTTCTAAACAAAATACTCCCAACACTACTTCTTCTCCTCCTGGATAATTTAGCTTTCAGAGTGGGATTCATAAGTCACCAGTCCATAGATGTCTAGTACGTTCAGCTGAACATTAGTATATACAATTGCTGAGAAAATACTGAAATAATCTATAGCAGAAAATATAACTCTCAGGAAATACAACTCTCCTACTTCCTCAAACATTTTATTCAAGTTTTCTGTGATCTGAACTGGATCAATATTTGTGTAACTCGAAAATGCACTTTGTGCAAGGAAGCACATTATTTTATAAATGCAGAATAGGAGGAATCAAAGTTTATACTCTTCTCTGTAGCTACCTTTGTCTATTTAATACAACACAGTTGCAAACTGATTTTCTTTTTATAAATCAGTACAGCTATAAGCCAGTCAAGCTATTCTGGAAATGTACTGAGACAACTGCTCATTTATATTAAGGATTCCTTAAACCACTCCTCATACTTATAAGACCTGTAAAGGGATTTTAAAATATGTGGAAATGTCATTTAGTCCCAGATTAAGGACCTCTGCCCTCCATAAAGGGTAAAGTAGCATTAGCAAAAATGCCTGTTAAGTTCACTCTCTTTAACAGAAAGCATCTGAATGAGACTGCAAGATTATATCCTTTGTAGTTCTGCAGTGAGCTGAATTTTCATTTTAGATTATTATCTTAGTAATAGGAGTAATCTTTGTGTTTTTGTCATTATCTCAGTTGTATAACGTGGGCCTTGGGAAGGTTTTTCTACTATTACTTGTGAAAGCCAAGCTTGACCCTCTGTTGCTCTCTAAAGAATTATTTTATAAACTGAAATGTATATTTTAGAGACCAGTGATGTAGAAACTGACAGCCTTCAGGGTGTAGGCATCTTTGGCTGAGTCACTTGTAAACTACTGCAACTAAATGACAGTTTACCAGCATGCAAAGCCATTAGAAATGCACAGCTGAGTGACTGTGAGTGCATTGGAATGACATATTTGATCTCATTTGCTGTTTATTTTATATGCTTAGGTTTATCAATCAAAGCCTACAAGCTGAGGACAAAACATAGAAATAGCTCTTTGAAATCAGACAGCAGTCCTCCGTTCAGTATAGCATATGGTAAGGTGTAGATACTATTTAAAATAACGTAGATTATGAAGTTGTACCTCAGCTCTTAAGAGCTGCGTGGCTCTCTCCGGCAGTTAGCCTCAGAAGGCAAGGGAAGACAGCTATACCATCACGTGTATGTGTACGCAAAAGTCTGTATATAATTTCTATGTATCTGCCATGAACATAAATGTCTGTCATTCAAATACTGATTATCAACCAGATGTAATAGTGTGTCACATAAGCAAAAACCCCATGTTTATACAGCTACACATTTAAATATCAGCTTTACGTAAATTCATACACACATGCATCTATACATCTATAGATATTTTACAAATGTGTATATTTTACAGATCAGTCATATGTGTTTATAATACTATATTTGTGTACTTTGCACAGGGAAAACAATACAAACATATGCAAATGTGTGCCCAATATCCAAGACTGAAGTTTATATACATATATATGCAAATACAAATGTGATGTCATTTTCAAACAGCGGATCTAATTCTTTCCTCCCACATGTTAGCCTTCAACTGCTGTAATTTCATTGAAAAGAAACATATTACTACAGATTTACTCCAGCACAGAAAGCTTCAGACTCCAGGTCTGCAAATTTAGTACCTAATAGGCTTCATTCTTGAGGTAACAGGTTTGGAAAAACCAAGTCATGTCTGCTGTCTTTTTTCCCTTATTTGATATTGCCTCACAATGCCCTGTGAAACACACTCACAAAATAATCTCTGTAACTTGGTAGCTGAATGATGGAATACCTGTGATCTCGTTAGAAATCACAGCTGGACTAAAGTGTCTTCCTTTTTTTGGTTTAAGCTAAAATCTCACTAAAACACTCCTGTAGAAGTATAATAGAAGATGGACTAGGTCTGAAGAACAATTTCTATGTAATTTTAAAGGAAAGTAGAAAAATCTACCAGCCTAATAAAAACGGTTTTGTTTATATTCTGTGTGACTTCAGTTCACATTTGTCATAAATCATTCCAGTTCTCATACACTTTCTTTTCAGGCTTCTTCTAAAGCCTGTAGTTAATAAACTACCCAGTAAGGAAACTACTTTTTCTTGCTGAATTTAATCTAATCTTCATATGGATTTTCCAAAGAAAATTTAAATTGTTTTAAAACCTTGTTTCATGTAACCCTTATTTTATTCAGCATGAAAATAATTTCCATTTACTTACTATAAACAGTTATTCTCAACTGTGGAAGGATTAGAAACGGCAAGAAAATCTGTTGTTTAGTTTTATTGATGTAAAAATAAAGAAGAGTTTTTTACAAATGTTTTTGTCAGAAATTTGCTTACCCTTCTTTAGCATTTCCCTTCTGCTTTGACAGCTCAATGAAAACTCTCACAACTTTTTATGTATGCTAATACTGTCCATTAATTAATAGCTTTTCGCTGCTCACAGTTCTGATGATTTTGCAAGAGTTGTTAACACAACAGTTATAACCACAATACTTCATGTTTTGCCTGCATGTGCCCTGGCCCTGTTTATTAAATGTTGTCTAAAGGGGAAACGAATGTGGAATCCTGGAAAGAAAATTAATATATTTTAAATTTTGTCTCCAAAAGAAACACTTCTAATTTACATTTCATTATTTCATCAGTTTGTTGGCAAACCATGGTGAAATACTGTTTTGTGTGAGTCAGTGGAGAACTTGGCTGGTTTTACATTGTTAAGTCTCAAGAAAGCTATATACCTAGAAAGACTAGATAGTTGTAAGGTTGTAGCATCAATATTGTCTCATTAATTTCCCCTACAGGTCAGGATCTAACTCGTGGCTTTTGTTTTATACTTAAAGAATTTATACTCTGAGACAGGGCTGGCATTTCTTTTACTTGAAGGAGTAAAATATTTCCTTAGTTCATGACACACACTAATGCAAATATGGTTAAAAAATAATTTCTAACATGTTTTTGCCAAGTTATTTGTGGAAAGGATGCTCCCCCTTTATTTCTTAATGTCATTTCTTCAGGAGTTGGGAACAATATGTGGACAAATTGGAGATAAAATATGGAAGTGAAATTTTAACAACAGTAAATTCAGTAGACAGGTATTAATTTTAATAAGGTTAGTCTAAAATATGCAATTATCACATGACCTTCATAAACAATGACTCACAAGTGTCATCTGATGAGGTCAATAGAAAAACTCAATAATTTCAGTGTACTGAGGCAGAACTGTGTGTATTTTTGCTTCTTGACTATAGAATACTTCTTAAATTTTTTACCTGTAAATCAGCAAATTACATAAATTGTAGAAATGGTACAGCAATAATCCATGAATCCAGGACACAGCCAAAGCTGGGAAAGGTGAAGTGTCTTAACTTTATCATTCCTTCTCCAAACAAGGTGTATGCTGGGGGGAGCTACCCAATGAAATTGACAAAATGCTTAGAAGAGTAAGAAACTTTCAAAATGTAATATGTTAATGTAAATAGCATCCATATCTGAAAACTGCATATACAGGTCAGCTTATTGCAGACCCAGATATGTTCTCCTGAACATAGTTGCTGACCACAGAGATGTGTCTCCTTTTCTGAATGGAGAAAGTATGTGCAGAACAAAGAGAAACACGTATTTGAAAACTTCATCATAAAATATGACTAGCTTCTTGACTTTGTAAAATAATCTCAGTCATTTTCTTTGGCTAATTCAAATGGAAAGACTTGAAATACAGATAAATTCTTTTTTTTTTAATTAATCTACTCTTTGCTGAGGATTTATTTCACGTGACTGTGAACAAGTCCCTAGATTTTCCCTATATAGTTGAATCTGTGTGGTATCTCTAGTGCAGAATATTTTGATTGCTTGGGAATAAACATCTTTAAGGATAATATTTTTGAATAAAATTATCATATTGTAGTTTTTGAATGAAACAATTAGCCCAAAGCAAAGTTTAATCCCAAATAGATAGTTCCCCTGTGATAACTATTAAATTGCTGTTTTGCAAAAGAGATGATGGTCAATTTTTTTCATGTAGACAGCATCTGAAAATGCAGCGTTTCATTTGTTGGGCTGTGGAAAAGGGACAACGGCAATTTTCTACATCATGACAATATTCTAAGGATAAGCACACTTGCAAAGTTGGAGGTTTTGCAGTGGCAGGGGCACCAGTATCTAAAATTAAGAGAGATAAGCAGATGAATGATTTATTAACTTCTATGTCTTCATCCAGGCTACCATTGCCACCATGTAATAGTTGAACTGCATAACTTTTTTTCAGTTAGGAATTGGAGCCTCACCCAGTGACTGGAAGAAAGGCAGAGTTTTATGCCTTTGTGCCAGCTGTGAAACAGCAAAGAAATCAAAGGGAAAAGTTCCTATGGACTTCACTGGGGTTTTGGATTGATACTGTAATAGCATACCTTCAGGTACAGAGTGTGAATTTCTAGTGTGCAGAAGACCGTTTTGTCTAAAAACGTGGAAGACAAAATATTACATTTATTTCTAGGAAGTGTTTTAACGTAATACCAATGGCTTCTTATTCTATAAGATAAGAAACTAATCAGTTACACATCTGAAAAAAAAAAAATTACATTGAAAAGCACAGGAATATCATGTCAGAGACACTGCTGTCAAAACAGAGCTTTCTTCTGATAGCTGGTGATTCTGTGCCAGTCAACTACTTCCATGTAAGATAATATATGAATTATCATACAGGTTAAGCTCATTTTTAACCTAATATCGAGGATCTGGAAAGTTTTTACACTCGAAGGGTGTTCTAGTTTTTTGGCAAAAATTAAACTGCCAGTTCATTTGCAACCAGATTTGCAATGAAAGATCTGATAGTTGCCATTCCCTTTGGGAAACTGTAGGTGTTGCTGAAGCTGCATAGTTGCATAAGAGAGGCAGGTGACCTAATCACACCCTAGAAGTATTGGTTAATACTTTTAACACCCTCTCAAGCAATCTGTTTTCCCGCTTCTGTGTGACACTTGAAAAGGCATTTGCATTTGATGCATTCCTCATCACTTGGGGTTTTTGTTTTGGGTGTGGGGTGTTTTTTGGTATTCTTAAACTAGTTTTCCCAGAACACCAGCCTGCATGGATTTTAGCTTGTTAGTGAATCATGCCCTACAAGAAGCTCTGTAATGCAGTGAGCAGTCTGCAAGAGTTATGGATTTAATTTTAATTTAAAGGAGAAAAGAAAAAAAAAAACAAGATCTGTTAAAAGCTGATTATACTCCAGGGACTTTAGAGTACATGGAAGTGGGTGTCTTTATTATGCTTTAAAAGAAAGTTGTTTAACAATACCCTCTACACAATACTGGGAGTTTAGTCTTCCAGTTTATCACACTTGTTATCCCAGGGACCAATTCTCCAAGCACAATCTGTTTCCAGTCTTTTTGTCATCAGAGTGGAAAGATCAGTGGCCTTTGACATGGCGTGAGCTGCCGAGTGACTGCGCCACCAGGACGAAGGACAAAGATCAGAGCTGGGCTGAAAACGGCTTCGGAGCCTGCCGAGCACAAGGAGTTGCTCAGAGATCTCAGGGAGCCCAGTTTTTGCTTGGCACTTGGTTTTCCTGGGTGCAGACACCTTTCAGAACTTTGTACTGAAGTGTCCACACTTGAGGCACTGCTCGTTGTGGTATCACTGTGTCACTCACTCTAAGCATCTTCAGAATGGCCTAAAAATAGGCCTGTCAGTCACAACAGTAAGAAAACAGAAGAATTCCAACAGTCTGACATAGCTGAATAGAAAGATTTACATTTCCTACCATGGGAGAAAACACAGAATGAAGTCTGATAAAAATATAGTGTTTTCTAGACAGATCAAATGAAAGAATGACTATAATTATCTCTGTACTAATGTTGCCTGTCTCATCAAAGCCTCAAACCACTCCTTTCCAAAGCATAATTTTCTATAGTATAACATATTTGTAACTTAGACAAGAATTATGTTGCAATATAAAGCAAAAAATGGATGTGTTTTTACTTGTCTTTCTCCTTTTTGCACACAAAGTCAAATAAAAATAATGCTAAACTTTATTCTAGCAATAAAAAGGGGAAATCTTAAAAAAGACAGTTTAATGTGGAGTATATACATGGCACTTTTCAAAGTATGTCCACCTTAGAAAAGCTTGTTAACAATAGGCCCCTTTTCAGAATTTAAGTTCACTAGGCAAAGTCGAAGGATTCCAAGTCAAACTGTTGGGTGGCTGAGTTACCGTATGTCCTCCTCTCTGCACAGCTTTGGCCAAACCAACCTGCATGACTCTGAATGGTGAAACCTGGTGGGTTCCCCATTTCTCTGGAAGGTCCCTTTGCTGTTGCGGTACCAAAGCAACCAACGCATGACTGCTATTCCTGGTTCACGCTCATCGTCCTTAAATGAGCTTCCACTCATGGTATCCTCCAAAGCCACCACTGCTTTGCAACAAATGGAGGAGCAAATAAAGTCAACCTTGTCCAAAGGGACCTAAGCTTCCCTGTAATTCATCAGAGTACTGATGGCTGAGGGGTGATCCTAAAACCTTTCAACTGCAGTTTTGGGCTGGCTTAGCTGCCCTGATAAATGACTATTTCTTTTCCTTCACCAGATTACCTTTCTCTATCAAAACACAGCAGACTTATTAAAGATCTCCCTAATGACATAGACTGGTTACTGTTTTGAACTTGAATGCTTTCTGCCTGCCAGGAGTTGTCAGTGTGATGGGAGAAGTAGTGCAGCAGAAAGAAAAAAACGTGCCTTATTCTCTTTTCTTACCTCCTCTTCTCCCATCTTCCCCGAACGAGCTGTGTTTAGTTACGTGAGTTAGGTTTGTGGGAAACACCTCCCTGGGTGCTTATAGGACAGATCATTGGTCAGGGCTTCCTGGCTTTTGGAGGCCATGAATTTCCATATTAGGGAGACCATGCTGCTCACAGTGCTTGCACATGCCTTTGCTCACCCCTTCGTTAAAAAAAGAGAAAGCATTTAACAGTAGTACCAGTAGTAGTTACCTCATTTTCTATATGGGCCATTGCACTGTGCCACATACAACAGAATAACATCTAAGATCTTACATTTTCAGTACTCTACCCTGTTTAAAATTATGCATGTTTAAACATGTACTTCTGCAAGAGACAATTTGGCCAAACACAACTCACTAGCTCTTATCTGAATATATTAATTGATTCAAAACATGCTCTGCAGCTGGTACAGCTCCAACTCAAAACATGTTTAATTACATTTGGGGTGAAAGTAGGTTGTCTTTTCAGTTGGAGTTTTTATATTTATGCCACTATCCCTTTTTTTCCTCCCCCATATTAATGAAGTTGTTATCATGAGATGGATGTCTTCTGACACTATGAAACTCAAAAGAGAAAAACTAATCTAGGACAGATCACTTATCTTCATCAAATGAGCTTCCTGCCGACTGTGTAACACTATCAGAAAGTTAGGCAGGGGGAACTCAGTGAAATACCCTTCAGAGCCTGTCAAAATGATTTTTTCTTTGGAAAATGGATTAAGAAATACTTGATTGCACTACCCTTTTCTTCTTTTTAACATGTCAGTTTTAAGATGTGTAAATATCTGCCTTTGTAGGGTACCTCAAAAGTACATTACTGATACTGTGCACCGCAAGGAGCTATTTGGCTAAAGGATGTCTATAAGAACTAGAAAACAGTTTTATTATCAAAGAGCAGCAACAGAAATGGAAAAAGGTATATTTTTGGTACAATACAAAGTTCAAAGTATGACCTAATGATTTTTTGACATTTTTATGTGTTTTTTAGCATTCTTGATCTATTCAAGGCAAAAAAAGTGGTTTTAGCAAATGATAATTTGAAGAACTGTTAAAGTTTTAGAGATCCCAACAAATATTTTATAAAATATTTTTGTCAGACTTTGTGAGGCTGGTGTTCTGGTACATTGAATCAATGCACCAAAGAAACGTTTTGGTACACCGGTTTCCTGATAGCGCTTCTTCTGGGAAATGGTAATGAGCAGAGCAGGATTTGCAGGTTTTGCCTTCAACTAGCTAAAACATCTCAAATACAGGAGGAAACAAAATTCCTAAAAAACAAACAGGTGTCTCTGTGGTTCCTGAAGAAAGGGCTTGCACGCATGCTGTTTGTGAGTTTCCTCATGGCAGGGTCAGAGTGCTGCAGATACAACAGGCTGCACTTTTCCAACACTGATTTCTCCCCCTCTTAAAATACTTACTGTTAGTAACCCATGATCGCGTCTTCATTTCTAGCAGACCTTTTTTAAGTAACACTTGTTATTTGTTGGGTTAATGTGAGCTTTGCATGCGTGTGGACTGGTGCTCTGCAGTTCAGACACCTCCTCCTTAAGGTTCCTCAAACTTTTATCAGCTCAGGGTCGGGCTGATCCTTCCTGTCCTCTATACTTATCTACTATATACTACCATATCATAGAATCATAGAATCATAGAATGGTTTAGGTTGGAAGGGACCTTAAAGATCATCTAGTTCCAACCCCCCTGCCATGGCCAGGGACACCTCCCACTAGACCAGGTTGCTCAAAACCCCGTCCAACCTGGCCTTGAACACTTCCAGGGATGGGGCAGCCACAGCTTCCCTGGGCAACCTGTTCCAGTGCCTCATCACCCTCTGAGTGAAAAATTTCTTCCTGAGATCTAATCTAAATCTCCCCTCTTCCAGTTTGAAGCCATTACCCCTCGTCCTATCACTACTTGCCTTTGTAGAAAGTCCCTATCTATTATATACTTTACATACAATTTGTGCAGAATTTACAGAGAGATAATGACCTGTACAAACTATACACTATTACCTAAACAAGTCAATAATGGTAGGTAAAAGGATAATTATGCAACTGCATGTTGTTTAAAAGCATAAGTGAAATTATGAACGTGTGTGTTATTTACATGCCATCTAAACAAATAAAAAAAGATCTGGAAATGTTTCATGGAGAGATAGCAAATACGCGGAGCAGCATAATGTCTTCCTAGCAATTGTGGCATGAAAGATACTTTTACCAGTTCTCACAGAATGTATTTACATGATTATTGTGACAAAGTGGTCTCCTTTAATATGTATATTTAGGTTTAAAAAATATTGTAAAAATATTACCATTCTACTGAGCACTCTCCCTCTTATCTGCCGGTCTTAATGACTAATGCGTTCTGGTTTATTTAATCCTGTTAATCCTGATGACCACTACAGGTAAGAAGGATTGAGTTAGGTTTTTTTCCTTAGCTCAGTTTCAATTTTTTGCATTTATATGTGTTCTTATGCTGGTGTATGCACCCGCTGTGGTCAGAGCCTGAACCCTTGTTTGTGTTTTACTTTTTCAAGAGGTTACCAGTTGCAAAACTAGGTTCTGTGGTGTGGACACACTCCTTCTTCTCCCTTCCCCAATGTGAACTTGTTCTGATGATTTCAATGCAAGAGTTCAGGATTTCCAAACTAGATGCTTATTTCATGCCATAATCCCTCTCGATGATTAGCAAGTGAGGTTAAATAAAAGTCATGGCATTTAAATTATACCCATAACACCTTCTAAATTCTTCTAAAATCTCATATTACTTGAAAGTTGCAAAATCAGAGGATGAAGAAACAAGAAAAAAAACAATGTCTGATAGCTCTAGCAGTCTTCACTTTTAAAAATTTATTTCTGCCTAATGATGTTGTGTGCAGTGCTTTGCTCTGTATTGATCAGAGGTTGAATTCCAACCTAATTATAGAATATTAGAGATGGTATAATCGTAAATGAAAGAGTCAAAAAGGGAGAAATGTGTCAGTGGAAATTTCTTTCTATAGGTGGAACAAAATCAAGAACAAATGACAGTAGTAGAGAGTTTGTAATTTGTTTAAAAAAAAAAAAAAAGAAAAAAGAAAAGAAAAAGAAAGAAAGAAACTTGAAAGGCAACAGGGGCTAAAGCTAAGTATTTCCAGTAAATAGGCCTGGATAGCTAAAATCCTACAATCCTAGCTGAACTATGCAACAATCTCTCTGAATCATAAATCACTGTTTTTCATCAATGTTAATAAAATGGCAGAGGATTTCCAAAGCAGGTCTACAACACAGAGTGGAAAACTTGACTTGGATTGAACTAGAAAGTTATAAATCAGTTACAGCAACTTTAAAGTTACACAAATGTTGCATTGAAGAAAACAGCTAATCTGGGAAGTAACAAGAAAATTAAAGTCTAGAATTACAGACAATCAGTACAATCATAAGAATGCTTTCACTAAATGTGGAAGTTACAAAATTCTTGATTTATTTTTGCATGATCATATATCTGGTCAATAAAATAGTTTTGATATAGTATATGCTATAATATTCATGAATTTATCCAAGACTTTGTGTTGCATGATCTTTGGGGGTTTTTTAAACAGGCATTAACAGAAGCTGTTTAGATTAAAATCTGACTCATCTTCTGTATTTTGAGATCAATCGGTCAGGAAACATCAAAGATGGACCTTCCTAATGAGATCCCCCATAGACTAGCTCTTGTTCCAAAACTATTCAGTATTTTTATTAACACCAGGCTCTGTAGATTGCCAGTGCTACACAGACTCATGGAGCAGTACGCAACTGTGGCAATGAATTATAGAATAGCTATGGCTTGAATAATGATGTTACAAGGTCACAATTAAGAGAATGTGTTTCAGTGATATCAAATGCAACCAAGACAAATTCCTGCAAAACCCCTCTGAGGACAGGGGGACAAACTTTAAGGTTTTCAAAGGTATGGGAATTTGGGGATAAATATAGCGGCAGAGGAACTAATGTGATGCTTGACATACAAAGAAAATTAAATGCCAGAACTGGCCTTGCTCTGTGCGTGTGTTGGTCAGACTGGCATTGCAATACCCTGCTCCACCCTCACTTGATCAGAGGGATGAGAAAAACCTGAAAAGAGGTCCTCAGAGAGACACAAATGGTGACCGAGGAGGGGACTGGGGAAAGGGCACTCAGCGGGTGCCTGAGATGTCTTTTTGCAGGCAGATGGGACCTCGCTGCGCTCACACCTCAAGTGGATCAACCCAGCCAGCCCAGACCCAGGAAAGCATCTCACAATGCAGATTTTGGCAGGCAGAGAGGCACCCAGGGACCTCTGAGCGGGCTTTTTGGCAGCGCAACCTCCGATCCTGTGCCATGGCCACGCTGCGAGCTGGGCAACTGCTCCAACTCCCTGCTGTCTCCGAACAGACGAGCTCAGCTCAGGACTGGCACGCTTTGCCCATGGGCTTAGGGTTATGCCAGGTCAAGAAGGAGCCTTGGTCCGGCTCAAACTAGCTGAACCCACCGAGACATTTCACCTTCTGCTGTTGCGCTGGAGGAACCTAGCATCGTTTGGGGAACATACTGCATTGTCAAATCTTACTATTTTATCACAAAGCTTACCCAATTTGATTATTAACTGTTGCATTTAAGGAATCTTACCTGCTAACTGAAAATAAATGGTTCAAGGTTTAGTTGTTAGAGATGGGGAGGAAAGTCAGTACCTGTGATCTCTCTCTTCAAACAGCCTGAAGCCTCACAACAGGAGGTAATGGGCAAGACGCAGAGACATTTAAAAACCAACCCAAGGCAGACCTAAGCAGGCCCAGCCTTGCTGGAGCAGGTAACGTCCAGAGGTTCTCTCCAGCCTTTGTGGCTGTGTGACTCTAGATGAACTGGTCCTAGCCACTTCCTAGCCTCTACCATCTTAAAATCAGATATTTAATTTGTGCTGGTCATTCAAGCTTACCCTCACAACAAGGGAGAACAACAATTTCTAAGTGTTGTTTAGACACCTAACTGGAGATGAGATGAACCACAGTCTGGAGATGTCTCTCCCACACCAGTGAGGACACTTCACTTGCAGGACACGTTTAACTTACAGAAGGTCAGATGTAGGGATTTAAATCCTGGTCAGAGCCTAAATAACATACATTTAATTTCAAGACTTTCAAATCCCAGCTACCCAATTAACAGCTGTGATGTGGAGCTGACTATGCCCTCCATGTATTATTTCGGCTTGCTTTATTTCTGTAACTATTTTTATATGATCAGCCTCATGATTATGAAAATTAATTACATTTGTGGTACTTGTGGATTATTCATTCCCACAAAATAGTATTCTCGCTTTCCTATTTCTAAAGACCCTTGAGTGATTGCAAATTAGGGAAGAACATCTGTAAATGTAGGTTAAGTTCCTTAAACCTGGGGGTGGATGTGACATTAGCTGGGGGCTCAGTACAATTATCGTATTTATTTTAAAGGAAGCCTCTAGACAGCACTGACTTAGTACCACTAATGATGTCTGGCAGAAAGGTTGCACACTAATATGGAAAATGACAGTGTGGAATACATTTATCTTCACAGTTCATTCATGATGCTTCAGGGCACCATAACCGCTTCAGGCTTTATCGCCTGTGAGTTAGGGACCCCACATCCACCAGGAAGCAGTCAGCGATTGCTGTATCACGGTGCTCTGCCTCCTCCACATTGCACACAGAGCCTTAATGTTGAATTAAGACTAAATAACTCAGAAATGGAATGAGGCATTGAAATATATGAGGCACAAAGCTAAATGCCCATAGGTGCAACCCTGCATGTAGATACATACAGACAAGGCAAAATGCCAGAAGCCTCCGCAATTCACACAGAAAACATCCTGGGAAACACCTATTTTATACTTACAAAGTGATATTGCAGATGCAAGTAGCAATGTGAGCCATGTCAGGGGCAGGCACACAATACACTGCACGGGTTTCAAAGGAGCCCCATGCTCCTCAGCATCAAAAAGCTGCAACAAGGATCAAGAAGAATTAAAACTGATGATGTGACAGAAGTAATCCACCTTGCAGCATAAGGTCATTACATCCACCTTCTCTATTGAAGTCATCTCATCTCCGAGGCCTGAGCTAAAGCTCTCTGGCCTGAAAATGTTTCTAATTAGTGTATTAGCATGAAGATGAATCAGACTTGCATTCACTCCTGCACAACCATTTCCAGGGCATTTGCAGACAGGCTGTAGGTTCAGAATTTCCTTGCCGCAAGTGCTCTGTCTGACAGTCTTAAATAAATTCTCACTCAAAAACTTGCTTAGCAAAGAGACAAAGAGCCTGATTCTGGCCTCAGACTGGTTTAATGAAATTATCTTTGTATAAAATCAATGAGCAGCTAGAATTAGATATAACTGCTGATAAACAATATGTAGTACGCGCAAGCACACAGACTACTAAATTACATTAGTTTAAGCAAAAACAACCTAATATAAAAGGACTGAAAACAGCCAATGAAGTTACATATTCTAAATTATACATAAATATTCTATTATTATTAGAATTCACGATAGTCAGTTAAAAATTACAAAGCTAGCCTATGAAAATTCACTTCACAAAGCCTCATGACAAGAAACATTTGCAGCTACTGTCAATTTATGCATGACTAATGTGCTCACGTACATCCTGATATGTCTATTAGGCTAGTACAGTCAGTGACATGAAGCCAGTGTGCCATTTGGGAGGCAGCCACTAGAAGTCTGACTTTATGCACAAATAATGCCCAGGAAATCTTCCACACTTCCAGTCTCACGCAGCCCGAGCCCTAATAAACTGCAAAGGAAATTAATTTCTTTGCTGCACGCTTGTGAACTGACGGAAAGACTCTCCTGCTTATTGCACTGCCACAGGCTCCCTCAGTCCCACGAAAAATCACAGAATTGCAGAATCACAGGGGTTGGAAGGGAACTCTGGAGATCAGGTAGTCCAACCCCCCTGCCAGAGCAGGGTCACCTAGAGCAGGTTGCACAGGACGGCGTCCAGGTGGGTTTGGAATGTCTCCAGAGTCAGAGACTCCACAACTTCTCTGGGCAGCCTGTGCCAGTGCTCTGCCACTCTCAAAGGAAAGAAGTTCCTCCTCATATTTAGATGGAACTTCCTACGTTCANGCAGGTCAGCCCCTGTAGTGTAGTAGTGTAGTGTAGTGTAGAAAAAGAAACATCCATGCACACTTTCTGCTTTGCTTTGTTCTTAATGCAGCATCTTCCTTAACTTTCTATCTTCCTCTCACCTGATTTTGGTGACTGGGATCTCATGCTAAAATACTGTGGATTATATTTTTTGCTATGACAAATTAAAGAATGCTGCTATTTGAGACTGTCAATATCGGGTGCCATGGTACTGTCCAGAGAAAGCTGGTAAATTAGTAAATGAGGTTGTACCAAGTTGTGTGTTGCTGTGGTTGGTGAGCCTCTGCTATCAAGCTGGATAAGCTCTCGATAATTCAAGGGAGCTGATTTGACAGAGTTTATGTCACACATACAAAAAAAACCCCAAGCTCTGCCTTGACAGAAAAGGAAATTCCAAATTTTCTTCTCACAAATTGCACTGGTCAATGTTTCTAAGCCAATATTTTCCCTGATCTTGGAGACTCTTGTCTCTCTACTGCATAGCCTCAAGGGTTTATTGGATTCACAGCTCTAGGGCAGTGCTGCCTACAGATTGACCTGATGTCTAAGGACTACAGCACTGCCTAACTCTAGCTGGTCCCCTAAAATGCCTTACAACAGTTCTCCTGGATCAGATTCACAAAACAGAGACAAGTGGTACAAAAGTCCTGGCCTACAAGGCAGAACTTTAAGGTCCTTCATAAAAAAGTCATGTGTCTCACAAAACCTCTGCTTTAATAAGACTCAAGGATCCAAAATGACAATATAACAAAGAGATGTAGACACTGATAAAGTCCGGTATTTCTTATCTATGTACCTGGGTTGCCTCAGAAGACTAAATCCAGGGTGTTTTCTCTGGGAACACTTGCATGAGGGTCAAAAATTTCATGAAAACAGGTGCCTTTGCAGACTTTCATCTCTGAAAACCAGTATTTTCCAACAGAACATTTTTCTGTACATAGTAGGCTTTATCAATAACTGAAATCCCTCAGATGATCTTTCTGATGGTTACAGGAATATTCAAAACCAAGAAATTGAAACACAGCTGGTCAACATGAAGAACAATGACAGAAATGTTGAAGTTTTGATTTTCCTGCAGATCTAAACCAATTTTGTTTTTAAATTTTCTAGCATATTTCTTCTTTGGAACTGCTTCTTTTTTTAAAGTTTTTTAAATTTTGGGTTTCATGAGGAGGCCATGGAAATGAAAGAATTGTCAATTCAGCTGACCCAAACAGGACATCTTGTGGATATCGGGGTACTTTGTCCCCTTTGTACAGCATCATTCTTCCCTGTTTATTCCTTAAAGTGGCTTATTTACATGATCCCTGAATTTATCTGAGCCCTCGTATCAGCCCTTAAAGAAGTATCTATGAGGGATTAAAATGCCATTATATACTTTCCAGTCTCTTCCCCCAAAACCACTTAGTTGACATCTGTGGATTTGTACCACTGAAAAATGAAGCAAGTCAGTGCAGAACCAGACCCAGGAAAAGAACTAACCTTCCAAGCAAAAGGCAAATCAACTACCCTGGAGATGTAAAATGGGAAGGACAATCTGAAGAACGTGGTCCAGAACTAAAGGGTGCTGAGACAGAGAGAGTACTGTATCAGCATCAGGCAGCTGAGGTCTTAGTCACAGTTTTCTTAATAGAAAAATATCAGCAAAACACTGATATTTTTTTATGGAGAGACACAATCGCTTCGTCAATGAGAGGGGCTGGGGTATAAAATCCCAATGATGATTTTAAATCATCCCTAATTTTTCCTGTCTGCTGCAGAGTAGGAGTTGCCATTATTTACCAGAGCATTTTCTACCTAAATGGAGAAGATTTCTTCTGGATGGTGCAGTTATAAGCAAAACAGACAGTTTTGAAGGTAAAAAAAAAAAATCAACCCAAACTTCGGCCATTTAAAGTACCCACCCCTAAGCAGAGCTGTAAAAAAGAAATTTTAAGTTCAACAAATCCCCATAAAGGACATGTAATTAATGAAATTGTATCATTTATTAATGTTACTCAACACAGACTCAACAAACTCCTGCTTTCTTTCTTCATTGTCACCACTGTTTTTGAAGATAAGTTTTCTGAAAGGAAAAACAGAGATAACAGTTGAGCTGGACATGCTGGTTTTCCTACCGTAATTCAGTCTGCATGAAAGCTACATTTTCTTTCTGGGACATTGGAAGCTGCAAGTCACCAAGTCACAAAAGCTGTAAAAGCTGGGGGAAGGGAAGACAAGGAGATAACTAGGGGAAAATGAGTGTAGGCTGGATCACTGACAGACATCTCCTGTCAGTTAGTAAGTAAGTCTGTTTCCCTGCAAGTCCCTTTCTCTACCATCAGGTGCTATCACGTTGTGTGATAATTTTAATAAACGTCTCTTTCCTGTTAACTCTTACAGTTCTGAAAGTTCATTCCCCAGATACTTCACAACCTTCAGCTGATTTTCAGTTTATGCATAACAATTTTTAACCACCTATTTCTGCACCAGTCCCATCTTTTTCTGTAAATAGCCTTTTTCCTTCCCTGGTGTTTGCCTCTGTCATTCAATCAGAGGCAATATTATGCCCCTTTGGCTATTGCTTTGCTGCTCTAAATAAGCCAAGCTCTTTTCTTCCCTTCTTTCAGCTCTCTTATCTTCCTCCTCAGCCTCCGGGCTCTCTTCTGGTTTGATTCTATCCTTCCCATGTAGGAGCAACCAGAGCCTTACAAAGTGTTGCATATGGGTTATCCCTGGTAGAAATACCTCATTTGTGCTTTTCCAATGGCTATATCAACACTAACAGCTTCAAGTCATTCAATGACCAACAGCTTCAGATATCTTAGGGAAAAAAAAAATATAATAAAAATTATTATCCTGGTTTTAGTCCCAGAATTAGAGTCTCTGCACTCTCTACCTTAAATTGTATCTAGTTCATATTATTCCAATTATCAAGATTCATCACTCCCCTTGTTGTACTCTGAGCTTCCAGTGTTGCTCCAGTTTTAAGCATTTGCAAATTTCCATTACTACAGTGCTACTTTTTGTGCCAAGTTGCCAAGGTAACTAGTGATTAAGTCACTATTGATGAAGACTGGACCGAATACTAGTGCCGTTAAGGAAGCTGATTCTCATTGACCCCTGGTCTGATGCTTCTCCTTTCAGCACAAACATTGTCCACCTTTTCTTTCAGCTCCATATTCATGTCATACTTCTTCAACTAATGTCCATTTTGACAGTTTAACTGAGAATTCCCGTTATAGCAGCATATCAGATGTGTTACTGAAGACAGACAGGTTTTGTCTATATATCTCTATCTCTGTCTATATTTACCTATAGATTAGCTTTCTCCTAAGTATGAGTTTAACTAAAAGTTCTAAAGATATCCAGTTAGTTTGCCAGAAGACTACTTTTAGGAAAACCATGTTGCCATTTCAGTTCACCTTCCATTTACTAATACCTCCTAGTACTTTTTCATTTATTCTTTATTTCAAAATCTGTTTTAGTGCTGTAAGGCTTATTGTCTGGTTTACTTTGGAGCTCAAATCACAGCTCTCTACTGTCTCCACTACAGACAAATTTTCTATGTGAAAAAATGTGCTATTTGAGTTTCAGCATATGACAAAAAAAAAAAAAAACAAAAACCAAAAACAAACCCAAAAGGTTCTCAAGATAAATATGGAAAACACAAGAAGTGATTATGCCTAACAATGTTAGTTGTAGAACTAAAATTAGAGGGCACATCTAGCTGAAAATAGCAAGTGGGTAAAAAAGTTGACTTACTGATAATTTTCTGAGGAAGTTTGAATGAATTACAAGAATAGCAAAAGCAGTAAGAGCTATAGTTAATCTGTTGTGCTTATTCAATAGCTATTCCATGTAAACAGGGTTCAGTAGTCAATACGCGATCACCCCAGTAAAACAGCGACATGAAGAACTCATGAACTCTCAGACTTCACTGATAAGGAGAGTGAGCAAGTCTCAGTTTCAAACTAGACTAGACAGAAAAAGAAAAAGATACATATATGTCTTTGAGATCTCTACATATTTACTAGGGTAAAAAAACGCTCCATAAGATCCATTCTTCAAACAGCAAAAACAAGTTGTCCCATCCACATCTCTAAAACCTAGATAACAATTAAATTTATATCTGAGACATAGTGCCAGAGAAACCTTAGCTTCATGGAGCAGCGGCCTAGAAATTCAAAACAAGACATACTCATTATTCTCACACTCTCCTTGGGTGAGATGCTGGCAAATATTCAGTGATAGTTTTGTGACAACTTGAGCCAGAAGGTACACTTGAAATCATAACGTTTTCTATGCTGCAGAAGCATAGGGTAGAGTTCTAAGCACCATTTCCCCGAGCTTAACAGAATGTAAAGCCAAGATACCCATTTACATCAAAACATAGGAAGCACTGATTTCTCTTAGTTAAAGTAAGTCCAGCTTACAACTAATTACACTGATTGAACAGCAGAGTAACATAACCCAGCATAGCATAACGTAACATAACATAACATAACATAACATAACATAACATAACATAACATAACATAACATAACATAACATACAAATTAATGTAATGTATTGTGATGTAATATAATATAATATACACAAAACTAAAGCACTGGAAAATAAATTTTCACTCTGAAAAACAGTTCAGGAAGCAAAGGTCTGAATCCCTTGATGCTGGAGAAGTTATAGTTGGTACCAAGAGACATCTTTTCATTTTCACCCATTCCTTCCTCTCAAAATTGTTGCTTAAACAGTTGACATTTCTCCTCAAAAATATTAACCACATCTCTAGACAGATGGTGTGATTCTAACTGCTACTAATACTATTAATGAAGACTGCTGGCTTCTCTCCCTAAGGAATTCTAATTGGTAAAAAATTATTAGTCCTATGATCTAATGGAGGTTTCTTCCTTTGAAATGTGTCTGTTCCTTTGACATATGTCTGCTCCTTAGGAATATTGCCAAGCACAATAGTAACAAAAAGCGTTTCTTACTTTCCAAGTAAAGAGTTAGCCCCATAACCAGTATCTAAAATGTGTTATTTTAGTGTTATATGCAATTGTACTTTATCCATGAAATAGCACAACGGTTTTAAAAGCAGAACCCAAAAGGTGACACTGGCAATACTTAACTTAAATATACAGAAAAATTTTATGAAGTGGTGATTCCCTGCTGATTTCTTTTCCAATTTACCAATTCTTGCAATTTCATCATACTTTTCACAGTATATGGTGCTTTGCTTAAAACAACAACTACCTGTGTCAGGAAATTGCATGAGAATCTCAGCTTTCATTAAAAGGTAGACTTCTGGGCCTCATGGCTGCAAAGAAATACTCAGTGACATCCTGTGTGCCAGAAAGACTCAAAAATCAGGGGACAGAGAAACAGAACATAACAAATGTTATTTTATAAATCCCTTTGTTTTACCCAGTTGTGTGATTGTGTGAGCATGAGTAATGATATTAGAATGTGCTAGTCTGGATAAAAAAAAATTAAAAAAAATACATGAGGCGTTTTTTTATGTATTTACAGTAGCCTTATGACTGGAAATAGGTACTTTTCCAAACATATTTAGTAGTTCATCTGAAAAACATTACTTATATGACTACAATGTATAAAAAGCTTTTCAACTGATAAGGAAAAGTGTATTGAAGAGCTGCACGCTTGGTGAGAATCTGGACATGCTTATAAGCAGGTGTAAGGACAGGAAGCAGAAAGTTTGGGATCAACAAGAAGAGGCAAAGCACCACATGACATCATACCACTTTTTCCCTTGAACAAGGATGTCTTAGAGGTGTATTAACCTAAATTGACTCATATGCATCTCTGCTGGGCAGAGACTGCCCCAGGAGGGTGCATTCCTCAGGGACACCCAAAGCACTGTTGGCAATTGCCCACCAGAAGAGGAGGTTGTGACTTGAGTCTATAGGAGTAAGAAGACACAAGACCCAAAAGAGCGTCCAGAGGACATCTGCAGCACCAGGCGAGAAAGAAAAGTCCAGCAGTTGTGGAGTTGGCCCTGAAGGCAAGAAGCAAGTAGAAAATAGCCTTTATGTGTAAATTACCAAGCAAATTTAACTAGTTAGAGTCGTAGAATCATTTAGGTTGGAAAAGACCTTTAAGATCATCCAGTCCAACCATTGACCCTACTCTACCAGGTCTGCCACTAAACCATGCCTCTAAGCACCACATCTTCACGACTTTTAAAGACATCTAGTGATGTTGACTCAACCACCTCCCTGGGCAGCCTGTTTCAATGTTTGATAACTCTTTCAGTGAACAGTTTTTTCCTAATGTCCAGCCTAAACCTCCCCTGGCACAACTTGAACCCATTTCCTCTTGTCCTATCGCTAGTTACTTGGGAGAAGAGTTGTGGCACTGTGAACCTGACTGTAATTAGTAATAGGGTAATGATCCAGATCCTGCCCAGTAACTCCATATAGCTACATTGACACCTTCATTTCACAGTTATTTTATACCAACTGATATTTTGGTTTGGCAGCCCCAATAAAATTCATTTTTATTCATTGTTCCATAATACACAACCCAGGATTTTAAACAGTTACAAAAGAATCACAGAGTCACAGAATCACAGAATGGTAGGGATTGGAAGGGACCTTCAGAGATCACCTAGTCCAACCCCCAGCCCCCTTGTATCTTCTGTGGCCACTGCAGTGTTCTCAGGGTTCACGTGGCAAGAAACATTTGTCATTGTGGAGAGGCTGTGAATTATAGTTGAAAATACATTTTTTAATTTAAGACTGGCACTTTTGAGCCTTTTGTGTTATCAGCTATCATCTTGCTGGCAATTTGTATAATTTGTGACTGTAGCAGCACGAGAGGCCAGTATCAGAAATTATAAATCCGCTTTCATTCGGTTTAACCTCTTCACCGTTCTTCTTTATGCTTCCACAGCCACAGCAGCCTGTATTGCTGGCACGGCAGTCAGTCAGGGAGATGCCATGTGCAAACCCAACAATGAGATTCTTGCAGAAGTGGGGAATCCCTTCTCCTGCCTGTTGATTTCACGGCCACTGGGAAATCCAGAGAGGATTCTGCCAAGATCTCATGGTACAGTCTCCTTTTTGCTAATTTTTTGAGCACCAAAGCCAAACATGACTGAAAAATATCTATCCCACCAGGGCAAGTCCACATGAATCAGAACACCTGTAGAATGCTGACACATGGACCAGCACTATGAATCATTTATAGTCTGATGGTATTGCATGGTAGAAATAGGAGTGCCCTGGATTCAACAGGTCCTCAGGGAAACAAGTATTCCACACCAGGTGGCCACAAACAATGCAATGCAACTGTAAGGGGCTAATATAATTTCCACAACATCTAAGAATGATTTTATTTGGTAGAAGGGGATTTGCTGTTCCTCTGAAGAGGACAAGGGTGAAAAATTGAGAACCAGCTTCTCCCAAGTTGCCACCAAAGTTTCCAGCATGCTAGTGAATTTCCTCAGCTGCACAACTCCAGATTCACATTAGTACCTGCCTACAATTCACTTAGGGTGTCAGTGGAGTTGTGAGTATGGGTTTTAAAGACCTTCGGTTTAGTATTTAAATAAATGTTTAAATATTCATGTCCTTCCTTCAGCTGACAGACTCATCTTGGATCACACTGGCAACAGATTTATAGCCTCTCTGAGGCTGTGCTCTCTGACTGCTGCATGAGGATAATACTTTGCACTTTGATGGTATATTTCATTTTGAGATCTCAAAGCACTTTGCAGGCACAATAATTAATTAAGCTTTGCAACACACCTCTGTGGGGCGGTTCTGTGTTATTATGTCCATTTAATGAATGTTAAAAATGAAGTGTGGAGATGTTAACTCCTAACATCAAACAGAATAGACATGGTTGCATCATACTATAGACACAGCCACACCAACAGGGACACAATCCAAGCATTATCATCGCTAACATTTTGTAAGCTCCAGCATAACATGGCACCAGGGCAATTGCTAGAATTTCAGCCTGTGCCTGCTGTCCTGTTGCTGTGGATGGAAAGCTTTTGTGTAACAAAGCCGACAGTGTAAGTTTCAGCTCCCGCAGGTCTATTTTGTGCACTTCACAGCACAGGCAGCCCAGCTTGCTGGAAGCCACTTACCTTCCTGAACAGCATGGCGTGCAGCAGGAGTGGCTATTTTGCCAGCAGCATTTTTGTTCTCAGGTAATCTACTTTACCCCATTTCTAGCTTGTTTCAGAAGTTTCCTGTAAACGCTCTGGCCTGAGGTGAATATCTATAGATGTGGTTAATAACATCCAGCAAGGAGGAACCCTTGTGGTTTCTGCAGCTCATGGCTTGGACACGCCATGGGTGGGCAAGCACCCTGTGAAGCCCAGTGCTGTTCAGCTGAACAGGCATAGCAGGAAACACCAAGGATCTCCCATGGAAAAGGGCCAGAGGCAATGATAGCAAGTTTATGACATGTACGAAAAAATGTAGAAGACAACTTGCAGTCCAGGATGCTATAAAACTAATCGAATTGTCCATTTCCCTGAATAAGGTCAAAGAAGAAGACATAGCTAGACTGGACACAGAGGTGAGGAGACAGACCTGAAGATGTTGCTGAGATCTCAATGACATCTGCTAGGAATGCAAGGAAGGAAGTCTGAAGAGGAACAGATGGTAGAGGAGAAATGATTGACTTTGTTCATTAAAAAAAAATCAAGAATGATGGGTTTCAGGGCTTGCTGCAATTAGTACCCTTTCAGTGTAAATGAATTGCTCATTGCAGTAATAAATTCAGGAACTGCTGCTTTCATTCTGCCCTTTTCACAGGCAAGAGACACAGACACGGCACAAGCCCAAGGCAAAACCCGAAATATGACCTTTTACATATTAGTGTGTATCACAGTGTAACAAGCCTGAATTTCTCTAATCATTACCTCCTTTCCTTCTCCCAATTCTAGATATTGCCAGAATACCCTCCCTGGTCCATCAGATCCTTTGTGAGCTCCAGAAAATGCTCCTACTTCGTGAGAAATTGCCTTGAGAGGGTTATGAAATGGGACTACGGATTTTCCCAGGCAACTAAACACATATGATCTCTTTTCCCATCAATACTCTCCAGACTTTCCTGACACCCTGATTTTTTTAAAAAAACTTCTTAAAAGGTATTATGAAGCGTACTAAAAATACAAGGAAAGACAAACTACAACAGGATATTCAGGAAAAAAAAATTAATATAGACTAAATCTTCACCTGAACTGTTTTCACCTGTGTAGGCATGATGCATCGTTGCCTTACCACCACTTGCATTATCAGTGATGCTTTTTTGTGCTGCAGACTCTGAAAGAGCTTTGTTTGATTCGTTTTATACTAATATGCCTAGAGGAAAAAAAAAATCCAGAAGCTATGTAACAGTCTTTTTCTTCTTATCTTAAATTACTTAATTTCTGAAAGCAAAAAAAAACCCAAAAAATTGCAGCAATCACACAAGAACTCAGCAATCCATTAAATACCATTAGTCTTTCATCTTCCAAGGCGGTCTTGAATCATAGCATTTGAGAGAGTGAAGACAGAAACAACCAGGTCCTCTCACTGCCTAGCACAGAATTATTCCCTAGGCAGCACCTTGTCATACCTTTTTTCAGTCTAATGTTGGTTGTATAATGTAAAGGGCCTTTCACCACTTCTTTGAGACAATTACTGTATCATTAGGAAAACATCTCCTGTAGGAATTTTTCTTGATCTACATCCTAAATAAGGTTCAGCAGTTCTGTTACATCGTTTCTGATTTTGTTTTCTCATACAATCCTCCCCAACAGCCATCATTGTTTCTTATCCCAGATGTTTACTTGATAAAGGTTAAGCAAATTGACTGCTACCATGATTCTTCCTCATTTACTTAATTCATTTAAAAAGTGAGTGGTAATGCACTAACTCTCCAAGACCAGTAATGAAAAATCGGAGGACAATTTTGAAATGGAAAAGGTAAACATTAATATACAAGAAAAACATGAAAAATTTCATCATGTTCTATTAGTAGTTTACATGGTGGCATCTGAGCGTGTGAGTCTGTTTTCACTAATCTGATATGAAAATTGCTTGAAATGATTGCAAGGTCATATCTTATTAGGGTAATCAAATGCTAAAATTCTATGATATTGATGCAACGTGATAGAAAATGGCTAATACCATAGACAGTTGCTAATATATTATGATGGGTCATGTAGATAACATCTATCTTGTTTTCACATACTTTGCTGAACTATTTTTACTCCTTTTCTACAAAGGAAATGGAAGGTGACAAAGGGACAAGAATGCAGAGGTTGCTGAATGCCTTGTATGCCCCTGAATGCCCTTTCTTGTGAGTTTTATGAATGCCAGCGGTATTCCTTGGTCAAAATCCTACAAAATTCAGTGGGAGCTGTTCTGCAGTTTTTTTATTTTCTTCAGTTCAGGACACTGAATCAGTCCCTTAATTATCTGCACTTTTATTAGGATAAGATGGCTGTCAAAAGTATAACTTCTGTCTTTTTTTAACTTTTTGGACAATGATCCATCTAATTCCTGCCAGAAGATACAGGCAAAGGTTGCCCAGAATTTCAGATAAATGGTATCTGCCCATGTTAAGGCAAGTAATGAAAGTTACTTGTCTGTACTTACACTTCGCGGACAGAAGTTTCTTGGCAGCCTGCAGTTAAGTCCTTTCTTATGAGCTTTGAGGTGACCATCTGGACCACTGATCAGAAGATTTAATCCTTCCGTTTTCTTCTCCTCTAAAACCTTATCCCAAATATTTCAGATAATGTAAGTTTTGTAATTTAGAGAAGATTTTACCTGGTCTACATCTATGAAGGACCATGTCTCCACCTGTCCACAGCTCACCGGGGCATCTTCAGCTGCTTACTGAAGGAAATATCTCCTGATCCTGCTGATGAAAACAACATCCCCAAGGCAAATGCAACCTAAAAAAGAGAAAGGGATTTTGATCCTCAGCACATGTTGAATCCTTGCAGTGTTCCCAGGCTTTAATCTTCATCCTGCAATGGGAAGCTCTCCTGAAGAAGAAAAAGCCATATGTGAAAACTTCCAGTAATGTTTTCCGTCACATTCATGCTACCAGAGACCGGAAGATGGGAGTTGAGTCCTTACAAACCAAGTGACAGTTTGACGGTGTAGGATGGGGCTACACCTTCCCTTATCACCAGAGCTTCTGATGGCTCCAGAGTCAGCATAAAACCAGAGCAGATTTACTCTGGTTCCTTGAAATCGGACGATTGTCATCCTAAACAGGGAAAGGAAGACTGTCCCAAAGGACTGACAGTAGTGTTGAATTAAACAACCCAAAAAAATCCTTTACTGCTGGGAGATGTTTTGACCCTCTGGCAAATGATGGGGTTTTAGTCACTTTCAAGGGCTGAACATTAGGTTACCCAGGGTGAAATAACGCACAAAAAAAGTTCATTAAGTTCCCTGATGTCCCTAAAGGTTAATGTAACTTAAGCATTTATCTGCCATTGTACTGTAAAATTTCTTTCTTTTTGCACTTTTTTCCCCCAATTCAAAAACACTTTTACTATGCAACACTAGGTAAGAAACTGCTGCATTGAATAATGCAATTTGTGTATTTGGTAATGTAGTTTTAAAAGACACATAAAGTAGGGCCAATTCCTATTAATTCATTCCTGTTTCTCTTCTTCCAGACCCCATCTCCCCAAGAATATCGGCAAAAACATGCATGCACACATATCCTCAAATATTAAGGACCAAACATCATATTTCAGAATCCTTGAAATGTTGGGTTTTTTTTTTGTAAAGTGTTACTTATTCCTTGTATTCTCTTACTCTGTTGGTCTCTCTCCTTCTCTCTCTCTTTTTTATGCTTATTTTAAAACCCTGGAAGATTTTTTGAAAAGATTATATTCAAACAGGTAACACTAAGGTTTAATGTTTATCTTAATGTAACATTTCATACCCTGAAAAAATCTATTTATTCCAAGATGATATTGTCTACGGTTTACAAAATGATTATGAAGATTGCTTGGAGGGCTTGGTTTTGGAATTCTAGCCTTGACACAGATTACTTTTATGGAAAAATAAATTTATCTCAATTGGCTCTTAATGTCATCTGAAGAAGGGAACTATTTAAAATTAGCTGCCAGACAGAAATAATCTTACTTGAAATACAGTATATTTCATAAAGACATGAACTGGCTATCCTGGCTTTTGGATAGTGCAAGTATTTTAACACATATTATTACTACCTGAAATATATTTCAGACGGGCTTTAGAGAGAGCCTATGAGTTCTTCTCGTGCTTTCAGTACTGTGACCTAATATTGTCCAAATGTTTGCAGAAATCAAGATACATCATGCCGCTGACTTTTGTGGGGCTCTTTGGAGAGCTTTACAGTACCAATATAATGAATTAACTGAAATAACAGCTGTGCTAATTACAGCCAAGTTTAAAAAGCTGACACTTGTATTTAGGTTTTCAAAATGCCAGTGGACTCAGCTAATTACCATAGGCTGTCATGGTGAGAGCAGCCAGGTCATGTCATCAAGACCTTTGTTGTCCAACAGCAAAGCAAATAATGGAAGGAAAATTCTCAGTACCTGAAATAAAGGTCGTGGGCAATAGATGCCAAATCCAGTTCCTTCCTCTCCTGAGTGCCAGCCGGGTACCAGAAGCAGGAGAGTGTATTCCAAAAATTAAGCCCCAGGCACTTGGAGACAGTCTCTCTCTTTGGATGAATTTTTAGGCAGTTTTTAAAGTGGCTCCCTCTTGGAATGAAGGATTTTGCAACTTGTTCGTGTGATATGTTTTTGATCTTACTCAGTTCACTCCATTCAAATTAAGGAATATGAAAATGTCTTTCTAAGGAGAGTGGAGCCCCAGAAAGGACACCATCAGTGATGACAGGGACGCCTCCTGTTTGAAGGCACTCTGCCAATTTCCATTCCTGATCCTCCTCTCGCTCTTGGTGGGGCAAAGCTGGGTGAATGAAGTGGAGCCAGTGGAGCTATCCCACAGTAAGAGTTCCTTCAGATCAGAATCAGGTCTAGTGAACTCACCAAAGTCAAGGATGTATGTGGGAAACATAGCATTTGGCTTGAAAAAAACCCAAAACACAAAACACCATCAGCATCAGGGAGCAACAAGATAACTTGAACATATTTTTCTTTTTCCTGATTTTTTTTTTTATTTTTCTGAATGCTCAAAGTTTACTACGTATTGCTTGGCTTTCCCGTTTCCTAAGAGGAAAGTAAAATTTGTCATCAGTGCAATCCATTTACTTGAAATTCCATGCCCAGGAAAGACAGACAGACATGCTCCACCTTCATTTTGACATATCAGCTATGGCATATACAAATTACAACCTTTGAATTTCCACAATCACATGCTGCATTATCAGCCACACAGATGGCAGAGCAAGTGCGAAGTAAAACTGCTTTTTTCCACCCGGGAGCTCAATAATATCCCTTATAAATCAGGATTGGTTGTATGTTTTCTTGCACACATCCCATAGATTTGCTCTGCAAAAGGCATTGACCATCCATACCACTTTCTTGCCTTTTTGTATCTCAAGAACTATGCTGCTCTAAGGGGTGGAGAGGAGGAAGAGAAGGAAAAATTTTTGGGTTATGAATATTGACAGAGAAGATATTCTTCATTTGTTGAAGTCTTGTTTACATAAAAGCTCTTCACAGGCTACCCCCTAAGTCTAGAGGTCCTAAACCAGTGTCAGTGAGCTGTCTGGGTATTTTTTCCCACGTATTGCGCTGCTATTCTGCTGACAATAGAGACCCATTAACGTTTGGCCCTTCGAGTTAGCGCAGCCCAAGCCTCAGTGGCAGGACGTCTGCCCAATATGTAAAATAATGGAATGAATGGATTCCTTGGGAACAATGATAACAAGACCTGGCTGAGATAACTGTGACAGCATGTGGTAATTTTCCAGCCCACTGACCCTGTAAAGAGAGCTGGAGCACAAAGCTTAGACTGTGGGGCAGGTTGGTCTGAATGGCTGCAAACAAGTGCAGAATATCTGATGATGTCATATACACAATTTGACAGATGGGGCAGCATTTTTGTTTGTTTTGTTCTGTTTTGCTTCATTTTAAACTTGAACTTAACTGTTTATTTTTCTAACATATTTACGCATTACAGGTATAACGCGGAAAGACACAGCTGCTTTGAAAGCAGGTCTAGGAAGTGTTGTCATATGCTAGGTTTAAGAAACAACCGTATTTCCTGGTGAAAAATGGTATTGCTTGTGCAGTGAATGCTCTGGGAATGGCAGGAGAAAGTTGCTATAGAATGATGCATTATCTCTGCATTCAGTCCTGGGACTGTGTTTTGAATCCAGCTCCTCCCTGAATCCTAATACATACTTTGAATAACATAAAGAAGCATTGTTATTGCCTCAGTCTAGTCATTACATCAGAGAAACAGACAACCAGAGATATCTAAACGGGTTATAAATTTAGGTTTGGTGTCTGGGAATAAACTGGGTTAAAACAAGTTTGTTTGAGTAACACATAAGCAGTGTTTGTTTGCAAGACTGTATAGCTCTAAATACGCTTTAGACACTGTAAATGCACTTAAGTACAAATATATGCTAACACAGTTGTGTAACTCCAGGAGCATGTTTGGAAGTTTACATAAATGTGGTCTGGGAAGAGGTGATACAGCATAATTAGTTGTGAATCACCACCAGTACAGCTCCTTACAACTTTATAGCTGAATAAACATTAAAAGACAATTCCAGTTCTGTGATTGTGGTTGAAATGATAATACAGGTATAGAACACACTTCTTAAATTTTTACCACCTCTGAAAGTGGATTAGACCTTTTATATGCCCCAAGGGAAAGATGCTACACAGAAATTTTGAACATATTCCGATTGCATCTTTCTCTCTCCCTTCCCGTGTTATTTATTTTATTGGCTGTGAGCTCTCCAAGGCAGTGACTGAAGCTCTGTGGGATAATGGCAACAAGAAGAAAGCAGAGCTACATAAGTAAAAAAGAAACATACATTGATTATGGCGAAATTTTCTCTAAGCCTGACACAGTTAGCCAAAGTTAAGATAAACACAGGCAATATTTTTAAATGACTAGGTGCAGCCTGAGTAAACAAACCAGAAGGCCAAATTTTGAGGACTGCATTTTCCTACTTGCTTTCAGTATCGTTTTTCAGTCAAGAAACTGGCGGGAGTGGTAATTTTTATCACAGCTTGAAATTATCATTATCAATGACGTGTATTATGTTGCTGCCCATTCAGCCGCCGTGGATTCAGTCCCTATTATATTAAACACTGTTCAACCACACAGTAGCAGGCAGTCTCTGACCCAATGAGTTTTCAGTGTAATAGGCAAATTCAACACAGAGGCAGGCAAAAGGTCTCTCTGCACACCCATTAAATCCCTCAAACCCACAATATGATAGGAAACACCATGATTTTTTAGAATGAGGAAAAGGAGTTTGACCATCTCCTACATAGCTTGAATTGCGGATTGATTTAATTGCTAAGAAATTACTTTCTGACTCCATTTTATTGCATTTTATTAGAAATATAAGGAGCGTGTTTGCAACATTGAAACTTCAGTGACCGGAGAGGAGACCATAGTGAAATACGTGGATTGTCTCTAACACCCACTCTTAGGCTGTAAAAAATATTTCCAAATCTCTGCAAGCTTTGCCTTTTTATTACTCCTTGCTTTACAGGAAGGAATTTTCCAAGTATGGGAGGTTTACCACCTTTTGTTTAATACCTAAAATCAAGACTTTTCCACCCAGGAGGGATCTCTGCTCATCAGAGAACTGGCAAAATCCTGACATAGAGAATTTTCTGTTCAGATTTTTAAAATATCATTTTTGTGACTATTGAGTACCTTAGAGGAGAGCAGCCTGCGTGAAAGGTTCAGCAGCCTCACCACCCATTTTGATGCAGGTGTCAGAATCCTTGAATGCATACATCCCGGAGACTCCCAGAAAGTCCTGAAACAAAATAAAAGGGCATGATTCATTGACAAGAATTCATCTTTTTCAGGTAAAGAAATCCTGAGGCTATTTACAATGAAAAGGAGCCAACAAAACGGAACTATAGGAACTGATGATTTAACTGTAAATTATATCTATTTTATTATGACAAACAAATAGTTATTGGGTTTAAACAAACTATGAAGAATAAAGATAAATTTCAATGGTTTTACTGTGTTACAAATGCATCTTGTTTTAGAAGAGACACACTGAACCTTCCTTAGACATAGGAAACCTTGGTCCTGGCTTGTCTAATCTGATTTAATATAACAAGTCAATCGTTTCTCTGCAGAAGGCAAGCATTGATTCCTGCAGACTCTCTATTTATCCTACATGTATATGTGTACAATTCTTTTATACACACGTACATTCCTTTTATTTCATATGCACATATGCAAGTGTTTGCTTGTCTGTGTATAGGTACTCTGTTTATATCTCAAAAATAGCCCTTCCTCAATTTCTGTGTTACGCGGTAGTGGTGGGGTCCTCACAGGTCTGTCACTTTGATCTTCATATCCCCACTGCTCACTTTCAGCAGAGAAGGCAACTTTTAGGACATTATTTTAGGAGTTATGTGGATTCCCCCTCTGCACCTACAACTTCTCCAAACCGCTGATTTTAAGGACCACAGGTACAAACCACAGATCATACCTTGTTCCCTTGCCAAAACTCCCACTGGCAGAAAGTCAGTGAAGGGTGAAATGGAGAAATGGAGACAGTGAGAGAGTTTGAGATGTACACAACCTCTTTCCTTCAGAAATGCCTGAAGACTTCTTGATGTTTTCATATCCCATAAATATTGATGGAAAATAAAGAAAAATATCCGTGTAGCCAGCGATGCCATCAGCTACAGCAAAGGAATGGCCTCCCAATGCCGATCATATCTACAGATGTCAAATCTGCCACAGTACAAAGTGTAGGAGATACCTGTCCAGCTCACACCCCTGGGAATTTGGAAACTTCAAGAAAGTGGCTTGAGTATTAAAATATGTGGACAATAAAAAACCTAGAGGGACAGTACAGTAATGCCTACCCAGGCAAAAATCTGACATTAAACATACATTTTAGGCCAATGCCATTGTAGAATTTTAATCAGAAATAAATGTACCATCGTTTTACACTTGTGCCAATCTATTAATATGAAATTCAAAATAACATTCTTCATTTCTGAATAGCTTAAGAATCTTAAGGGTTTTTCTCTTCTTTTTTTTTCTGATAAGCAACATGGAACAAGCATGACAGTAAATTACTGCTATACCTCTTTGACAACAGGAGTTTTTGAGGAAGGAGCATGAAGTGACATGGGAGAAGGACAGAAGAGACGCAGAGGGATGCTGTCTTCTTCCTGTGCTGGAGTAATCCATTCCACCCATGGTCAGGCTCTGTATTAACATTTTCCTGAGCATTATTCAGGAGCTTGCATGATATTACCTGTTTACACTGTAACGTACAGGTGCGGACTCAAGAAAAAATTTCATCCTCTGACGTTCTCAATGCCATGATTCAGATCCTGCCAGTCAAGGTGGCTTAGACCCAGGTTCGAATCCAACTCATTCACATGCGATTTGGTTATGAAGAAAAATTTGGATTTGAGATCTCTTTCTGGAAGGATATACAGTGTATTAATTAATAGGAGACTCATGCTTACATAGCACAGCTATGCTTTTAATGTAGAGTTATCAAAATCCAAGTTGAAATGATTACCTAATTTTCAGTCTGTGAAGGAGAAGAGAAGGGATATATGGCCTTGTTTATGCACAAAATTGGTTTTAAATCAATTAAACTGGTGAAAACCCCTATATGAACACATTTAAATTGGTTTACATCTGGCTTGTATTAATTTAACTTCATTCAGTTTTCACCAAATTAATGCAAATGTGCAATCAGCTTAATGGTTCTTGCTCTTCTAGAACAATAGTCTTTCATTCTTGACAACGGGGAGCTGTTTTCATTTCCTACAGATTCCAAAGGAGGTGTCGAGCCAATTTTATACAATCAGTTTTACCATTTCGCTGTTCTTTCCTTTGACTATGTAAGACCTGATTCTGTGCATTAAGTAGCTGAAAGTGACAGGCCATGAGGGCAGGTGCAAAGTAACCTGGAGAAAGAAGCTTTTCTGTGGTTTTACGGGCTTGTATAAAAGAATGCTCAGAGACAAATACAGAGACAGGTCATTTGTGCCAGCTTCTGCGTGTATTTCGAGTGTTAATTTCTCCATCTAATCTCCAACATTTGTCACTTGACAAACAATCTCGTGTTGCCCTTTCCCAGGCATTCATTCCCTTCATTAATTGATGTTGGGCTTAGCTATTTTTTTCTGCCAATTAAGGTAAGCTTTTCTTGCTTCAGAATAAAGTCACGACTCGTGGTTTTGTCTAGGCTGATAACAACCGCTTCTCCTTTGAGATCCTTCCAGCAGAGCTGTGAGATGGTCACTTTATTGTCTTGTATTCATTCCTCTAAACTATTGGCTTTTAGGAACATGTTTATGTCGGGACAAATCCTGAAAAGCACTGTAGGCTTGATCGAAATTTCCAAGTGCCATCGGTGCCCACTGAAGACAACAGCTGTGAGCGTAGTCAGCAGGGTCACCAGGTGCTCTGCACTTCACAAGGTCCAGCCTTGGGCTTCACCAGAAGTTAAAAAGAAAAACCATCTTTCATGTAAAAGTAACAGATTACACATAAAACCTCTCTGCTCTGAACTTCCCTGCGTGTTTATTTTCTATAACACACTGTGCCTTACAGAAAGGCAGGAATAATGCAGGAAATAAGTTTTAGGACATGTTTTATGTAATAGATTGGATGTCACGGGAAGAGGGGCTGAAGCCAGAGGAGTTCATCCCCAGGCCTTGGGAACATCACAAACTTACAAAACCAATGAAGTAGTTTTCAGCTTTACCAAATGCAGTCATTATGTGAAATCCTTTTCCATAAATCATCTTAAAGTTATTTTCAATGGCGATTCAATATAAACCTACTATTCCAACCAGGCATATCTGTGGTATGAAACACTGAAGAAAACCATGAAAGCTGCTTTTGTTAATTCACTCTAGAAATATAAATAACTGGACTAGTAGTCAGTTGCCTTTGACATGGGAGAACTGCTGGAGAAATTAAGATGCCAAAGGATGGTCTGAAATATTCAGTAAATTACATACTGCAAGCACTGATAGAAACCACTCATCCATTGTTTGAAATGATTGGCAAATGAGTTAGCATTTTGTGGCCAATATTGGCCTTGCCCATCTGGGTTATAAGTTTCTGCAAACTAATGCGGTTTTCTGAACTCCATATATTGTTGTAACCAGGAAAGTTCAAAAACAAAATCCTATTTCTGTTGTGGAAAACACAATTAAGTTTCAATTGGAAGTAGATACTGCTTCACAAAAATGTTGAGCAATGTGTGATAGCACTTCTCTTAAGTGATTTGATTAGCTAACCTTTTTCAAAAATGTTTTTCCCTCATATAGTTCCCCTATTTAATATCCTCTATTTTGGAGATCTATTAGATAACATGCCATAGTATACTTAAAAAATGGAGAGGAATAAGCAAAGGGAACTCTAGGCAACTGGTGACGAGTAGGGTCAATTCAGAATTCCTGTAAATTCAACAACTTGAATGTATAAGTATGCTTATAAATCTAACGTAAAACAAACATGTTTAATTATATATATTGTTTTTTAAAGTATGTTTGTATATTTATATATAAACAAGTAATTGCAGATACGAATGTATTCCACTCTTAGTCAAAATGGAGTTAGAAGTTCCTTTACAAACTGGTGTCTTGAGACCATGGCTGGTTATCGCTAATTCTCCTTTTCAGAAGCAGAACATGACAGGTGGTATAGGTGTTTGGTACTAGTATACAACGCTGCTGCATGCCAGATTTCTAAATCTCATTTCTTGCCCTAGAAGTGCACGCACATTATCTCTCCCACAAAGGTAATACATAGAATATACAGTAAATAAATATTTACCTATCAAATTTGTATGTAAAACATAACGAGTGTCAATGTGTTACCTTATAGGTCTCTCAAGACCTTTTGTGCATATCAGGTAAGTAACACCAACGAAGCATGTTCGTTTGCTAGTTTCATTTCTGTTTAACTTTCTGTTATACAGAGTAAATGGAGATATACAAAATAACTTACCCTGTTATCAAGGAATGGGAGAACAAGGACATGGATTGTATTCTCTAAAACTACCTTTCTTTTTGCATTTTGTTTCTTGTATTACTCATTAAAGATGTCAGTCTTCAGCATGACCTATACAAATCAACAGAGATCTGTTAAAATTAACAAAAGAAGAAATATTTGATCCAGGCAGGAGGCTACTTTTGCTCTCATAAGGTTTTGCTAGAATGTTTTTTGGTCAACTGCAAGATTTACAGTAGCCCACATTTGCCATTCTAAGTTGAAGATCCAAAAGATAAATATGATATGAATGGTATGTGAGTGCTTGACGACATTTCTGTATGTTCAGTGTAAGCTCACATTGGTTTATCTTTGTCAGAATGGTATGATTATTTTCTGATACGTCTTACAACACTGATGCCAGCAGAGGATAATGTGACTGGAGTGATAGCACTTTGAAATTTTATCCAAGCCATATTAAAAGCTGCAGTAATTCAAACTTTCTTTCTCCTCTTTTATGATCAAATTTAAACCAGGTAACACTTAGGCATTCTTGTTGGTTGCGTAAAAAGTGACATCTTCCCATTCAAAGAGAAAATGACAAAAATAGCAGGGAAAAACCCACTCATTTTGTAGGTATGAAAATCATTTTACTGGAACCCTGAGTCTTTAGAGAAGGTATAATCATCACAGATGGCCCACTTAAGGCTGTTAATGTATAAAGTCTTGCCTGCTGTGCATTGCAAGGCTATAATTTTCATCTTGGGGTTCCTATGACTCAACATCTCAACTCAGCTCTTTCAGTTTATGACATCAGAAAAATCCACAGTGAAATTATAACCTTGGGAATATGCTGCAGATGCTCTTATTTCTACTTCCAGACTCAAACTACTTATATATCACTGCAGAGCAAGTCAACAGTGAGCAATAAAATACTGTAATATTTATTTAATACACAAGAACCATTTCTTTGGCTTACATAGTTCATGTTAATATCAATATTTTAAAAGAATGTGGTGTTACCTTTTGTGTGTGTTTTTTCCAGCCAGCTGAGCTCTTCAATAGAATAAACTTCACGGCCACAGCAACTGAGGACACTGCTTTGGGTTAACTGTACCAAGCCAACCCCTCAGTAATTTTGTGTTGTTCCATGGCTACTACAAGGTAAGACGTGTGCCACGTTTGGGCAGGTCTTCCCCAATAGTACTCATGCTTCTTGCCTGGCAGGTGCAAGCTTTACCTCTAGCATAGGACTTTTGGTAGACCCTTTGACATTGCACACTTCCTCCATCACCCCAATGCTCTCGATGTGCTCTGAGCAGTGAGATGCTGAGGTGCTTTTCAGCCAAGAGGCTAACATCAGCTGAAGACCCTCTTGGGTGGACAGCTATGGTCAGCTTCTCTGTCTGTTTAATTTCTGGCCCTGTCTTGAACATAGAATCATAGAATCATTTGGGTTGGAAAAGACCCTTAAGATTACTGAGTCCAACCGTAATCCTCTCCTTGCTTCCCAATTGTGCCTGCCCAGTGTTTGCCACAGACTTTGGCTCTTTCACACTGATTCACTGCTTGAAAGGGCAGAGCAGAGATGTTATTCATCACCTATCCTGGCTCTATCTCCTCCCTCTCTGCTACAAGATCCTGACCCCAGCTCAGACAGACCCTGAAAAGGAATTAAAGAATCACAGAATCATTTAGGTTGGAAAGGACCTCTAAGATCACTGAGTCCAAGAACATGAGGCAAATGGTTTTTTGTGTTTTTGAATCACTTAGGAACTAATCTAGACTTTCACAAGCCAGAGAATTATCCAGATTTTCATAAATATGAGAATTTTTCATAAGTATTCATTAAGTAGTTTTGAAGAGAATTTTTTGGTGATCAGCAGCTTGTTTTTTCTAACTACTTTATCTACCTGATTATATGACCAGTTGCTTTGGTCATACAAGAAAGCTAGCAATCCTCAGTTGGGTGACAAGGATCTTTAAAGCAGAAAAATTGTTATCATAGGTAGCCACCTCCCAGCACACACATCCTCTGCAAGGCACCTTCTGGATAATGCTGCACTTCATGATCAAAATTCCCAACAATTCCTGCATGTGTGGTGTTGTGTGTGACAGTGCACAAGTATAAAGAAAAGCATGAGACCTACAAACCACCATGCACAGATGTCAGTATTTCTATGTTTAAAAATAATTATAATTACTTTATGATTTGAGATTCCCTTAAAACTTTTAAAATTACCCACGTGTAATGCCCGTTAAGGAATAAAAGAGAAAAAAAGCGTATGTGGTTGTTACAGCCTAGAATTGTAAAAGATTGCAACCATTTGGTCCTTTATTTTTATTTTCATGATAAAGCAGCTCATTGTTTAGTAATGCATAATGTAATTATGAACTTTCCACCTGTCCCGTCACTAACTGGCATGTTGCAATCACAGGGCAGTTGGATGAATAGGAGGAGGCCCTGTGAGATCCCTTCCAGTACTGTAGTCTAGGCTTCTGCATAGTGGCTACTTAACATGCAGAGTTCTGCAGAAATTTTCTTTAATTACAATGCAATTGAAATCACATAACGAGTCGCATCCATGTCTTATACAGTGTCATGTCTACAGTAACCTGCTAGAAGTCTGTAGCTCACAGAAGTCAGAAGTATCACAGTTTTCTTTCCAGACTGAACATACCTGCCACTTACTATCATAACGATGTCCTCTTCAGGTCACACCATGTTGTTCATCCCTGGAAACTTTTGATGTAATGTTACTGATAGTCTTCAAAAGTTGCTATGTTTTACCCCCAAAAATGATAGAACTGACTGTATGAATAATATCAAAACACCATATGGATGAGTAGTAAAAAAATTCTTCTTACTTTCATAGTGTTGTAAAAGCTGATTTGACTACAGTAAAAAAAAATGTTAATTGCTCAGCACAAAAAGGCAAACTATATTGTGGGATTTTTTAAATCACACAAATGGTTTTGTTTCTACTCTCGCTGCTCTGCTTCATGTTTCCATCATCTACAAAGAAGCAGAATGCTGAAACCAGAAATACTTTCACAGGAATCTAACCGCAGTGAAATCTCCCAAGAAAGCCCAACATCTAGGTAAGAGAGGTTTAAAGAATAAACTTGCAAAGTTTTGGATACTTCCCCGAATAACATCACTACATCTTCAGAGGCTCGCTTGTCACCTGTTATCAACATTTGACTTATTTTTGTTTCACCTTACCTCTGCTTCTGTTTCACTACCCTTTTTCAATGTATGGGAATCAGGCCTTTGGTGTTATTTGATATTAAAACAGATTAAAACTGGGTTTTTTTCCACAATAGTGCTTTATTTTTCCTTTACTAGTTTTCTTTTATCTCATCAGGTTTGCATACATCAGGATTTTGTAACACTAGTGAGTATACCAAGGGGTCTTGTCAGTGTTTCCATTATCATTCATAAATCATGATTTTCAAGGTTAATATTTCAACAGTTGTAAATCTCATCATGTTGAAATGAAGTAGCCTGGATTTGAATCTATTCTTTTCCTTCCAAAATTGGATTTAACCTGTTAAATCTATTTTCTCATTTGGTTTTTGAATGATAAGAGATGTATCAGTAAGCCATCTCCTCAGGAAGCACTTCTCTGGAATCACCTCAATAACTTCACTAACCAAGGAAGGGAAGAGCTAGAAAATAATTATTGTCAGAATAATAATAATTAGTCTTATTCCTATTCTTGTTGTTGTTGTTGTTGCTATTATTATTAATGGTGATAGCAGAAATTGGGCCCATGAACAGAAGCAGAAAAATGTTGACTTTACTCAAGAGAGGCTGTCCACTTCAGTAATAGTTGTCTTTATTTTAGAATCCGTGAGGAGGGTCCTCTCCTCCACCCCTCCTGGCTTCAAGTCCCATGTCACTTACGTCATCAGGCTGCCCATGTTCTCCACTGGCATCCTTCCTCTCCTGTCCTTCTCGCGCTCCCCGGTCAGCCAACTCTGGCTGTTCTCCAAATGCTTCTGGAACCTGCAACTTCAAAAAAATCACCGAAACCCCAAGCAGTGTCCTTTTGTCACTGGGGCTATCACCCTGTTTCCCGTGCTAGTGTGGAGGACAGGTTCAGCTGCTTTTTTACAAGTCTTTTTTCTTTCTTTTTCTTTCTTTAGATGTTTTCTGCCAGAATCATTATCCTGCAGTGCTCCTGCCAGCCTCCAGCAGGCAGCATGCTTTCTGCCATGCAAGAAGCACACAAGTTCTGCGCGGCCTCCTGACAGTGGGACAGTGAGACAGTGAGACGGTGTCTCTAAAAATTAAACCATTTAAGGATCTGCCATTTTAGCACCCAGTCAAGACCTTTTCTTTCATGATTTTTCATTACAAAGAGTTTGCAATTATTTTCGTCAGTTGTTCTGCTTCTCTTTCTCTTTGCTGTAGCAAGATGTGGAGTAGGAATCCCAAACAGCCCTCATCAATGCACCTCAAGAACCATTTTATGACCTTCATATAACACTTTACATGACTGTTTAATTTCCTATTTAAAACAAATTAACTGTTGCATGCTCTAATCGGGACACAAAAGATCTTGTCTGGAAGTATGTGGAGGTTACTGAGAGGTTGTCCAGATTGATGGTTGGGCTGAGTGTATGACCTTAGAATGAACTTTGACTAAACTTTGCTCTTTGTGCACTTGGCAGTCTGTATTTGGAAAGCATCAATTGTCTACATTCAACGTATTAAATGTAAGGCATATGCTTTCTACAGACTTGGACCTTCTTTGTTTTCACAGAAGTCAGAAGCTTCATCAACTTTATTTATATCAGTTATATCAATTATTCCATAACTATTTCAATCTGCTTTAGTATGCATTTATTTCATTAAAAGAACATGTCAACTGGCTCATGCTTTCTCACCATTTCTTCTTCTAGGTTGTGTATCATCATCACCACTATGGCAAGGGCAATGGGCAATAATTGTGCCTTGGATGGTAATTTTCCATCACATTTTTGCAAGACTGCTTTATACTTAAGTTCCATTTAAATCCCAGCTGTCTCAGAAGCCAAAAATTTCATTAGTATATTTTCATTTGGAGTTTGTATATGTATTGTAGACATATATAAGTCTATGTACATACATACACAGCAGAGAGATAACAGGAGAGAGAAGAGAAGAGAAGAGAAGGAAAGATTTTCCGATCATGGGGAACGCATTTTCACAGAAAGAACTCAGGAATACAATGGGTGGTACCACAAGACAGCAGAGAATTACTGCCATAAAGAGGCAATACACAGATCAGAGTTAATACTTGTTATGAACAGGACAATTGCTTTAACTAAAAAGCACCTTAAAAAAAGATCACATTATTATTCTTAAAGATTATTATATCACAATGGCTAATCCATGTAAACTTGTCCAAAAAAACCTCATCAGCAATTTTGCATCTCGATATTTTTTCAAAAAGTCCAGCCTCCCAACCAAACCAGAATCTTCCCTCTGTTGTCAATAAGTCAATTTTCCACCAAAGCAGCTTTTACTAAAAATGAAACAGGGCTACCAAATCTTGTTCCTGGAAACAAAAAGACTTACATATTGTGGTTTAGCTTCTGCTGTAAATTTTTTAACAGTACGCACTTTTTTAAACATTATTTATTTAATACATTGCTATGAAAATAATTAACTGTTTTTTCCCATCCTATTCATAAACCAAGCAAACAGTTCCCACTTTGCCTATTTGTGCAGGGCTATTAATATTAGTCTACTTAAGAGCCTAGCATGAAGAAAAAGGCAAGGACTATTCTAATCCTCTGGAATAACCATCATCATTCATGTACCTTGCATAAATATTTACAGCACAAATACATAGAGTTGTACATACACAAAGAAGTTAAAAATCCATTCTCATTCTGGTTCCAAGACTAGAAAGTGCTGCAGCTGCCACCAAGTTTTAGATAAGGACTAAGCAGCTGGACTAGATCTCTTAAGAAGCATATTTTTTGATTAATATTCAGAATAATGAAGCAGATGATAAATAAATAGCTGAACACATATAAGCTGTAAGTAGCAATGCCTGTAAACTAAATATCAACCACGGTTTTCAAGGCACCACCCTTTTTAAGGACCTCTTCAAATCACACCAAGAGACCATAATACAGCAATGTTGTCAGGACACAAGGATGGATGATGACCAGCAGTGAAGGCAGTACAAGCAGTAAGAGGAGCCAGAGCCCACTTGAGCAACCCCAAAATTCAGACCCATCAGGAAACAATGCGGTCCAAAGCCAAGGGGACTGAAGAGTAGGTTTATGGCCTGGACACAGTAGGGACCCAATGGTGGGGATGGAAAGCTGTGCTGGGTGGGTCAGAATTAGACTTATTGTCACTTGACTGGGA
>VYXH01005410.1:122099-136380 GCA_013397275.1 Burhinus bistriatus
GGCCCTCCTCTGGACCAGCTCCAACAGGTCCATGTCCTTCTTGCGTTGGGAGCCCCAGAGCTGGACACAGTACTCCAGGTGTGGTCTCACGAGAGCGGAGTAGAGGGGCAGAATCACCTCCCTCAACCTGCTCAATGGAAAATTTTCTGGGTTAAAATTAATCATCAAGAAATAAATGCAAGAAATTAAAAAAAGCATGGTAATGTATGCATTTTAGCTTGCAGATTTTTTTTCCTCAGCTTACCGGACTTGTTCTTTATCACAGGTCTGAATGTATCAGCAAATCTTCCTTTGCTTTGAGGAATGAGGCTAATTAAAACTAGTTTGAAAAATGAGCCAAATTAAAAGCAAGGAAATATTTAAAACATCTCTGCAGCCATAATAATAGTTTAATGCACTTAAAGTGAATCTTCACAAAATACATTCCAGCCAAAAAATGGTTCACTAATTATTCAGCAATGTTGTGGGTATAATGATACTAATAGAGTTATAAATATTTGTAGAGAAAAAGGGTGTATCAGCATGAACAGCTTAACCATTCTTAGCCTTTCCTTCACTCACAAAGATCTCAAGCTTACCTAAAATCTGGATTACCACAGTTAAGCTCCAGATCTCTGGGAATATTAGACCAGAACTCAAGACCAGATTTCTGACCACTTCCATGTGTTAAGTGGACATAAAAGTAACAAAAGTTCAGCTCCCAGGTGGAGGACCTTTCCACCAGATTGTCTTCTTGGTTGCAGGAACCGTGTTTGCCCTGACAAACGGTTCTAAAAACTCACTTACTTTACCCATCCAGTCTTAGGCATGACCCAAATGCCCAGCTTCGTTTCCTGAGGTTCTGAAAGCACAGCTAACCATTTTTTCTGCCTTGTCTGGCTGTTTTCAGATTTACATCTATAATGAGCTATTTTCTCATCATCTCCCTATACTAAGCAAGATCTAAATTTTATCTGCTTCTAAAGCTGTCTCTGCACAAGCAGCTCCATGACCAACTTGTCATTCCTTCTCATCACACTCACATGTAAATCTGTTGGAGGTGGCCAGAAAACTGGAGGCCGTTGCCCTCATTAACTTCCCAGAGTGCCTTCTGGAAGTACAACATGCTCTCTCATACCTGCACATTGCCACCAATCTCTATAAATACAAGAAAAAAACAACACATCTAAATCATGTAAGAAGGAATCGTGTGGAAAAACGTATTTAAAAATCCCTCTGAACTAACTGCCCAAGAAAACTTGAGGTGTTCAAGAAAGGTGATAGAATATTACCTCCACGGAGCAATCTCTTTCCCTGTTTTTAGCAAAGATAATATTTGGGACTAGTACAGCTTGACACCTGTCAGCTAGGTAACAAAAAGCATTCGCAATGTGCACTTACAACTGGAAGTTGCATAGTGAGGAAACGTATTGAATTTGCTTGAAAGAAAGAGCATAAAGATTAAGAGCTGTGTGGCACAACACGGAGTGATTAGCTGAAGCCTGAACTCTGCTCATACTGGTTAGCTGGAAAATGTTCATACAGCAAGTTTGCTGATGACACAAAACTGGGAGGGGTGGCTGACACACCAGAAAGCTGTGCTGCCATTCAGCATGACCTGGAGAGTTGGGCAGAGAGGAACCTCATGAAGTTCAACAAGGGCAAGTGTAGGGTCCTGCACCTGGAGAGGAATAACCCCATGCACCGGTACAGGTTAGGGGCTGACCTGNAGAGAAGTTGTGGAGTCTCTGACTCTGGAGACATTCCAAACCCACCTGGATGCCGTCCTGTGCAACCTGCTCTAGGTGACCCTGCTCTGGCAGGGGGGTTGGACTACCTGATCTCCAGAGTTCCCTTCCAAGCCCTGTGATTCTGCAATTCTGTGATTTTTTTCATGGACAAAGAAGACAGAAGTGGCTTTGTGGTACAGTGACAGGCTATGAAATACGCTGAGGGTAGCATCAGGTAATGTAGAGCTCTCTATGGGCTAATTTACAAGGAAAACCCATTCAAAACTGTCTTGGGTATGTCCACTCTATGTGATAGACATACAGAGTATATAAATGTGAAGACTGACAACACCTTAGTATTTTTAGGTTACTTTTTAAGTAGAGAAGCTTAAGGATTTACACATCCAAACTCCGCTGAACAATAACAACAATTCTGTATGACTATTCAATTAATTATCTTCATATTGATAATAGACAGTGGTATTAGCAGTGTCTGTCCAGAACCACTGCCTATACACATCCCAAGGAGAAGCGGCACACAACCAGAAGCTATCACTGGACAGGACTATTCAGCCCAACCCTTGCAAGTAAGCAGCCTCCTCTGCATTTACAATAAGGGCATTTGGGTTACACAGCACGTTATCAGGTGTTCCTGCACCAAGTGCATGACAATATTCTACTTTGTCATTTCATTTCATAATATTTTTTAAATTACTTACATGTCCAGTCCTGCACTCTTCAGCAAACACCAGTTTAGAGTTTCCTAACTGTTTTTCTTACATCCTGGCCACCAGATCATGACACTAGCTCATTATTTTCTGTAAGACACATTTTCTCCATTTATAAAAATTTTAGTTGCAATGTCATTAGCAAGATATAGCTGTATTTCAGTGATGGAAATACATCAAGCCCATAGTAGAAGAACTGTGGATTGCACATCATTCACAGAAATCCCTTGTACAAATTTTGGTGTTTTGATAGCCACAGGATTTCATCTGAAGAATAACCGCTTACTGAGTTCTGATGCAAACAGGTCATTCTGCTCTGAAGTCATTTACACTTTTTCCAGTCCCCAAAAAGAGAGACATTCCCTCAAAAAGTCAGACTCAAAGTTGTGGCACTTAGCAGACACAGACGAACACAGTTACAGCTCGCTAAAGCTCATCTTCAGAAAAAGCCCCTATTGTAAACAAATGAGGAAACAAAAGATTTTTGTGTTCCCACCACATGTGACATTAGCTTTTCAATCAGTTGCTCCTCCATTGATTAGTTAAACAGACCAATGAATGTCAAGCAACCATCAACACCTGTGATATTTTTTCAGAGTAAATGACATACACGTGTGATTACTTTGCTTTAGCTACCCAGTCTTTGAGGAATTTAATCTATCGCCTCTGAAAGCATGAACATCTCTTAGACAAGGGGTGTCTCATGCTCTTTACCAACTCGATCACATTCTTCAAGTAGTCCCACTTAACTTTATACCTGAGTTGTGGAGCCATTTCTGTTCAATATTGCTTATTCACCCCTGAACTGCAGTTCTCTTTGCTTCTCACAATATACTTCCTTTAAAAATCCCTCTACTCCCATCTTTGTGGCTGCTCTTCTAAATCCTTCTGTACCAAAATTTTAAACTACTGTTAGAAACATTTATTTCCAACTCACTGCTTCTGGCCAGGGAAGTATTCAAATGACATCTAACTCAATATATAATGATCTTTGAGAATTTTTATCATTAATAAAAGCTGAATTTTGCTTGTCCTTCTTTTTAAATTCTTTTGGTGGAACAGCAAGTTTCTCTCTGAGTAGATCTATGAAGTTTGCTGTTGCAGTCTGCTTAAAAAAGGAGCATTCCCATGAGCGCCTTGAGTCTGTAAGACTCCTGCTTGAGTTTCTCCTTAGAAATTCACCACACCTTCCTGGTGAGCAAGTCCCTGTGTGAGCTCTCTACCCCATCTCAGATCAAAGGTAAATACAGTTGCAGGTTAATGCAATTGTAACTGTTCACATGCTGTAAAACTACTTGTTTGTTCAAGCTGGAAGGGGGATTCGCCTCTGAAGATACTCAAACCTTCCTTTTTTCAAACCAAAATTAGCAATATTACAAAGGCACGCAGTTTTCAACCTCGGATACATAACTGTTTGGGGTATATAAGGCTTAACTTTCTTTTTCCAGCTTCTTTTTAAAATACCAATTCTCTCTCATGACACTGTAGCCACTAGATGAGAAACATTCCAAACTGGGGCCAGTGATGAACCATAATTTAATTTCAAAAATTATTTGGTAGAGTAGCAATAATACTATGTAAAAGCTTCAAATGGATGTTTGTTTTAAATATCACAGGATACTTTTTATATGCTAATGAAAAAGCATATTCCTTTCTGAGAGGGAAGAACGTTTGAGGTTTAAAAAATAAATGAGAAAAATCTTCAGCCTGGGTAATACAAAGATCCACTTCAGTGTGAGCGTATTCACTGTTCATTTCTTAGCAAACCTGTGGTGGGGCGGGGAGAGGTAGAGCTGATTTCACAGTCTACTCAAATGTGCTGTAACTAGGGCAGGGTCCTGCTCGCACTCTTTATCTGGAAAGTCCTTTTTTCCCACCCCTGTAAAAGAACAATCTCAGTTATTAAGCTGCAGGCATAAGGACAACCTGTTATTTTAACACTAGGACTTCGGCTCGCTGGCATTCAAGATCTGGAATTTAGGAGTGTGATAGCTCAAAGCTGTCACAGGGTCGTAATGTTTGCACTTTCCTGCTCCAAGAGAGCTGATGCACAGTGCTGCACCCCTGTGAATTAGCACCACCGCCGCTCTCCTGCCTACTGAAAAGTGCTTCAGCGTAAGAATTGCTCGCAGACCTCCTCACAGTATGTTACTGAGGCTGAGAAGATTTGAAATCTACTCCCTAATAAGGGTCTGCTCCAAACCTACTGGTTTGAGCCAACATGTTCTCATACATGTTTCAAAAGACTCCCAGATCAGGCTGCGAGTTTGTAGGCGTTGCAGTCTCCAGGAGAATTTAAAAACAGTATCGGTCTGCATGGCTGTCTCCCCGTTTGAGCTTTGAATGGTCCTTAATGAAGCTTCTCAATTGACCAAGGAAATGGCTCAGGTAATCTACTACATTAATACCTAAGTGCTATGTCAGATTGACCTCCTTGCTACCCGTATCCCAAAGGCTGGACCTTGGAGGTAGGTCATTACATTACCTAAAAATGATTGCTAGATAAGAATGAAATAGAAATTTGCTACTGCCAGGATAGCAGCTGCTTCTGGGAAGTAGATATCCCTCTTCTTGAACAGAGAGGCTAGCTATCATCTACATTTTAGATATGTATGGCAATTTCATCACTCAACCTGTTGTTCATTCTTCATGGGGTTAAGCTTCCTTTTAAATAAGTGGTGTCCACTAATTTGGTAGGACATTTCTCAGTGCCAGAAAAAAATATATTAAAATGTTTTATTTAAAAAAAGAATTTGTCTACAGTATAGTTACAATTATAAGAAAGGCAGGGTAGAAAGATCAGGTGCTCCCATCTGAGAAGGAGGTTGTGGTGATTGCATCAGGATAATTCCCACTCTTAAAAAATTATTGTATTAGACTATTGTGATGGACTAGACACAGAGGTGTTACATAAATGATGATTAATCTGTCCATATATAGGTGGAGTGTAAGAAAAAATGATTGCCTTTTATCTGCCAGGAGGATTCATGGATTGGTCCATACTGACTGTTAGTATCATGAAGGCAGTCTTTCTTCATAATGTAAATCAAATAATATCACTGGATGTTTTCTACATCTAGACCAGAAATTTACAGCTGAAATGAAAGATGACTGTTGGAAGGAGTTCCAGTTTTCACCTTGAGACCTAAATAAAAGTACTTCTCCTGAGGCATCTCATTTGCTTTTTTCTCTTTAACATCATTACTGTCATTTCCTTTCTTGTTAAGTTCTAAAAAAAGCCCTGCAACTAGCTTTATTGTTAAGGCTTGAGAATATGTAAACATAAAATATGTAATCTGTCTTTGATTTGAGCCAAAATATTGCATTGCTGTGCTTTGAAATCATGACTGTATTACAAAACTGACAGTTTTAACAGAAAAATGGCTTTTGAAACCTGCCTTTGAAAACACACTGAATAAATCTCCAAGTTGTGACTGTTTCACTACCTGAATATTCAGGATAATAGTAAGAAACCCCTCTTCACCTTATTTTCCACCTTATTCTCGTTATTCTTTGGAGTGACATTCAGTGGTAATAAAACATACCTTGTTTTACAGTAAAACCTGTACAAGCACCTTGTGTTTTTCAAACCACTTCCCATCTGAAATGACCATTCCAAAACATCTGATTATTTTGTTCCTGAAGAGGGTATTTAAAAGAGTTCTTGGACCCATACATTATTTCCTCCTAAATGATACATACAGAAGACTCTTAAGGCCATTTGATAAAACGTGTTCATTGTTTTCCCTCCTTGTTCACCTCTCTCATCCTCAACTTAAATAAAAATATGAGAAACTCCAGGTGCTGCTTCTCCGGTTTCTCCTGTAGGGCCCACTGGAAGTTTCAAAGGCGCAGCTTGTGAGCAAGTCAACACATAATTCAAACGCAGAGAGTGTTTAAGCTTAACGAAGACCATCTTTACACCTAAGTGTTTCTAAGGCACTCACATCAAATAACCACTAACCAAAAAAAAAAAAAAAAAGTTTTAAATGGAGTCGTAAAGATAATTCTTTCTGTCAAGTAATCTCTATTTGTGCTTCTGATATGACAGTGCTGTGAATTTTCCAGTCATCAGTCTTCTACCACAAGGATAGCTAAGACATGGATTTTGAAATTATAGCCCAAATAACACCCCAAACAAAGCACTTTCTTTTAAAACTTTTCCCATAGACACTTCTTATATATCATGAAGGGGAAGGAAAAAAAAAAAAAAAAAAGAAAAGATCAAATATATTTCTTTCCCTTTACAAGTCATCCTTAAGACAGATTTCTCTATAGGACAACCTTACTAATAATCCAGGTTTACGCAGACATACATTTTAAGTTCTACAGAAAAGTATGGTTGTCTCTCTCCAGCTCCTAGGAAAGATTTAATAGTGGATGCCACAACATATTACTAGGTCAATTTTGTTTACTGTATTTTCTAGAGTACTTTTCCATTCCTACTACACACTGGGAAAAAATAAATGTAAAATTCAGTTAGAAAAAGAACATTTTGTGGTTCTTTGTCTTTAATTATAGTAGTTCATTTACTCACTGCTAAACAGCATTCAATCATTTGACTCTCATGCATAGATGCAAGTTAGTGAAGTTTCCCTGGGACACACATAATAAATAAGACTGAACAAGGGCAGTGGCCAAAAGGACATGGCAACATAGACTATGATTTTGTGCAGTATTGTATTCAACTACATACAGCTGGACTTGTCAGGTAAAACTGGATCAAAACTCAACATAATCTAATCAGCTCGACCAAAGACTTCTAACTTCAGGGTTATACTGAACTGCACTAAAATAAATATATACCGGTCACATATAAACAGGAACACTTTCCCTCAGTCTTCATTTGGACATTAACTTCACTTTTCAACATCAATTTAACATTTTATTCTGTCAGAAGTTTGTTTATTTGTATTTCTTTAAATGTGATTTTCTGGTAGCTACTTTGTAACTTGGAGAACATGTCTTATGAGGAGCGGCTGAAGGAATTAGGATTGTTTAGTCTGGAGAAGAGAAGGCTGAGGGGAGACCTTATTGCTCTCTACAGCTACCTGAGAGGAGGCTGTAGGGAGATGGGTGCTGATCTCTTCTCCTAAGTAACTAGCGATAGGACAAGAGGAAATGGGTTCAAGTTGTGCCAGGGGAGGTTTAGGCTGGACATTAGGAAAAAATGGTTCACTGAAAGAGTTATCAAACATTGGAACAGGCTGCCCAGGGAGGTGGTTGAGTCACCATCCCTAGAGGTGTTTAAAAGTCGTGTAGATGTGGTGCTTGGAGACATGGTTTAGTGGCAGACCTGGTAGAGTAGGGTCAATGGTTGGACTGGATGATCTTAAAGGTCTTTTCCAACCTAAACGATTCTATGATTCTATGATACTAATTAAAATTGAAGTAATAAGGTCTTGTTATTGTCCGCATCAAATATACTTGAATGTGATGGATTATTCTGCTCAGTATGACTGCTTACACAATACAGTACTGTTTCCCCCAGAATATCGGAACAGGTGCCGTAATAACTCATTACAATCCTTTATTTTGAGATTATTTGTATCAAAATTTTTAAGAAACTTTGAAATGTGGATTTCTCAACAGTTGAAAGACTACTGATTTAGTATTTGTTTATATGATGCAGGAAAAAGGGACCTTGCCTGTTTCCCTATGGGCGGAAATGGCATTAGCAAGCTATTAATTTATAGCACATCTCTGCAATTTATGTATTTACAATGGTGAAACTGAGTGAAAAGTATTTCTTTGGCCAAGTGAGCAAATGCAAATTTTTCATGAGCCCAGCCCTGAATTGCCCCATAAGCCAGCAGTAGACTCGTGCAAGTGATTTTGTATAGGTTGGTACTACCGTGGTACATACAGTCTCTTAACTGAGACTGAAAATTGGCTCTGACAGGACAGTTTTGCCCTTGCAGGACAAGCCTTGTCATTTCTTCTGGGAAGGGCTGGTTTCTTGCTAGGCCTACCAAGGCAGAGCTAGAAGGGGAAAGGCAGCACCCTGATCCAACAAAGCTAGCCTGGATAATTGGATGAAATAAACATTATTTAAGATGTTACATTATTTAAGATTAAGAACACATTATTTAAGATATTATCTTTATATTTTCATTTGATCTCTTGATGCTAACTCTTTGTCAGCATTAAAATATCTAGGTTTCCTGCATCTTCAGAGTCCAACATCTGGGGAAAAACTACATAGCCTGCTCAAGTCATCACAGAATCACAGAATCACCGGGGTTGGAAGGGAACTCTGGAGATCATCTAGTCCAACCCTCCTGCCAGAGCAGGGTCACCTAAAGCAGGTTGCACAGGACGGCGTCCAGGTGGGTTTGGAATGTCTCCAGAGTCAGAGACTCCACAACTTCTCTGGGCAGCCTGTGCCAGTGCTCTGCTGCTCTCAAAGGAAAGAAGTTCCTCCTCATATTTAGATGGAACTTCCTACGTTCACATTTGTGCCCGTTACCTCTTGTCCTATCCCTGGGCACCACTGAAAAAAGACTGGTGCCATCCTCCCGGCACCCTCCCTTTAAGTATTTGTAAGCATTGATGAGATCCCCTCTGAGCCTTCTCTTCTCCAGACTAAAAAGACCCAAGTCCCTCAGCCTTTCCTCATAAGAAAGGTGTTCCAGTCTCCTAGTCATCTTTGTAGCCCTCTGCTGTACCCTCTCCAGCAGTTCCCTGTCCATCTTGAACTGGGGAGCCCAGAACTGGACACAGTTCTCCAGATGCAGTCAGACCCCATTGGCACCATAGGCCCCTTTTGGCTTCCAGCCTAGACTCAACACATGTAATTTTAAACAATTCACGAGGACCCATTGTCAGAAGCACTGAACATTTTTCACGGAAGGTGATAAACACTTCTGGAGAGCAACTCAGCTCACCCAGTAGTTATTTTCCACTAGGAAAACTTAGCTGATTTAGCTAACTGGTTGTTATTAATCTAGGGCTTGAAGTAAATGAAGTCATAAAATAGGTTTTCATGTAAAAAATCGCTCTGGAATCTGACTAACAAAATACGTTTTCTCAAATTACAGACAACAGGAAGTGGAAAGAAAATCTGCCTTTGGGTGAGTTTCTTCCTTTTTGATAGTCTTCATGAGGAAGTTAAGGTGGACTGGTGAAGAAGCTAAGATGTTATGCTAAGAAATTAACACCTCTCTGCATCCCATTTCGTATTAATGAAGACTCTTCAATGACTATCCCAGAGATAAACTGCTAAGCAGTATTTAATCCCATTTTTTACTGAGGTATTTCCAAGATCCAAGTTTATCCAGTGATTCTGAATGGACTGGAATGGCATATAGACAATGGTATTTCAAACATGACTGATCGAATCATACCATTTTAGTAAATGTAAAAATTTTAAGAATGTTTAGTTTAATATATTGAGACACTTAAATAATCAAGGTTTTAAGGAAATGGGTTGACAAAGGTATGGTAGAGCCAGTTTTGACATCATTCTAGTGAAGAATAGCCAAAGATTTGTCAAGTCATGACAGATGCAAAATTCAATTTCATTCCAGTGATAAAGTACCTAATTCAAAGCTGTTCCTATCCATGAGTCCACCTTGTCCAAGCACTCAGTCCTGGAGGATTCATGACTAAAATATTACAGAAATCCCATGAAATTCTAGCAAGTTAAGTTCCCTTCTCAAGAACCCCCCATTCCGGGTAACTCTGTGATGTCTAACCATGGCAAACCATCATGTTGTATGTGAAGGGTTTACTAAAACACTTCAATTTGTTGTTAGGTTGCATTTCATAGGTGGACCATTGTAGAACTGTGGGTTCATCCTCACAGCAGCACTGACAGAACCAGCAAGTGTGGTAGGAATAGTCACGAAGATGTAATCTCATGGTCAGAACTATAGGATGACCATGTCTTACACTGTTGGAGGCAACCAGAAACAAAGAATGACTAATATTCCTGCTCCTCTGCTGCCTGCATCCTGATATCATACCCCTTACCTATGAGGATTAGTCTTCAGAAAGCCAAATCAGTTAATCGCATAAAACTTAGTTTTTCTATAAAGCTTTCTGTGTCCCAATAGTATTGATTCACAGCATGGACTGAGGGACTTTTTCCTGACCAAAGTGACAGGTGGTAGATTCAGCCTTAACACACCCTCTCCCTTCAGGGAAAGTGGTTCTTACAAACGACAGATGGATGGCACAATGGTTAAAGGCCTGGAACCCAGGTTGCATTACTATCTAAAAGGGGGTTTTGTTTTAATTTAATAGCAATATGCTAGGTTAATCAAATCAGCAGGGAAAATCCCGTGGTGGCACTGGTGGAGAAAATACAGTATGTTATTCAATCTGGTAATCATTGTAAACAGCGGCTCTGGGGGCAGAGAGGTATATTAATAACAGAAAGAGGCAGAACAAATGCGCTGGGCTTTATTCAGCTGCTCTCCACATAAGGCACATTTTGCAAGAGTCAGACACAGAGATAAAACCATCGCGTGAGCCTCTGAACTAAGCTATGAGTGAAAGGGTTAGGGAAAGGCAGAAACCATTCAAACATATGTGTGGACTCCAAACTAGTGGGAACTCACGGGAAGGTGAGGAAAAGGTTGGGGTTTGTGTTTTTCTTCATAAACGTTGGCCTGGCATGTGTCTGCTTGCAGCATCATCTGTAGTACCTCTTTCTGCTGCAATCCAGATTTCCATTCACTCATTTGTTTAACCTCAAAGTGGGAAGGTGACTAACGCAAACGTACTCATTGTCCATGCTATAATAGAATTAGGAACCTCAATACACCTCCTGTGTTTTAATGAGGGTTGTTATACAGTGTTGTGTGGTTGTCCGCTTCTCTCCTAGTAGTTCTTAAGACTGGTGAAAGTGCAAGATCAGATTTTTTTAAGCTTACAAATGCAATGCCCACAGCCCTTAAGTGCTAAGGATGTGGCACGACAAGAGAAGTGCTGGAAGAGTGACAGTTTAAGTTTACACTCCATCCTCACTGATGTCTTTGTGAATAAGAGAAGGAAAGAATACAAGGTATCACATCTCTGATTCTGCAGTCTACCTTATTCGACTGGAGATGCTCAGGGTACATATCCAATGTAATATATTTTCTTAAAACACCTATCATCCATCCTACAGGAGAAACAAACTGGAGGCACTGCATTATGGGGGTAGTTTGCTTTGTTTTGTTTTTCATGGATCTTTGTGTATTTACATCAGTTTGAAATAAATGTATTATCAATTTATAGTACCTCATAATCATAAAGATTTACAGATAGTTTGAAGCTGCTCTCTGCCACAGATGGTGATGATGTGTTACTAGAAAATATATACAGGGAAGCTACAGCACAACAGAGAATATGTATTCTGCTGCTTTTTCATTAATATTTTTAAGTCCTGTTGCTCATGAAAAGGCACATACTGATCTCAATACAATGGCTGAAAGCTTAGCCTCATGGAAGTCAATGTATTAGCCTGGGAGATGTAGGACTAGGGGTTTAATTTCTTCGGCCTTCACAGAATATCAGTGTCCACCAGCATGAGTCACCTTAGGGCTCTGGGTGAATAACACGAGTTTAGAGGTGATGCAGTGTGCACGGCACGTAGGTCATGCTGCCTGGCCCCACACTGCCCCATGCACCCCAGTCTGGAGGATGGTACCTCAGCTTGGTTCTTGGCTTGGAGTGACTTAATTCTTTAGTGCACGCAACATTTCATACCTCATGGCCTTATTCACACCATCTTGGCACATATTCACAAATCACTATCTTGAATTTTTCATTTTATGCAAGTACTTCAGTGTTTACTGATTATAAGTTAATTATTAAGTTATTATTAGCCTAGGCTTCTTCCTGGGGTAGTTGGCATGTTATACATTTGTTATTGTTGACTGATAAAAGTTTATTTTTCTTGCTTATTCAGTTACATTTAATTTGAAAGATCTACCCATATGAGCAAAGTAAGCAGACCATAATATTAAAACAAAATAAAACAAAATTAGGAGTATAAAACCAAAGGGAGTCTGAGGTAGAAGTAAACAGAAGCATCCTCTAGCCATTCATAAAATTCCTTGAGATCAATATTTCGATCTGTTACTGCAGTCCAATCTGTACGTTGTTGTGTGCCACGTCCAACCTTGCTGGAGTCCCTGTTGCTCTGGTTCCATGACTCCACGTCTACTGGTTTCTGCACAGCATAAAAAGAAGGAGAGAAAGGCAATGTATAACAGACCTCAGGGCTTCCATGTGCAGTCTGGTAACAGTGAGAACCTAACAAATAATTTTTCTCTCTCCCTATCTCTCTCTTCCCAGGAGCTGGCGTACACACCTGCAGAAACAGGCGGTATTTAGACACAATCCATCATCAGGAACTGCACTTGCAGACTTATCTCTGCAATTAATTGTGACTTCACTGTTTTCAAGTGCAGAATAATGGAATCTGGAGCTCGTTAGTAGACGCATTTGTTCCTGCATTCAATATTTTGTATTTTCAAGGGATTGTACTTGCACATTTTTTGATTCAAACATACATGTAGGTGCAAAATTCTGTGCTAAGTTTTAGAGGTTGTTTTAAATTTTTCAGGACTGAAACGCAAACATGTCCACAAATGCTGCCTGCCTGAAACGATGCCTGGCACACCAGCATTAGCTAATTTTGAGATGCAGAGACACTAATACCAGGTACTGCTGACCTAAAACCCTCACAGCGTTTTTCATTCTCAGTGTGTATCAAGTTAAAGGTGCCGAAGCCTGGTGCTCTTTTAGTTGGAGTTCAGGTACGTCACCTGTCGACAAATAAAAATTACAGCATTAGGATTTTGTTTATGTTCAATCATAATTTGCTTTCGAAGATCCTGGTTTAAGAAGTTGGCTTTACTGGTGTAGGAAATAGCTGTAAACATGTTTGGGTTTAGGTCAGCCTGGTGTGAGAGTTTTGTAAAGGTTTCCTGACACAGCAAAAGGCAGTTCAAGCAAACTGCAAGAGCATCAACAAAGAAAATGGCCAATACTTCTGATGAAGCTTGGTTTCACTGGATTTGTGTCTCATGTGAGAGTTTTCAGCATTTAGAAAACTATTTAGAAATGTGTGTAGGATCACATGAAGGACTCTGAATTTATTCTTGTTTGATAAAGAGAAAGTGACATGACCTCAGCTATAAAAACACTAGCAAAGCCTAGCTCAATAAATTTGCTGTGGTTTTATGTATGCGCTTGCCCTTATCTGGAATTTAAAAGCTACGATAACAAACCTAACCGTGTATGAAAATATGACAGTATGCCTTTTGTGTATTTTATGCCTTTGCAGCTGGCACCCTGCATATGTGGGACCACTAACACATCTTCAGCTGTTTGGAGGAGGAAGTTTATGCCTTCTCATGTGGCTTTATGTCTCTGGGCTGGAAGGGGCTTGGATCCTAGAAAATGTCCCATTTGTTTAGATTCCTACTGAAGAATAAGATCTGCATCACGCAAGCTGGTACGAAGCTCTATCAGTAGATTGAGAAGCAGGCTGAAATGTTGTATTTCCAAACACAAGAAATAATATTAGCTGCTAAACTAAAAACCTGTTAATATATGAATTGATTTGCTGTAATACTGAGTTCCTAGCAAGGTTGATAGGAGTTGTATTAATTGCCTCCATAAATACCAGAGATAAAATTCTATGACAATCAATTACAAAACTTTTTCTGACTTTAATAAGACCAAAATCCCTCTCCAGTTCACCTGCACTTAAAACTCTGTATGCTAGGTATTTATATTTTGAAACATGATGTGGAAATATATTATAATCGTTTAGATAGAAGAAGGTCTGACTTACAACTCTGAACTAAAAAAAGGAGTAGATCTTGTTGCCTTCATCGGCGTGGC
>VYXH01005411.1:0-40529 GCA_013397275.1 Burhinus bistriatus
GAAGCGGCGGACCCCGCCTCCACGGCGGGACGGAGAGAGCCTCAGCCAATGAAGGGAGAGCTCCGCTCTGACTGACGGGCGTCCCCGGCCAATAGCGGACGTTCAACCCGAGGCGGCTCCGTTGGCAGCCCTGCCAGCCAATCCGGGCGCGAGGGGGTCTTGAGGTGGCGAGGCGAAGTTTCCTCACTTAAAGGGCCCACAGGCCGGTGGTCCGAGCCACGCCCCCCGGTAGAGCCGAGGTCCGTGATTGGCTCGGGGCCATTCCCGCCCGCACCTCCTTTGGGGGCTTCGCGGGAGGGGCGGGATCCTACCGGGGTGTGGGGGGCACAGCAGGGGTTGCTGATTGGCTGTGCTCCAGCCGCAGTGGCCTATTGCCTTCTGGGTGGGAAGGGGCGGTGCTCTCCCTGAGGTGACAGGGTGGAGGGGGGCAGCCATCACCCAGCTGGAGGCCACTGGGGACAGGGGCTTCGGGTGGCCTGGCCCTGGGGTATCCCAGCTCACCTCGTTGGGGTCAGAGCTCCCTGCCTTGAAGGACGAGCGTCCTGGGCACCCCAGGGGTGGCTGCCCACCCTGAACTTCCCAGCACAGAGGTCTGGGACAAGAAGGGCTGTCCCCTGGCTCTGTGGAGAGCACCTCCCCTGCGCCATGGGCCTTCTCGCAGAACCGAGCACCAGCTCCAGCAGGGAAATCAACAGCAGGAGCGTGGACACGCAGTCTCTCTGAGTCCCTGTGCTCAGGTCAACTAGATGAACACAGGAGAAGGATGTAGTCTGAGAAAGGGGAGCAAAGAGACGCTACAGTTAGAAAGAACAAGACCGTCAACAGCTACGCTGCTCTCAAAACAGAGATGCAGTTCTTAAAAGACTTAGAAAAGATTATTTTCACCCCATGTTGTGTTATCTAAGGGCCTTCAGGTTGTGCTTGAAGGTTGATGTTGCCTGTTTAAACTCTCCAGCTTGTGCAACAGCTGTTTGTAGTTTATGCACTTGCTCAGTCTTGCGTTTTGTCACTTGTGCAGACCTTTGTTCTTCGCTGTGAACATCTGGTCCCTGATTCAGTAGTTTTCAGTGTGCTCGCACAGGTGAATAGGCTGCTGTGGCTGGGGTGAGAAGGCAGCAAGCAGCTGCTTTATGTAATGCTTTTATAAGTGCTGCTTATTTTAGAGGCTGTCCGTAGCAGTGTCCGAATGATGTGAGTCGAGGGCAGGGCAACATGCCAGTCTCTAGTGTTGGGTGAAATAGGCGAGACACGCTACAGCGAGGTGGGGGAAAGATGACCAGGGAAGGTTTTCTGTAGCAAAAACCTCCAGATGATCTTTGACGTCTCCCCAGGTGAATGTCACGTATTTCATCACACTTCCCAGGAGAAGCCGTCTCCTGCCCTTTCCAGAATGAATGCTCACTGATTCCCTCAGTGACCTCATCAGATACGTTTTTGTGTTTGGGTAGAGGCAATCTGAAGTTATCTCTAGATTTCACAGATCACTTCTTGCCCTCCGGATCTTCTGATCAGTATAGCAGCCAGATTATAAGCGGGTTCCCTCTGGGCTTTCCTTCGATTAAAGAAGGGATTTTCAAGCAACAAACCAACAGCAAAGAAGAGGAAAAAAGTATTTCACACCAGAGGCGTGACAGTAGAGAGATCTTAATGACCGGGGTTATGGGAGTCCAAAGGGGTGGAGGAATTGCAGCGTGTGAGAAAGGAACTCAGTGTGAAGGACTTGAAAGGACTGGTGGCTGGAAATATGAATGTTTTCTCCTTTTGAACATTGCCTATCAACATCCTGGGGACATGGATAAATGCAATCTTCCCTGTTTAATTTGAGACGCGAACATGACTTACCCAAACTTGTTTGGTAGGTCTGTGGCAGCTGCATGTTGAACCCACGAGGCTGATCACCAAACCTGCATAGCGCTGCTGCTTTGGGCTGTCTGCAGAAAGCTAATACTGCGTCCTTGTAAATTACTTGGGCAAAGTCATGTATGCCTGATACAGCTTGTAAAGTCTAAGATAGCTTTAGATGAAGGCTGTGGAATAAAAAAAAATCCTCTGTGGCATACTGCAGCGATGTTCTCAAATTCCTTCATTAACGTTAATCTAGTAAGTCCCATTTATTTTGCTGACAAGGAAACTGATGCTTATAATCTCAGTGATCTGTCACAGAATGAGTCAGTTGCAGAGGAGTAGGTTTTCTAGCTTCTTACTCCCAGTCCTGAGATTTAGTCACAAAAGTTGCCTCTGTCCTCTTTTTGGACCGTGATGTTCTTCCCAAGTAAGATGAATACAGACTTGTTTGTTTGGGGTTTTGGATATTTGTTTTTGTTGTGCGGTGTTCTTTTTTTGTTTGTTTTTTGGTTTTTTTTAACCACAGTCCTTCTGACCAGTGGGAAAATTTCCAAAGCGTACTGAAGCATCGGAGTTTGGATTCCCCCCTCAAAAGGGAAATCCACTGCACCTCCATCTAGGAGCTAAGATAAACTTCAAAATGGAAAATCTAATTTCAAGGAGGTGAAAGAATTGAGAGGAAACCACCAACGCTCTCTCCTGACCTTAGAAGTCTGAAATAACTAGTAATTATAGCAATACTGAAAGGGACAGAGACAGTTTATTTCAGTGAATGAGGGCAGGCAAGGCAGAGAAGTAACAGTGTAGCACAGAGGTGGAAGAGGATTTTTTATGGATGAGGGTTGGGTTAAGCACGGGAACTGGGAAAAGTTGAGACCGTAAAGAGCGAGCAGGTCAGAGAGAGCAGATTTCCTCTGCACATGCGTGAGTAAGAGGGGCAGGTACAACACAGTATGCCAGAAAAATCCCCACAGCCATTTGGATCCCATCTTGCAGGTATCCCTGCACCCCTCTGTGAGTTGGGACCTTGGGAGCTGGTGGGAAGCAGTTACCAGCTGTTGTCAATAACACTCTCCTCTCAGAGCCAGATGGTTCCATGCAAAGTAGTGCTTCTCAAAAAGGCATTGCCTTGTCTTCTGTGCCTGCTCTGTTTGGAGGAGAAGGGGCAAAGGCAGCAGTTGAAGAGTTGTTTGTTCCCTAAGAGTTTGAGCTGATTCACAGGAAAGGCGCAGGAGGAGGAGTTCAGAGACCCAAATACCCACAGCACGGTGTCAGCGTGAGTCTGTGTCCACCACCATCCTTGAATTAGGTTTGTAGCCACATCTCTGTTCCCTCTAGAAAGTGAGTTGTCCCCTCTGTCTTTGGAGAAGCAATACAGCAAGGTTGAACAGTGCCTGAGCTGGTGCTGAAGTTTCCTCAAGGGAAGCAAAAGCATGAGGCTTAGCAAGCAGACTTGTGCAGTGTACTGATTTGAGCCAAGTGGGTTATGAATTGAAGAGAGGTTGGGAGAAAGGACTGTTGCATTGCTTTCTGCTGAACCTACGCTGTCTCATGCAACAAAATGCTGGTGCCCTCAAACACCTGTTGAAAAGGGTGAGAAGGTGCTCTAGGCTTTGCTGGGGAATTTAAAGCCAGCAGGACTGAGCACTTTCGGGAATGCTGGTTAAGGGCCTGGCTTGGAGGAGGGGCACACGGTCTCTGATGAGCTATGGCAGAGCATGTCACGGGTGAAGGGTTTCTGAATGGTGTCTGGCTGGTTGTGGGTGCTTCAGACCTGTGACAGGGAGCACAGGGGACAGCAGCCTGCACAGTTCTTCTGTTCCCAGCTCCTGTACTTCCCCAGGCTATTAACTGTACTGCTGGTGTGTGGCTGCAGGGACGGCTGGGTGGGATTGCCAACCCCCCAGTGTGCTCTCCCGGGCCATGAGACAATGAACTTGAAAAGAAGCAAAGCTGTGAAATTTACTTATGGCATGAAGCAATGTACTGTTGTGTCAGTTATGCCAAGCTCAGAGTTGTTTCTTATCTGATGATTCCAGATAACTTTTATAACCTAGTTGCAGTCAGCAGGTGCACATCAAATGCCAGGCAGGAAAAGAGTTGATGCTCTGGTTCAACCCGTACCACAGTCCTCAGTGGTTCTGGGTCGATCCGAGCAATTTGTGAGGCAGCAGACTGGAATCAGACAAACCCCAATGCTGTCACACCCGGGGAGCCGGAGTGGCTGCCAAAACAATGTGGCTTTGAAGCGGCCCCGTGAAGGGCCTCCTGTACATTCAACAGCCAGTTGGTTTCGGGCTTGGAGGGAGACAGCATTCATATGCTCGCCGATAACCTCAGCCAGGGGGAATTCTCCGTAGCAGGTCAGGCTCAGCTCATTAGCACGCAGAAGCAGATGCTGCCTGATGAGTCCCACCAGGCAGAGCGCTGGGCAGGCGGCCGTGCCCTGCCTCCTGTGCTCACTGCTTTTAGGGACTTGTCGCTGTCCCCAGCCATCCCGGGCTCAGATTTCATGAGGGGCAGACAGCTCATGTGCTAATTATGGCTCATGAAATGGGGCCAGCCACCCTGATCCTTCATGTGACTAATGAATAGACTTTGTTTTCTTCCCTTCTGCAGGCTTTAGTAAAGGGTAAAGTTCAGGATTTCAGAGAAAATGCCAACATATCTTACTAGGCTTGGACAGTCCCTTCATGCTTGGAAGCAAGGAGGATTAAAAGGGCATTAGCTCCCGCTCTCCCAAGGCCAGGTAGGCCGGGCCTTAATCTGCGCTGAGTAAATTGAAGAGCTTTGTCCTTGGAAATGCCTCATGGTCACGTCCCGGTTTCCATATGCCCTAATACTGTTCTTCCAGCTTTGTATTTTTTGAGCCCATGTTGCCTTTATGGCAGGTTTGCCGCTTTCCTGCGGCTCTTCATTGACCAGTGTGTGAATGGGGTGACAGTAGTAGGATGACCACAGCATTGTGCGGTAACAGCAGGGTGGAGTGCGTCACTTCTGAGGAAGCCCCATTTTCCCGTAAGTGGCCAGCCAGGTGAAGGAGTACACACAACTTGTTTGCATTCCTATCTGAAAAGCAAACCTGCTGCCCGACCTTGGAAGGACTGGTGTGTTCGGAGGAAAAGGGGAGGGGGGGTGGGGAGCAGGTTACAGAGTGCCACCAAGCATGGGGAAGCGAGGGAAGAGTGTTTGCAGACTCAGTTCATGTTTGTGCACAGTGAAAATGAGGATGAGGAGGGTTGGGGAGACTTGAACAGCAAGGACTTGATGGTTAAAGGCAGTTCTTGTTTTATCCTTGGTTTCTTCTGTAGCTCAGAGCTTCCCAGCAGTCTCAGCCCTGTTCTGAGTTGTGGTTTTTTTCCTTTGATGTGTGGTGTTTTTCTTCAGGGTTGAGAAAAGTGGATGTGGACTTCCTTTCAGTAGAGCAACCCCCGTGTGATTGATTTGTGTGCTTCATTGCCAGAGGCAGCAAGCAGTACAGAGAAACTTCTGGCTAGGTGGGCGTTCAAACCAAGGTGTGTCGTGAGCAGGGGATGCTGGAAGAGAGCACAACTGAAGGGTGGCTTTGTGACCATGTGTGCCAAATCCATGTGTGACCATGTGTGCCAACCTGAGCTGTAATCTGCCTGCCTGCAAGACTGGCTGTGTGGTGTCCCAGAGCAGGAGGGAACCTGGAGCTCTCCTACTGTATCGAGTCCTGATCCCAAAGGAGCCCTGAAGGAAAACATTTTCCCCTATGTATTACCACAGCTTTGCCCATTCATTGGTATATGCCCTGGTGCACCAGACATGCTCCCCTGCAGCCCACTGCCCTGGACATATTCTCCACCACATCACCCAAAACAATGCTACCTCTTGTGCCTCACTGAGGAAGCTTAGATCTGCAAGAGACCAGGATTCCTATTTAAAATGAATACTCAAAGTGACAAAAGTTCACTTGAATCAAGGGGCCTTCAGGATATTACAGCAGCAGCCAGACCTTCAGAAAGGTGCAAGAGCATCAAGAACGTTCTGCCACTCTCCTTCCCTTGATTGCCCTGTTCCATCTGGCTGTGGCCACAATGTAATCAGAGTAATCACAGTGTAATCAATACATTCTGCAGTCAACAGAAAAGGTGGTGGCTGGATTGGGAAAAGATTTGGGTATGTAGCTTCATGCTGTGGTGTGTAATCTGTGGGAGGGACACGTGTATAAGAGGCTGCATTGCACAGTGCTGTGAACAGCTCTCTGCCTGAGCCTTAAGAATGGGACATCCCAAAACATGATGGATGTGCTTACCCAGGCAGGATTTAAAAAAATCTTCTTTTTCCTGTGTTATGGCCCTGTCCCATTACTTCGTGAATGTGCATTTCATTTCATTCCCACACAGGGATCTTTAGCTGCTGGGTCAAAAGCAAGAAAAGGTAGCTCTGCAAAGGGAGGGCCTCTCCAAAGGGGTAGAGGACACACAGCAGCAAGGGCCAGCAGTTTTGAAAATGCAGGCACTTTTTTAAGTACCTTGTTGGGTCCGAGCTCTCCTGAAGAGCACCTGGTAGGTGCTAAACTGGTCTGGCTAGTTTTAATTCTCTTGCCCCAGTGCTAAATCAGACATTTTATAGGATGGGAGAGCTGGGAAGGATGGTTCTTTTCCTCTGCTTACCATCTGCTGCTTCTCTGTGTTTCCCAGTGGTCTGGAGAGTGCTGGGGTCCTGCCTGCTGCACTGGCGGTTCTCTTTCCCCTAGCCACTCGTGGTGTCCCTGAAGGCATCAGTAAGCTGGCGTAGCTGGGACCAAGACATGGCTGATTACAGGGTGGAAACACTGGTGCTCTCAGTAATAGCTGCTCATTTCCCAAATCTCTGCCTTGAATAACATCAAGGCTGACTGAGGAATTCCAAATTAAAGGGGACACAATCAAAGCTGAAATAATATTGCTTTGACTTCAGACTGCAGTCCACTTCTGTCCATACTCCCCAGAGGCCAGAAGTTCAGGGGAGAGATGTAAATCTTCAACAACAGAGAGCCCCGCTTTGGCTGTTTATGTTTGCTTGTTTGTTTTTGTAAGGCCCCTGTAAAAAGAAGGGAGTTGATTCTTTTGTCTCCTTAATTCGGTGCAAATCAAGAGTGTTGCCATTGACATTAGATCCGTGTCAGTGTGGTGGAGGGGGCAAAGTTGAGCAATCACCCCTCCCAGTGCCGGCCAGCCACGTGCTTTGCAGTAGTGACACCTAGCGGGGAGCACTTGGTGGCCTGGACTTTGCAGCCGGATTCGCCTCTTTGCGTGTTGTGGTGGCAGCCAGGGAGAAGGTGGCTGGGCTCTGGGGTGTCCTCACAGCTGAACAGCAGCCCATGACAGTGCCAGGGCTGCTTTTAGCCTTGCCGTGTCTTGGTTTCTGTTTTCCAGAGAGAGCTACTGATGGGTCCCTGCGGAGCGAGGACTGGACTCTTAACATGGAGATCTGCGACATTATTAACGAGACTGAAGAAGGGTAAGGGAGCTGGCAAGGGTACATATCCAGTGGCAGGTCCCAACAACTAGACTGCAGTGGTAGCATGCACTGGTGGAGGTAATAAGCTAGGCTTCCAACAGTCCCTTAGACAAGACTCTGCTAGGAGACCTAGAGACACAGCAAAGCTGTCAGAGCATCTGTTAGATGCTTCCCTGTAATATTTGTGAGCACTGAGAGCCATTCAAACAGGCCTTCAGGGTTCCCAGAGAAACCTCGATTCAAGTCAAGCTGCTTCCCATCTACCAAAGGCATATTGGCAATTCTTCCACTTCAGTTTATTCCTCCTTCAAACCCCTCTCTTTCTCTCCTCTGGGAATGTAAAAATCTGCAGGCTGGTGACTGAGGAGAGAGGAAAATCTCAGGCTGCTATTGAGTCCTCTGACTGTGCGAGTCCTGCTGGGGTTCACTTCTCAGGTATTTTCATGTATGATCACTCAGACATGTGCAAAGTAGGTGGGGAAGCCCTTGTCTCCCTATTCCTGCTGGGAGGTGTTCAGAAATCTGCCAGACTTGTTAACTCTGGACCTGGGGATTTGCCAGTAAATTCAAGGGGGACTGCTCTTTCTCACAGTGGAGATGTCAAGAGCAGCATGTAAAAAAGAAGGTGCTACATGGAATAAAAAATGTAGGTTTCACTCCTGCTGTCCTACCCCACAGTGATGCTGACAGAGGATTAGCAAGCCCAGTTTTCAGCTTCACAGTTGCGTGAAAACAAAGTCAAACATCTCTACTCACAGATCTGTCACCACTTCTTTTCTATGCTAAACCCATGGTGCAAAAACGCCTGTCTCTGCCCACAGTTCTCAGTCGCAAGTGGTGGGCATTTGGTGTTTCCATTCTGGGTGCCTGATAACACAGCTGTACCCTCCTGGCATGGTGGGCTCTCCCATTGCCCTGCTAATGCCCATCCATTGCAGCCATGCTGCCCCACAGGCAAATATACTCCTGCCCTCCTCGTTGCCTCAGTGTCTCCACCCCACTCTTCTCCTTCAGCACTGCTGCTCTTCCAGCTCAGACTCTCTTCCTGTGCTCTGCCAGAGCATGTTGGTTCATTTGTGCCCTCTCACAAGACCACAGTGGGCTGACACTGCAGTGCTTCTCCCCTCTGAGAATGGTTAAGGAGACCCTGCTATGCTGCTGCTCTCTTGCCCACCTGCAATATAGGCAAGATTCTGTGACTGCATCTCCACTGCTGCTTTTTAGCCTCCTTTCCTCCAGGGAAATGTTGTTAAACAGCTTCTCTCTGAGCAACACAGGGATTGCTGCAGCTCGCTCTCTCCTTCCTGTTTCTAACTCATGCCAAGCTTTTTTGTGATCCCCTTCTCTTCCGTCTCTCTGCATGGGATTTTGCTCTACCCCTAAGTAGTGCATTTCTAGTGTTACTTTTACTCTGTTCTCTGTTGTGTCCTGTACACCTTGAATTATTGCAGACATCAGCACAGAGGTCTCCAATTTCAGTAACAGCGCTCATTAGCAGGGCCCTGCTCCTTTTGCAGAACCACAGGCAGAAGCTTCTTTACCAGTCATTGCTTCAAGCCGCTGTGAAAACATGGTGGGGAAGGTCACCTACTGAGTATGGGGCATGAGGAGCCAGTGGCTCTTTTGCTTTGCCTCTCTGTAGGTTGGTCTCAACCTTCTGATGATCTTTCCTCATATGATTTCTCCTGCAGGCCCAAAGATGCCTTCCGAGCCATTAAGAAGAGAATTGTAGGGAATAAGAACTTCCATGAAGTTATGCTGGCTTTGACGGTGAGTGGTCAGGGCTCTTTCTCAGCTCTGTGATATCCTGCTGTAAAGCTGAGTTCCTGGCTAAAAAGACACAGGTACCTAAAGGGCACAAGGTGAACACGCATAGGCAGAGAAGGCTATAGCTAATGCTTCATTGCCTTTGAAGGTCCTGGAGACGTGCGTCAAAAACTGCGGCCATCGCTTCCATGTCCTTGTGTCCAGCCAGGACTTTGTAGAAGGTGTCCTGGTGAGAACAATCCTGCCGAAGAACAATCCACCTGCCATAGTACATGACAAGGTGCTGACCCTCATCCAGGTGAGCCAAGAATCGTGAGCATCTACACCAGTTCTGAGAGTGTCTTTAGGTGTTTGTACAGAAGACTACTCTAAATGATGATGGGCTGTACTGTCTCCTTCTCCCCAGTCCTGGGCAGATGCCTTCCGCAGCTCACCGGACTTGACTGGTGTTGTCGCTGTCTATGAAGATCTGAGACGGAAGGGCCTGGAGTTCCCCATGACTGATCTGGACATGCTGTCACCCATCCACACACCACAGAGGGTACAGGAGCATTGCTGAAGAGAAGGGTGTTGGGCAGCTGCCATTCTGGAGCTATGAGGGGACTTCAGGAACTCTAGCTTGCATTTAGAGGGCTTTTGGGGAGTGAGAAGTTCCAGGACAGCCTCTTTGCTGGAAGAGCTATTGAAAGCAGATGGGGAATTGCCATCAACATTTCTCCCCTAATTGCACTGCCCCATCAGCTGTGAGTGTCTAACATCTTCTCTCTGTCATTTTACCCATCTCTCTCTGTAGACTGTGTATAGCTCCGACTCCCAGTCTGGACAGAACTCACCTGCGGTCAACTCCCCTCAGCAGATAGAGTCCATCCTCCACCCTGTCACCCTGCCCACCAGGAGAGGCACATCCAGCGATGCGCCCATCACCCCCACACCAGAGCAGGTGAGTTGGACACGAGCGCCGTAGTGCTGCTGACTCTCCCTGCATTTGGGGGCTGTTTCACAAATAGTGTTCTGGCACTGCTGTCCTGGTCCTTCCCCAGCCTCTGTCCTCAAGGAGCCATTCCTCTAAAGCACAGTCCCTTGAGAGCTCCCCAGAGCACCATTGTGGTCACAGTGATGAGCTGGGATACCACAAACATGGAGTAGTTATATTTTCCTAAGACAGGGCTGCTTGCAGGTAGCAGAAAGATCTCCTGGCTATAGGGAAGTGGGGAACTGAGACACAGACGTTTTGAGCGAGGTCTTTGTAGTGCAGTGCAGCAAAAGCTTCCTCAGTAGGTGCCTCCTTATAATCTTTGTTTATCTTGCCTCACTACTGACTTTATATGAATCAACCCTGTCTGGCTATGTAGTTTCCAAAGGCCAGGGCTTTCTCACTTGTTTCCCCATCCTCTTTTCTCCTTCTCCACCCTGACTTCATTTGACACCATGTTCAGCACCAAACCTCCAGCTGTCAGTAGGTTGCATCCCCTTGCAGAACAGAGGGTAGAAACTGTTCTCAAGTGGCTCATTAGCAGCTTGTGAAACCAGAGGGATAAAGCTTCAACTGCACACTTAGCTGAGGCTTGCCTTTTGAATCGGAATTCATTTTTTCCCCCCTCTTACACCACTTTGCAAATGAAACGATTTGAGTGGCTGCCACACAGGAGCTGCTAGCTGGATTTGAATCATAACAGCAGCCTGTGCTGGCTATTAAAAATAAAGGCTAAGCTAGTGGCCAAAGATCCCAGGTGAGGGCCTGGCATCTGTTACCAGCAAATGAACCTGATGGTAAGTAAGGGAGCTTCCTTCTGCTGGGAGCTCCTTAGAGCTAAACTGAGTGGTGACAAATGAGCTCCCCAATGGCTGTTCCCTTCGGCTTTGTGAACAAGCACACACATGCGGTGCACTGCCATTCAGAGCTACCTCAGCTATCTTCCGAGTCTTCCCAGGCGGAGCTCTCACTTCCCCTCGCTTTTGCAGATTGGGAAGCTGCGCAGTGAGCTGGAAGTGGTGAATGGGAACATGAAGGTCATGTCGGAGATGTTGACAGAGCTGGTGCCCTCCCAAGCCGAGTCTTCTGACCTGGAGCTGCTGCAAGTAAGGAACACTGGCAGGGCAGAGGGCTGGCACACACAGCTTGATTTAGCAATGACTTGATGGACTGGGGCATAACACATGCCAGGCGTGGGGAACAATTGGACAGTTTAGTGTGGGGCTTATCAGGGAGTGATGGGATAAGGGAGACACAGGGAAGGTGAAGTTTCAACAGCCAAGGGAAGTTGCGCTCAATAGGCTGGAATCATCTCACATGGGGGCTTGTAGTCCCCAACGGCCTTTCTGGGCGATGTGTTACACAAGAGGCATACAGTTATTGTCTGTGAAGCTCAGACTCGGTTTACCTCTCAGACCAATATCTGTTGCCCTTCAACCCTTGCTGACAGACCCCAGTAGCCTCTGGGGTCTGTCTGTCCCAGTCAGACTTCCAAATCTGTGAGTGCTCAGCCATAGCCTGACCTTTGTAACTTCACCTTGTGAGCAGGAGCTGAATCGGACATGCAGAGCCATGCAGCAGCGTGTGCTGGAGCTGATTCCCCGTGTCCTCCATGAGCAACTCACCGAGGAACTGCTCCTCATCAATGACAACCTCAATAATGTGTTTCTGCGCCATGAAAGGTACCTCTCTTCTCCCTTCTCTGCCCTGCTCTTCCACGAGTTTACTGCCCCTTGAAGGCCTTCTATCCCACCCTTTTGATCTGCTAATGAGTATAATGCTCAGGATGTATCAGCCTGTATCATCTGTCTTTGAGAACAAAGTCAGTTCTCAGTTTTTGCTGATTTATTCCTGTCCCTTCAAAACTGCTGTGTAAGTTACTGATGGAATATAAAGATGTCACTGTGGCATAGTGCAGAAGAAGAGGGAGAGAATTGCATGGAAAGAGCTGGTTTTCTATCTCTGAGGCAGATGGGGACAGAAAGGACTTGCCCAGGTGGGATCAGCACTCCTTTCTTTTTAATTCCATTTCATCAAACCCATCTCTTAAGCTAGGATGAAGTCTGGAGAATTTAGCCCCTGTTTCTATATGGAGAGCTGGGTTTGAACCATTTTGGTTAGAAGTAGCTCTGGAGGATCACAAGAAGCTTCCTCACACCACCACTCAGGAGACATCAGCTCCGTGGGCCTTGTTGTGGTGTCTTCAGTCTTGAGGAGGAATTGGGCCCTGGGCCATGGTATCCCTTTCCTAGTATGTAGGAAAAGGCAGATTGTGCGAAGCCTTATAAGAAATCTCCTGGGCTGTGGGTGAATAAGTATATGCTACTGAAATGCATCCTGTCATCTTTCTCACAGGTTTGAGCGTCTTCGGACAGGACAGCCTGTTAAGGTAACTTGGAGCAACTGCCCTTCTATGCAGCTCAGTTTGCATCCTGCAGGTCTGGCAGTGTCCTGCTGAATTGGAGAGAGGTTCAGTCTGCCCACTTTGCTCTCTCAGCCCAGCTGCGCCAGGCCATGCTGGTATGCAGGACACTCCAGTTCCCACTACTAGCCCCTCCCTCCCTACCAGTGGGAGCCTTCCTCTCACCCAAAGAGCAAGAGCAGACCAGCAGCAGTTGTGGTTTTCCAGTATTGAACATTGAGAGGACCAATTCCCGTATGAGCCTCCCTTTGTTCTCTGAGCATTGCCCTGTCCTCTGAACCAGCACCTACCCTACTTACTGACATCCAGCAGAGTTGGGAGGCTGGCTGCCAAGGTGTATTCTGTTCTGGGATGCTATTCCCAGCCAGTTCTCTGACCACTGTCTCCCTTCTCACAAGGAGAGGCTTCACAGCTGATATCTTTCGATGGGTACAGAAGGGCTTCCCTCTCCAGTGTTAATGAACTAGGATTGCAGGATCAGGTTGTCTGAGCTCCAGGAACTCTCCATCATTTTTCCTTTTTTTTTTTTCTCCAAAGGCACCAAATGAGGCAGAGAACAGCTTGATTGACCTGGGACCCAGTACTCCTTCTGCAGTGAGACAGCCTGAAGTCACCAACAACCTTTCCTCTCAGCTGGCTGGAATGAGTATGTTGCCATGCAGTTTTCCCCTCAGTCCTTCTCCTGTGCTGCTCTGGGAATCCTTTCATGCCCTTGAATCACATCCCAAAATTACTTAGTCATATTCATAAAGCAACCTAGAGAAATAGAGTGTATTGTCAACTAATAAACTCATGAAGAAACTTGTATATTCCCCAAGGCACACAAGCGTATGTCTCAGCATCCACACCTCACGTTGTGCAGGAGGTGGACATGGCTTAAGAAGGACCTCAACATTAGGCTGTGGCTAAGGACTGTGCCTTCCAGCAGGGTAGGAGAGAAAGTTGCTCCATCTCCAATGCAGCAATGCAGTTGCCTCTCGCTGTTTGGTGTCAGGCTGATCACTGGGGGTCTGGGAGAAGGAAAGCGGCTGAGCTGTACTGCAAAGGCAGCCAGGAGCATCTTGAGCTCAGGACCCAGGATTTGACAGGTTGTTTACTCAAAAAGCCTTGAGGGGTCCTGAGGGTTCTTCAAGACATACCAACAGCCTACATAGCACTGCCTGAAGCTCTCGCTAGCTGTGAGCACATTTAGTACAGCTTGGATGCAGCTACAGAAAACTGGCAAGACTGTTTTTACAGACAATCCAGTTGAGATATTTTCCAAGTCAGGGTTTTTCAGATGATGCCTGAGCCATGAAAATCCACTCATCTGTCTCAGAGGTGCTTGCCCAGAAGCACATGTTATCCTTTTCCACAGGTTATGGAGAAATTTCTTCTGAGTTGTCTTAAATGGTCAGGAACAGCTAGGCTTCAGCATCAGCTCAGTAAATTGATGCTGCTGCTGCCTGAGACTGAGCTAAAAATATCTGCTGAGCAGGCAAAGAAACTGCTTCTGCTACTTCACCCACGACACTGCACACATGCATAGACTGTGCTGCAGCTGAGGGGCAGGATAGAGGAGTGGGCCTAGAGCAGTTTAGCCTGTTCTGATGCTAGCTTTCCACCTAGCACCCTCCAAGCCCACAGCCCTCCATTTACTGCCCTGTGCTGCCTGCTCACCCTGCTCTCTCTCCCACAGACCTGGGCTCGAGCAGTGTAAGTGCAGGACTGCACTCCCTCGACACCTCTGGCAAGCTGGAAGAAGAGTTTGACATGTTTGCCCTGACCCGCGGCAGTTCACTGGCTGAGCAGCGTAGAGAGTGAGTGTAGCAGCCCACTCTGTCCTGTCCTGCCTTCTTGCAAAGGGGGAGGGCTCAGGGCAACTGGGGCTGTGACCCCAATGAGCAGTAGTTCCTGGGAGACAGTAGGATGCGATAGAAATGCACTCTCCTGATGCAGTGTTTGTAGGATGACCTGTGTGTTCCCAGTCATTCTTCCTGCTGCTGTCATCTCTTCTTCACAGTATGGGAAGAAGGAAGCCTCTATATGAGCATGTCCCTCGCTGTTGTGTCAGTGGACTGTGGTGCCGCATATGCTGGGGAGGCTTAGCATCTGGAGATGAAGGTGTGGAATGGGACTGGCTAAGTTTTCTTGTCTGTCTCTGAACTCATGTGCCCTGACGGGGGTGATGTTGAATTTGGGAATCACTGAATATCAATGCAGCCTAATGGCAGAGTATTGAACTGGAGTGCAGGAAGTACACAGTCAGTTGTGATTTGCAAGGCAGGGCACGGCTCTGTGCCTCAGTTTCCCTGTTGGTAAGTGAGACTGATGTTTCTTCCTCCATAGTGTGTTTGAGACCTCCTGGTGTAAAGCACTAAGAGTTGGGTCTTAGTACTGGCTGAACTGGAGGTCTCTTCTCTACTGCAAAGAGTGGATTCCTGAATCCTTGTTCTGGGAGGAGCCAACAAGAGCTGTGCTGCCCAGATCCCTTTGGCTTGAGAGACTGCAGCTGATCTCACTCCATTTTGCCTGTTGGAGTCATCCCCTGCTCTCTGTCAGTTACCAAGCAGTAGAGCCCACAGGCATATGGCTGCCTCCTGCCCTTAAAGACCTGTGCTCCTGATCTCCATCCACAGGAGTGCCTTGTTCTGCAGCTGGGCAGTAGCAAATTAAGGTCTCCTTTCATTCACCTGCCTCAGACTGCTTCTGGTAAAAGTGGTGGTGAAATCCATGGCCTACACACAGCTTCATGTATTTTGCCCATGGGTTTCCCCACCACTTTTACTGTGGGGTGTGCTGCCTGAGAACAGAGGCAGTCCAGGACAAAAACAGTGGTGCTGACAGCACCCAATCTGGGGCTGAAATCCGAGCCACTGGTATGTGCTCTGCTGGAGGCTGAGAGAGATCTGGGCAGGGGTGGAATCGTATCCTCTCTGCTGTGGCGCAATCCTTAACAGACTGAGGCTTGTGATCTCTGCACAAGTAACGAGACATCTTCTATTTATTCCTCACTGACCTCCATCTGCTTGCACTTGCACTCCTGCCAGGTAGCCTCTACTCTCACTGGCTCGGGCTTCCCATTTCACTCACCAGCCTCTGCTCTCAGTGTCTCCCTACCTCTGAACAGACGCATTGCCCTGCTGCTGCTGGACAGGACATGCCAGCAGGAGACACAGGCAGGGACACTGGGGTTTGTTCCTGACCCCCCATGCTTCATGTGTATCTCAGTGAAGCAGTGCTTGAAACACCTCAAGCCTTTCCTGCCGTTCTTCCTCATCAGTGGCATGATAGCAGCATTGTATTTCATCCTTGATGCCATTGTCCACAGCGGACCCTTTACTGATGAGCACTTCTTCGAGAAATTTGAGCGCCGGTGGCCCAAGCCCCTGGCCCCCAACAAAAACAGCTCCACTTGATGGTCTGCTGGACCTGCGAAAAGGGGCCTGGGAACAGCTGGAGAGGAGACTTGTGGAGAGTTTCTGGGAGAGGCTGCATTCTCCCAGCGTGGATGGACTGTTTTCCACACTCTGCATGGATCAAATGGTGACGTGTTGCATTAGCATGGGTGGTAGCAGCCTAGAGGGGGACACAGAAATGGGATGAGGGAGATTATAGGTGAGATGTGTCTGTGTGTGGAAAGACGTTGCTGTAATGGTGCATTTGGAGACCTTGAAGCATCACTAGGCTCTTCTGATCATCTGGTCTCACCTCCTCTGTAGCATAGACCAGTGAGTCTCCACCACCGTCAGCTCTTGAGTGGTATCAGTTAAAGAGATGTTTTTGAGCTGTGTTTGTCTCTGTGAAGGTAGGTGAGTATAAGGGGCTTGTTGCTCGAATCCTTTCTAAAGTAGCTGTAATCTTCTGGTCAGGCCGTATTAGTTATCTCTCATCTGTAGTCAACCCCAGAGCAGGTGAGTGTAATGGTTGATGCACCTAGCTCTGCAAGTCTGTATTTTAGGCTGTTGGATGGTTGTTTTCATATGATGCCTTGTCATCCTCCTGTCACATGCCAGGGCTGTCCTGTGGTGTCCCACAGTGATGTTGCAGTGAGATTAGTCTGTTTTGTGGCAGGCTACACCTTTAGCAGTGGTTTTGCACACCTTTCTAGAAGCTCCTGGGAGCAGAATGATGAGAGATGAAAATCTATGCAGTCAGAAGCCCTGCATATGTGTTTAGGAGTTCCTGCTCTTCAATCTCAGGCATCTTATCAGCCTGTGTGTTATCTAACTTCATGCCTTCAGGGTAAAGTACGAAGATCCCCAAGCCTCCAAAGGACTCGCTGGTGCCCTGGATGTCCGGCAGCAGAACACAGGAATGGTAAGTGGCTGCAGAGCTTTTAGTGCATCACCAGGAATAAGAGTATCCTCCTTGCTCACCAACACAGTAAATGTGCTGTCTATTTGGAAAAAATCAAGTGTTTAACATGACTGATGATAACTCCCAGTCTCCACCAACCTACATTTCCTACCTGGGCTCTATACCTCATTCTTTAAAACTCCAAGGTGAGGAACTATGGAAAGTCTGGGGTTGACTCAGTTAGTAACAGTATGGCCTCCTTATATCTGCAGGGAAATCTCCACCTGGAAATGTATGTTTTATTCCTCTTCAGCAGGCTTCCAAGTCCAGTTGCCTTCTCTCTGCAATCAAAGAAGTAGGCCACCTGTACTAGTGTGTTCTTTCCCTGACCCTAAACCCACTGCCTCCCCTCTCCCTCACCCTCTGTGATAGCAACTTTCAGTGCAGACTTTCTCTCGACCAGGAGGAGTCTGGTGCTTCTAGTGATGGAGCCCAGCTGACTAAGTGGATGATGCGGCAAGGAATGGTGAGACTGTAGAGTGCCAGCAGGGAGGAAGGAGGCTGGGGCTGCTGAACTAGAGGTGGTGCTGGCACAGCACATGAGGATGCACAGCAGACATCAGTAGAGACTGCAAACTGAAATCGAGCAACCCTGGTCTAGGCCAATAGTGGAGACCAGGGTTGTGAAGGAAGCAGGCAGAGTGTCAGTCCTAACTCAAGTAAACATGTCTGTAGTAAAAACTCCTAGGAACTCTGAGGCCGAGAGAGCATGTGCCGCTCTTTGAGCTAGAGGATGGCCTGTTTGGGGGTGGGTGTCTGGGGCAGAGGCACTAGCTGGTGGCATCATAAGGAAGGCTGCTGCCATTCATTCCCCCTGCAAGCTCTCCTGCTCAGCATGAGCTGCCCCATTTGGAGGAAAACACATTCTGGCTTTTACCCTGTTCAAGGCCTCCTCCTCTAGCTGTGTTTGAGCCTTCAGGCTGTTGAATTTGGTCTTTTGGAAGCAGGAATTCCTGCAATTACATCCCCTCAGACACACTGAGGCTTTGACACACTCCCAGGTCTGAAGCTTGTTAGCCCGTCTTCCTGAAATGGGCACTGCCCAGATTGATGTCTGCTCTAGGAAGTTTCCCCAAATGCTGTCCAGTTTGCTTGAATGCACTTCTACCCCAAAGAGTTCCTCTTTGGGTAGACAAAGCCAGTTCACTTCAATATAATCTCACACATCCTCTTCCATCCCCATTCATCCGTCTGCCAGCTGTGGTAACTATCTGCACTTGTTCCTTGGTTTGGGGAAATCTGCCTGTCCTTAGTAAGAATGTGTTGCTCTTTTTCTTGGCCTTGCTGTTTTCCTGAGAGCAAGGGAACTATACATATTTGGAGACTAATAAATAAGCTCCCACAAATACTCTCTTGTGCTTCTGCTTGTGGAGCCTCTAGCAAGAGCTGCTCCTTGCTCAGCTTTGTTCAGGAGCTTGTGACTGGAGAAAAGGATCTGGGGTTTTGAATCAGCCTTGGTTTCCTTCGAGGTTATCTCTGTCCATTAGGAAGGTGTTACTTTGCTGCGTAAATTGGCCAAGGATATGAAGTCATCACAGCTAGCCTCCTCCCTACTGGAAGTAAAATTTACTTTAATTGTAGAGGACTTTCTCTTTGATGGGTCTGTTTCTGTAGTTTGGTGTGATGTCAAGTCCTGCTGTGCTCCATGATCCTACCAGGAAATCACTTCTTGGCAGGTGTCTTTCCCCCTTAATGTGGTGCCAAACCTGGCATGTCTTGATATCTTCAGCATTGCAGACTTTGACATCAGACTGTCACTGGTTTGTAGAAGGGAGGAGGTGTGGAGAAAAGCACGTCTCCTGTTCTCTGGCTGCCTAACACAAGCAGCCAACTTCCACCTAGTGAGTCCTCACCAAAATGGAAAGCCTAGTCCAGGCCTAATACCCCAAAGCCAACCACCAAACCCCAGATGCTTTTAATGGCACATATCTTGGAAACTATGCATGTCTGGGTGTGGGTGGGGCAGAGGAAGCAGGTGAGCGGTGGCATTGGTAGCTGGGAGAGCTTTGCAGTGGCACTGGCTGGATTTGGAAGGGCCTGAGCTGACTGAATGGTGACAAGATTAGCTTTTGCGTTGGGCTTTCTTTTTGCAGAGTGGGTTTCCTGGAACATCCTCTCTTCTTGGCCTCATCATACTCTTTCCTTCTGCCCCAGATGCCGGTTCCCCAAGCTAATTTCATGGAAGACATAGAAAAGTGGCTCTCCACTGATGTGGTAAGTGAGGGGCTGCTTTCCTGGAGCCAGCAGTCCTGCCAGAGTTGTCTGCAGGGCTGGATTTTAGACAATGTACAACAACACTGGCACCACTGAACGTGTGGCATAGGCTGCTCGGAGGGACCAGGGGAGGAAATGCCAAGGACACAGGGTCTGGGATTACCACACCAGTATAATTAACCTTCTGGGAGGCATAGCTAATGAACTGAGGCTCAGGGCCACTCTAACATGCCTGTACTGCGGAAGTGGGGGGAGCACTATCCTGTCTCTCTGCATGCAGACAAAGAATCACATCTGTGGAGATGCCTTTTTCTACCTTGCTTCTAACCATGCCTCTCTCCTCCTCCTTAGGGAGAGTCAGAGGATGCAAAAGGTGTCACCAGCGAAGGTAAGACTTGCCAGCCAACTCCTTTCTCCAGCTGTTTCTGGCAGCAGCTTGGCTTTTACACAAACCTCCCTCCTTGCTAATGCTCTGCTCTTCTATTGCCCCAGAGTTTGACAAGTTTCTGGAAGAGCGAGCAAAAGTTGCGGACCGGCTACCCACTTTGTCCAGCTCCTCAGCAGGAACATCCGTCTCCCCTCCTGCTGCCAGCCATCATCGGAAGCAAGCAAAGGAAGATGATGCTATGTTTGCCTTGTAAATGCTATGGACTGGTATGCTGTGGAGCAAGAGGCTGTGTGTGCTGTTTTGCTTGCCTCCGACCAGGGGCCAGCAGGGGAAGGACTCTGTCCCCTTCCTCCACTCTCTTCCTGTTTTCCCTTTGAGTTGTTTTTATTTTTAAGCTGCTTTCAGATTTCAGATAATCTTTGTTGTGTTTAGGGATGTCACACAATAGACTTGTGAAGAGGGCTTTCAAAGCTGCTAGAGAATGTGGGAGTTTGGTGGGCTTTTTTTTTTTTGCACAGTGTGGGCCAAGCAAAAGAGGCTTCCCATCCTCCTCTCCAGTGAGGTAGTTAGAGATCTTGCCCAAGAAACAGGAGAGGCTGCAGTCTGCTGCTGAAATCATTCCTGCCTGCCTCTTCCCTCACTCCATCCCTAGAATGGATCTCCAGCCCTCTGCCTGCCACTGTTAGACTGGAAGCACGGGGATGCGAAGCATTATGGGTGGCAGACAAGGAACACTAATGGTAGAGGGACCCCGTTGCTCTAGTCTCTCTTGCACAAGTGCTTGTGGCATGCAACACCTTCCCACTCACAACCCCTTCTCTTCCCTGTCCTCTTCCTTTCCTCCCCCTCCCCATCAGTTTATCCAGAATCCTACCCACAGCCCAAATGTTTCCATTGTGTGACAGCCAGTTACCAAAGCCCTTGGCTGCACACAGGGCTTGAGCTGCGAGCAGTACCCCAGGCTGAAGGGGTTGCTGTGGGGTAGGGTGTGCCTTCAACAAACCCTTTGCAGTTAATTTAATTCTCCCATTATTATACTTTCCTCCCGTCTCTCCCTGATGCAATCCCACCTCCCTCTCTCACTTCCATTGATGCCTTCCACCACATTGTGCTGCGGTGTGGGGAGTCTCTCTGAGCCTCTGATCAGGCCAACGCTGTAGACTCCTCAGGGTAGTTGTCTGTGCCGGGGGCAAAGAAAGAGCTGTGTTCCCTAAAGCAGAAGGCCTTTACATCGGCACTGTTATACCAGCAAGAACATGCTGTTGCTGGAGTAGCTTGTTCAGCGGGTGAGCACAGAGGTGAAGTGAGACATCAGTCATCGCACGCCAGCAAAGCAGCCCTGCAGCAGCCAGGAGCTCCTTTGCACATGGGGAGAAAAACTTCTGAGCAAACTGCACACGCTGCCTAATTGTAAAAAGCAGCCGGGGAGGAGGGTGCCAAGCCTGGGGCTCCTGCTCGTGGGATTTCTTGTTGAGCATGGGAGAGTTGCCTTTTTTTATTGCACATTAAAGGAGCAAAGTCTTGAGCCTCCCTTGAAGATATGTGTGTGCTGTTAGCACTGGAGTGGGGAGGGGAGGACCTTGTGGAGGAGAAGAGGGGTGCAACCACATTTGCTCTCCATGGAAAGGCAAGGGCTCTGTGGTGCTGAGATGAGGCACATGATGGGGGCTGAGGGTGCTGCAAGCCAAGGCAGGCGCTCGATGCTTTTTAGCACAGTCTCCTGGGGAGGTGACTACAGCCCATCTCAAAATAGCAAGAGGGCGAGCTGCCTCCTCACCTTCCCCTCTCTGCCTTGTGACCAGATCCAAATACACACCTCGCAGCTCATAAATCACTTAAAGACGTGCAAGAAATACAGTTGCTATGAAAGGGCTCTCTGGTATCCACAGGGTGTCCTCAGTTGTCCCCATGCCATTCCCTGGTGTCCAGCTGAGTGGGAGCTGGGGGAACAGGTTGGAAGTGTCATCTGGGCCCTGGACTTGTAGGAAGGAGTTAAATTAGCTGAAGTTGTCCAAACCGAAGCACCTCCCTCTCCTTGTGCCTGCACTGCAGTCTCAGCTGTACCAAGCTCAGGCAGAGGCTTGAGGATAAGAGCTGTGGGCAAAGCTGGTCAGCAGCCAGTGACAGCGGGGCTGGAAAAAAAACAGGGTGCTGGGTTTCCTCCTCTCCAAGCGCTTGTGGGACAGGAGGAGGCTTTGTGTCTTCTTCAGCTTTCCAAGTCAGACAGCACATACTATCTTTGGACAGTTTGTCCCTTAGAAAAATGAATCGCCATTTCCAATTCCATTGCATTCCCAATGCCTCTGGGAGGAACTGGGGGAGAACCTCTCCTTTCTCAACTAAGTGGTATTATATGTATGTAATATAATCCTCTTTGAGCAGCAGTCCTCAAACCAGGGTGTGCATGCTGTCTTCTGGAGGTGGTGGGGAGGGGAAAGCCCAGTCTAATGAGCCTAAGAGCTGCCCGTCCTGCCCCATCTTGCTGATGAGTCCACAAGTGGCTCTGCTGGAGGTTGCATGAAGCTAAATGGTCGTGGCTTCATCTCTGAGCTACTCCCCTCCTGCGGCCAGTACTGCAGCAGGACTTCACCATGCCACAGGACACCATGTTCCTCACCTAAGAAGGGCTTAGATTGAACAAAGGGCAAAGCACTTCCTCTCTGAAGAGCACAGCCTAAGAGCTTCCCGTTTCTGCCCTACTCACTGCATGCAGCAAACATGGGTAAATGGAGGGCAGTGGCACGGCCACACACCTCTGTCACAAGTGCATTTTTACCACACACAGCTTTCTGAAATATCCCTTTTTTTTTTTTTTTTTTAATCTCCAAAGCATCCTTGGCTCAGCAGATGCTAGAAGTGAAACCTGGGGAGAGAGGCTGGATTTCCCCACGCAGCGCTGGCTCTGGCCTCTGCTGTCACCCTTGCTGCAAGCTCAGAGCCAAACACAGCTCCCTGAGAGCATCTTCTGCCCACCTCAGTGAGAGCATGCAGAGCTTGCACCAAAGGCTCTGTGCTGGGATTGTGGCCTGCAGGAGGATACCCGAAGTCAAGGGACCATGAGGGCCCATGAGCTCCAGGCCAGTGCAGCATCTCCCCAGTGCTGCAGACCTGCGAGGGCAGGTCCCTCCTGCAAGACAGGACTCTGAGCTGAGCTGTGAGGGTCTGAGAGCCCCTGCAGCTTCCCTCGTGCGAGTCTCAAGAGAAAAACAGAGAACAAGAGGGAAAGGCAAAAAGGCCAGATGCTGAGCTTCCCCTCCCGGAGCATCTGCAGGAGAGGAAGCAAGAGCAGATGCACAATAGAGCCCAGACTGGTGGGGTTTGCAACTGTGGAGCCAGAACAGCCTCCAGAGCAAGTGGTTTGACACCAAAAATCCTCCTGCTGGTGCCTGGACTCATGCTGCCTGGGTCTGCTGGGGAGGGAGGGCTTCTGGTGCCCAGTCAGCATTTGCAAAGGAGACCAGCCTGTTCACACTGGTGATGTTTTGAATGCCAGATCATGCCTCAGGAAGCGCTTGCAGCTCTTGGTGCCTCCAGTTCCCTTGGTGCATTCCCTGTGGCTTCCCCTGAAAGAGAAATTAAGCCATTCCTGAACGTATACCCCACCCCCAGCATGGGGAGCTCAAGCTTCTCCTTGCTGCCCCTGGGATGCCCTGAGCCCACCCCAGGGTAAGAACCCCTTCTCCACCCTCACCTTGTTTTCTTTCTCCCCAGATAGCCAGCACAAGAGCTGGCAAAGCTGAGAGGGGACCGTCCCTGAGCAAGACTTGAGTGCAGGGGAATTGGCTCGCCACTGTTTTTGTCATGGGGCGAACAACTGGGAAGAGTTTTTGGTGGCTGCCAAGTAGGGTCCGTTTGAAGCGATGATCAACAGGTGAAAATTCAGAGTGCTGCCAGCCGTGGTCGTGGTGCTCTTCACTGCGGGCCACCCAGCACAGAGACTTATCCTACAGGGATGACGTCTCTTTTTTTTCAAGCAACTGAAAATATGAAGAATGGGTATGAGGGCATGGAATCTTTCCATGCCCAAATTAGTACTGTTGTACTTGTTATAGATTATATCACTAATAGCTTGAATAATTTTGCAAGGTTTCTATTGAGGACGAACTTGAAAAAAAAAACCTGCCAGGTCTGCAAGGGATCATTTTAAGTTGAGGCCAGGTGTTTTGCATTGTCAAAAACTGCTTTATGATTGCGAAAAAATACAATGAGACCACTATAAAGAATTCCTTTAAATGCCTTTCCCTTTTTAACCGTGTTTTCTAATGTTGCTCTTTTAAAAAGAAATAACGCTGCCTGATCGCTTGTGACCACCAGATGGCTGTGGTCCCTCGGACGCTCAGACCGAGCTCCACCAACAGCAGAGGATAACCTCCTGCTTTGCAGGCTGTGCAACCACTGGAAACAAAACAAACCAAAGTTCTTCCTTATTCTAAGTATTACGCTGCCACCATTAGCCCAGCGTGGACTCACACAGCGACCGCTCCAGAGCACGCATCCAGGTGTTGCAACTGCATGGGGGCCGGGAAGGAGCGCTTGCACTGTGTCTAAGCATCCATTATAACCACACTGGGAACAGGATCCTGACCTGAATGGGTATTTTGCATGACCCGGAATGGTTGTTTCTATGTAAGCTGAAGAAAGGCATGACTTCCTTGTACTGGGTCAGAGTTGCTCCACATCTCTAAAAATCAAATATATGCTAAAAGTTAATGAGAATTTCCATGATGTTTGGGTTGTGTGGTTCTTGGCATACCAGCATCACATTCGCAGGGTCAAAAAAGTACATGCTTCTCTTTTACCTACTACCAACCTCCAAATAGTATATGAATCTTTCTTTTTTTTAAAGAGTGGTTAAAAACATCTCCTGATTTCCCACAACATCGTCTCACAAATCGGCGTAGAAGTGTCCCGTGCTAGTACACAGGACTTTCATGTTGCTCTGCCACGTCAAAATTTCCTCAAAGCTTATTTTGGATAACAAAATTCCCCCTTCCTTCAAAAAATGAGAATAAAGCCACTTTCCCTTCCCTTCAGATCACAGTTAGTGGCGCTGCTTAAGGCAGATGGAGACGCTGGGAAGAGAGGTACAGTGGGAATCTGTTAGGCACTAGAGAGGGGGGTTGTGAGAAAGAAAAACATTTCTGTAAGTAACTTGTTTTTATCTGTGATCAGGCATAAGCAAATGGAAGCATAAGAAGAGAGGAAAAGGACAAAACAAAGAAGGAGGATAGGAAAATGTGCAAAAACACAAGAAGAACAGTAAGTGCCCCCGTGCTCAGGAGCAAGGAAATGGAGGGTGGCTGGTGGTCAGGGAGAGGAGGTGCAACACAAGGAGTTGTACTGGCAGCCAGTCTGTTTATTTTCTGTTTCTCCTGAAGATCATTCACAAACCACGAGGACAGAGGTGACTTCTTGCCCCAGGGTGATGCCAAGGTGCTTGGTAGCCATCAGGAGACTTCTCTTGCCTTGACTTGCCTGCTTTCCCCTGGCTTTTAGGGCACCCCGAGTACCCCGCACTGCACCCAGCAGCTTTGCCGCGTGTTGGGTGAACAAGTGCCCCCGTTGCTGTGTGTCAGTGACCAGCAAAACCCAAGTGAGGGAACGGGGACTCAGGGACATCGGCTCACAAGCAAAAGTTTCCTCTTCCGTATCTGCCATCATCCTTGCAAAATCTCATGTGTGTGGGAGGGTGCGCAGGAATCGCAGCGGGTTCGGACTGCATGAGCGGGCAGATTCACTTCCCCCTCCCAGCAGGGTCGCCAGCGGTCAGAGGGATGGAGATGGGTGAGGGGGGACGGGATCTCTCGCCATGGGTGGGAGAAGTTCATGGCAGCGGTATCTCTGGCAGCATTTCTGTGCTTGCTGGGAGCCCCTGGCTGGGGGATGTGGAGGTGTTTTACTCCGCAACAGCAAGGCTGGGGGCTCAGCCCTGGCAAGGAGAACCCTGGGGTGATGGGCTCTGCAGCAGGGCTTTTCTCGGGGGGTTATCAGTAATTTCCTCCCAGCACAGAAAAGCCACATGTGCCAGTCCCCAGGCACTGTGTTTTCCTGGCCAATCTCAGCAGAAAAGCATGGATCAGGCACAAGGTGAATTCAACGGCGGGGTGAGGTGAGGACATGGCTTTCTTGCGGCTTTAGGGGAGGCTCTTTCTCAAGCACAGAGCAGCTGGAAATTCTGTGTTTAGAAAAATTGCTGCGAGGTAATTCAGTGATATTTTTAGCTCCTGGGCCAAAAAAAAAAGGGCTGAAATACCAGGCCAGTCTCACTGGGAGATAGGTACGAATTTCTCTGGGCTCCTTTGCCCAATTTAAGTCCAAAGAGGAAAAAAAGAAAAAAATCCAGGGTGTGGGTGATCTGCTGCCAGCGGTGACCATCTGCCCGTCCCCACTGCCTCCTCACACCATCGACCACCAGCACTGGCAGAGCGATAAGGGGGTAGCCCACCCCATGCCAAGCACCTTCAGTCCCTCTCGTGCCTGCCAGACTGCACCCAGCTGCTGAACACTTCAAATTGAAATCCCACATTGCCCAGGCGCTCTTGTTAATGATTATTTAGCTTAAGAACCGCAGCAACGGTCCCGAGGTCATGCTGTGCTAGGCACTGTGCCGGTGAAGGGGGTCTCTGCCACACAGAGCTGACAGCCCCAGCTCCCCGGTGCCCAGGATGCTAGGGAAGACCTGCCCAAAAAGGGGGATGTTCTTGCTCTTTTGCACTAGCAGCTGTGGTCCACAGGCACCGTGGTGCATGGGGCTCTCCAATGCTACCCCTAAATGAAGGGCTTTGAAGAAATATCTGTCCTTGCTCACTCCTCTTTGTCTTATTCCTTCTCGTCAGCCTGTAGCGTCACACTTTCAAAACAAAGCTCTTCCAAATAGCAGCTTGGTCAGATAAATTCAGTCTTGCCTGCCTGCCCTGGAGTGATCTTTTGTAATGAGTGAAGAAAAAGGGAGGAGGAAGCGGAGGGAGACAGGCTATGCCACAGACACCCTGTGTGGCCTTGAGTAAGTCACTTAAATTTGGCATGCCCCGCATGCCAGCCTCTAAAATAAACTCCTTCTCACACCTCATATCTCCTGGGTTTGGTGTTTTCCACCAGCACAGGCGAAGCCAGGTGCCCATCCAGCACCCCAGAGAACAGTGTTCCCACACCTTGATTTCCCCCATAAGGAGCAGGGACTGTCCCAGTCCCAGGGCAGATGGCCACAGCGTGCTCCATGTCCCTGGGTCAGTGAGGCGTACAGTTTTCCCAGCCTGGGGACACCAGCTTTTCCAACCTTTCCCGCCCTCCACCCCGGTGCAGCTGCAGAGGGCTGGGAAGCACAGCTGGATGGGGAGCATTTTGCGGCTGCCAGAGATGCCACACGTCTCGCTGGGACCCTCAACGCTTCCCTGAGCCCCAAAACCCTGCAGCCTGCTTCCCGCTAATGCTGACTCGCCCTTTCCCTCTGCGTGGGCGTCCTGCTGAGTCAGGGTCAGGCCAGGCCGCCCCGTATTGCTGAGTAAAGGTTTGGGGCGGAAGGGCTCTTTTGCTGAGTCACGGTGGAGCAGGGTCCACGTGAGGCTGTGTATTAAGGGGCGGATTCCTGCGCGCCGCCCTGAGATTGCAGCTGCTGCTCTTGGCCCCGGTCCCGCTTCTCGGGACAATCGGAGAAATCTCCAGAAACAGCCTCAGCTGCTCACAGCCCATCAGCTGCCCAGCACCGGGGAGGAGGAGGGAGGACGTGTGTCTCCCATACCCCGTGGGCAGAGAACCACGCAGAGGTGGTTCGGAAACCTTGAGGTGGGGGGGTAGGGGGTCTAGGTCTCACTCTTTTTGCAACACTTGGTTTCCAGCTCCATCTCCCCCCCTCCCCTGAGAAAGGGGTACGAGCTGCGGCACAAGGTCCTCCTTGTTGCCTATGTGTAATTTCCAAATTCAGATTTTCACAGTTTGTCCTGTCTCGCAGTTAAGGCACACTTTGTTTTACACGGTTGTAGCACTGAAACAAAGGAGGTGGCCTGGACTGAAACAGTTGTACAAAGGGGATTTTTATTTGTTAACTCTGCACTGCTCCCTTCCACACCTCCCTTTTGCTCCCAAAGCAGAGCCCCAGCAGATCATGGGGTCTGTCCCCACCAGCACAAAAACTCTGAGGACTGTGGTGGGCTCTATGTGCTCTCTCCCAAAATTTCAGCCCAGTGTACCCATAACCTGGAGACCTGCTTCACACTTCAGGTCGCTGCCTGACCCTGGGTCTCTGGTCACAAAGCAGGCACGTGCCTTGCAGGGTGCTTGCTCTGTTCTCCCTCCTCCTCCTTGCTCTGTTCCCAGCCAGCCCAGAGCTCTCTCCTTGCTTGTAGCCATGCACTGGACACATATATCCATACATCTATAAAAATTTGTGTTGTAAACTGTGCTTCCTATTTTTGTCACGCTGGTTCATTTATGCCCAAGAAATGTGCCTGCATCTCCCTCTCCTGCCACGTTGGTCTCTGGGGTTCCCGTGTGTGGGGTTTGCCTGGCACAGCCATGTCAGTCTATAGGACCCTCCCAAAGGTACCAGCAATGCCAGTCCGGAGGACACCTGCAATGCCTGTGCTCCCCATGGCATTTTCCAGTGCATTTTGCTCCCAACCTCCCTTTTTCTACCTGTATCTCTGATCTAGATTTGGATTGTTCAATGCTGACGGCAGCGAGCACAGTCAGTTCTGCCAGGGCTGGCCTGGGCCAGGCAATCTCCCTTTGGTAAACACAAATTAACCCGTAGCACATCCCCCTGTACTCCAGCACTGACTCCCTCCTTCAGCAAGTCATTTTAAGTGGTTATCTCAACTTCTTTGGTTTTGGTTTGGTTTTTTTTTTTTCCCCTGCCATTACACAGCAAGTCCTGGTTCCTGAGTCAGCTTTCCGGGTGAAAACTAGACAGCTGAGTTTTGCTGTGTCACGGTCCCAGAGATCCCATTAACCCCTCCGAGCCGGTGAAGGCTGGCTTTCACTGGGTTGTGCCTTCCCCACCAAGCTGAGCCGAGCTGCCGGGAGCTGCCTGCGGGAGCCCAGAGTGGAAAAGCACTTCCCACAGGGGTTCAGGAGTGCTGACTTGGCACTCTGTGACTGCCTGTGTAACTAGACATTCCTGACTGTAAATCTATTAGCAGAACATGCTGTTAAGTCTATGAAGAGGAGAAAATCCCCCACTCCACTACCCCTGATGAAAACACCCACCCCTCAATAACTTTCTCTTGTTGTTAACCCTTCATCTACACCATCTCTTGATTAAGCATTTTCTCAGGGGCTAGGCTATGCAGATGGAGGCTTTTATGCCCAGCAGGAACTATTACAAACATCTTGCCTGAGGCTACTTGATCCATCTTTGCTAGAAATCTCCTGGGCAGTGTCACTGGTGCCCACGCATATCACCTTCGAAGAGAGTAGCTCTGGCACCACCCAGCCACTGCTGGGTGGAGAGTAGGAGACAACACGAATTCTGGCAGGCACAATGGAGACCACAGGTCTGACACTTCAAGGAGGTCCAACAAAAATCTCCTAGTGACCTGGATGAGGGCTGGCCTGTGCTTTCCAGTGGCCCACTATCCCCAGCGTGAGTTGCTCTGGGGGCCAGTTTGTTCCTTCTGCTAAAAGCACGCACCTCCTTCCCTGTGCATCACTCTCAAGTGTAGACTTCTGAAGTTCTAGGAAGAGATGGTTCCTTGCAGATCTCTGCCAGCACACTGGCACAGTCTGTGTCATTAACCTCTCCACACCACATAGCAACAGCACAGCAGAAGCAGTACAAGTCCTCGCTGCAGACCACTGGATGAGGCCAGAAATGCCCTAGGCCAGTGACTGCAAAAATGATGACACCTCATTTTCAGTTCTCCTTCCATCTTGCTGCAGACCGTCTGGGCCTTTCTGGAGAGCTGGGCCTCGTCTCACAGCTGCTCCATCCCAAGCAACCCTGATCAGCTAGACATCAGACAGCATAAATCCGTTCTGGGGCACAGCTTGCTTGCCTGCACCTATGGAAAAGCTCACAGCGGAGGTGAACTGCAGTAGGGACCTTATCTATTGCGACCAGCCCAGGAGAAGGTCAAGCCTTAAGATCCAAAAGGAGGTACATTGGCTCCATGTCCTGGGACAGTGTGGTTATAAGGCCAGACTTTTTCCTGGGAAGAAGTATCCTACCTGGAATGGCAGTGACATGACTAGACATCCTCTCTCTCTTCCCCCCAGTCTCACATCCACATCTACCACAACTCTGGATACATCCTTTAGAGTGCCTCCAAGCATGCAACCTCGTGGAAGAAGGCAGGCAGGGGACCAAAGCACTGGCCTGAAAGCCATCAGAAAGTCCTTGGGGAAGAACTGGGTGCATTACCTGAGATGCAGACCAGAGCTGAAAGGAGGGGCGGGGCTTGAGGTTTGGATTTTTTTCATATTACTTCATAAAATGAATCGTATTATTCATTTTCATATTCTCATATATTTCCTACTTCCCTCCACTGGAACTACAAGTTCAATCTGTGCTCCAGTTTCCTGTGTCTGAATAGGACTCACTGAAAAGGACAGAAAACGTGAGCTTTAGGGAGCGATGCCAGAGGGAAATGCTCATTTTCGGGTGATCCCTGTGGCAAAACAGTATCAATGTCTTCCGGAGGGACCGGCCATGCAGCCCTATGCTCCCATGGGCTCCGCACAGGAGCCCTCTCTCAGGGGGATGTTTGGGGCTTTGGCATGCTTGCTTCAAAGATTCACACATCCCAAGATACATTTATTTTACCTTACAGAAAAACAAGCAAGCTAGCAGCAAGTTATCTGAAATGGCATGGGGGTAAGAGTGGAACGTGACAGCTCTTGCTAGCATGCACTGTTGCTTTAAAAGACAAAAGCAAGACAGGAAAAGTCTGGCTGAGTCAGGGTGGAAGAGCTGAGTAATCCTTCCTGAGCGCTGCACCACACGCCAGATGTCTGCCCAAGTTGAAAAACAACTGTGGAAGCATATTTCCTCCAGGACAGCTTTCTAACCTACAGCACCAAATCCAGCTGTAGGTGCAGTGACAGGGAGACACACAAGGCACGTGGCCTGGATGGCAGCATCCACCAGCAAAGCCGCAGAGTGGACTTGCTGGAGAGGACAGACAGAAGATGCCACAGTCCCTCTCCCTCCTTCCCAGGCTCTGTCTCCCTACCACCCCCTGCATGACTGCAAAATGGGACTTTCTCACATCCACAGTACCAGGGGAATGGTGGCTTTAAGTGCCCTGCTCTTTGGGTTGAGGACAAAATGTGTGCTTTTCTGAAGTACAGCTGGGAAATGCATTGTCCGTCCTGGCTAGCCCTGCTCCCAGCACAGCTACCATTGGAAAAGAAGAGTCCCGCTTCATCTGTGGGCTGCCTCATCAGCCGCTTTACCAGACAAAACAGCAGAGCAGCCAGCTACTAGCAGAGGCACCTTGTCCAACTCTCTTTTCCCAAATCAGAGAAATTATTTGCCTTTGAAAGTCTCTGCAGACTTCCTCAGTTTCCCCCAAGTCTTGTATGCCATCATTTCAGTCCACCAGCTACCCCAGCCTTCTGGGTATCTAGGAGATGGAGTGCTATTCTCCTAAATTGCCCTGCACACAACTGCGGTAACAGCAGGAGCCAGTTGCCACACAAATCAGACGGTATTTTTTCCATGTGCAAGAGAGCATGGAAAGGATTTCCCTGTGCATCAGTGCTGGCACATCTGTGCTGGCTCTGTGCAAAGTGACAGGGTTTATTCCCCAGTGCCCAGCACTGTGCAAGGGCAGTTCTGGCGCTTGCAGACCACAGCTGGTGGATGCATTCGCCACAGCAGCCCGATTACCTGGGTGTCCACGACTGGAATATACTCCAGGGTCCCTGTTGTCCTCCCTGCCACGAAGGGGGTATGCTCCTAACCTGCAGTGCTGAGCTCCCCATCCCATGGCCCACAAATACCGTGTTACCTGAAGGACTCTCTGAAGAAATGCACAGTCATGGGAAATAAGACGTTCATACCGGAGTCACGCTAGAGCAGATGAGGGTGGGTGTTGTATTAGCTCCCCAGGCAGGGTGCAGCCAGGACACAGACTGGGGATGTGGGGAGAGGAGGCTGCTCAGCCTGCCCCAGGCACTAGCTCTGTAAATCCCCCTCTCCTTGTCCAGCCCCGCTGCCCCCAGCACAACGAGTGCCTCTTGCAGCACCTGGGCTCTGCCTGCCACGGGCACTGCACGGAAAGGGTTACGGAGCCAGGCACCCTTGAAGGAGAAGTTGCTGGACATCCTCTTGTTTGTGCTTAGTTATCAAGACGAATCAGGTGACTTCCTTCTGGTCCCTCCGGGCTGTAGGGGAGAAGAGGGTGACAGCCAGGCTGGGAAGGGAAGTGCTTGTTGTGTTGCAAGAAGTTTGTACTCACACTGAGGTCAGCGGTTTGGCTGCTCACGTGGCATGGCGGTATAAAGCTGGATGCGGGAGCCGGGCTGCCCAGCTCAGAGGCTTCACTGTCCTGGGAGCAGAAGGGAAGGAGGAAAGCACGAGCAAGGCAACAGGGAAGCGGAGGAGTGAAACGAAGCGGAGAAACATGGAAACTTCCCAGACACACAGCTCTGAAAGGTGAGAGTGGGACAGGAACGAGAGGGAAATTTTTTGCCAGCAGAGTATTGTGTTTCTCCCCTTGGTTTTAGGCATGCTGTTCCTGTTTCGGCTCTGCAGGGAAGGGCATCCTCCTGCTTTCACCTCTGGATGGAGTCTGTCAGTCTTCCTCACTCGGGACTGCATTTGGGATGCTGGTGCTCCCCAGTTCCCATCCGTGGCTCTCAGGAATGCTCAGCTCCTTTTCCTGCCATCCCAGGCTCCCCCTTTTTTCCTAGAGAGCTAAGATCCATTTTGCCAGAGGAGAGCAACAGCACTGACATCTGTTTTGCTGCTCTTCCCCAGCATGTCCAAGGACCTGTCAGAACTGATGAAGGAAGCTACCAAGGAGGTGCATGAGCAGGCAGAGAACACACCATTCATGAAGAATTTCCAGAAGGGGCAGGTGTCGCTCCACGAGTTTAAGGTACTTTGTAGCAGCATTGCTTGGGGATGGGATTTCCTTACCAGGAAATACACTGTTAGATCAGAAGGACTGCATAGGGACTAAAGGTGGGGGGGAAGGGGACGGCACAAGGAAGGAGATCCTTTGCATTACAGCTCTCTGGTATCAGCATCTCCCGGGCAAAACACACTCTTCATCGAACTCCAGCACCTTAAGATCTTAGCAGCTCCTCTTGCAGAAGGCAGGGCAGGACTGTGCATATCAGCATGGGCAGCCAAGCTGAAACAGGATAAAAAGACAAAGAGGTTGAAGGGATTAATGTAATTGTTTTTCTCTTTCTTCATAAATGCCTGCATGTTAATTATTGGCAATGATAGTTAATGAAGGTATGGCTATGCAGATACATGAGCGGCGGAAATGCCAAAAAGATGGAGAATACTAAGTTTACAACCCTTTAAGTAGCTACAGCTAATAATATTGATGGAATAGTGAGAAAGTGAGGCTGCAGGATCATCTCTAGCACAGAACTTTGCAATGTTTCAGTTATCACTTGGGTTATACCAGAGCTGAGATCGTGAACAATACTAACTCAAAGGGAGACTGAATTTGAGCAAGCCATGTCTGATGCTAACAGGTAGGAGCCTGTTGTTTTTCTTAAGACAAAAGAGAAACATTTGCAGATATTAGTCTGCACCTAACCTAGCTAGATACATGATTCCTGGGATCTGAGCCACATAACAAAGCCATGAGCAAAACCAGCACACACCTGGGCCAGAAATTCCTGGGAGGCTACAGGATGTGACGCACGGGCTTGCAAATAACAGTTAGTGATCCAACCTGTGGTTTAATTACTTTGTTGTTGAATTGTTCCTTGGAAAATAAATCCACAAGAGTGGGAAAAAGACTACTTATTTTTGACAGGTCGCATTCAGGATAGTTAGTCAAGCATAAATTTAGTCTCAGGTGCTGACTTCCTGCTGTTAGAAATGTGGCATTGGTTAGGCAGCAAACTTTTGAGACAGGCTGGCAATAAGGTAAAAAGTCAGGCCTTCAGGAGTACAGGTCAGTTTCTTAGAAGACATTTACATGCTGTCAGGGGGAGTGAGACATAACATGGGGTTTAAAAAGTAACTACAGTTTTCAAAAGCCACATTTCCCATTAAACCGCTACCTGCCTCTGAAAACAACGAGTCATGTTATATTTTCTTAATTTGTTAGGCAATGTTCCTGTATTTTGTTTCTTTTCCAGTAAGCTGGATAACAGGTTATTGTTTAAAAACCTCTATTTTTGTTTACTCTCTTGGCAAACCTATATATCTGCCCTGACATGTGATTCCCCAGAATCTGAATACTTGTTTCCACAGCCAAGCCACTGCCCGTGTGCTTATCAAAGTCCTATTTGCTGGCACAGTGGGGAAAAGTTGAAATGGCAACTCTTTTACCGCAGAACTGATTGCTTTGTGGGAGAGTAAAATGCTTTCTCTCCTGTCATCAGCATGATCCCCCCCCTCCGCTAAACCTGACTCACCTGTACTGCAATACCTTCATGTTTTACCCTTTGCTGCTGGTAAGGAATTCCAGTGTAAGGAAGGGGTGGTGTAGGTGTAAATATGTACCCAGCTTCTGAAAACAGCATGCCCAGGGAAGGAAAGAACACGGCTAGATTGTCTCACGCCATGTGCAAAAGCTGGCAGATAGAAGGAAGTATCGCGTAAACTGGGAAAAACAACAATAACAATGGTTTCAAAATAGAGAGGAGAACACACAGCCTCACAGTGTTCCTTCACAAAGGCATCTTTCAGAGGCAGGCTGTGCTTCCAGCCCCCTTTTATCTTGTCTCCTCGGGACAACCAAGGAGGCAACCCCACTTGCACGTCTGAATGGGGAGAGCAGTGGCGCCTCAGTTCCCAGGATGGTGGGCTGCCAACAGGATGAATATGTTGAAAAATATACAGGGTGTGTCATCGTCTCACAAGGCCCCGCAAAGGGAAGCCACATCTTGAAGCATTCAGATTTGAACAATGCACCAGAAAATATACCTTTGGGAATACACTCTCTATTGACCGAGGGAATGAGGAGAATAGAACAGGCATGATTTAATAGTGCTCCAGTTTCCATTACAGCAAGCTGCAAGACCTTTAAATTGAAGGTGAGGGCAGCAGCTTTTAAGGGCAGGTAAGACCAGTATCTGTAGAAAAGGGCTTAGGTCTTACCTGATGATGCACTCAAGCAGAAGGGGAAAGGCTAAATGGTGTCTCGCTGCACCTTGCAACTCTGTTTTCCACATGGGAAACCTGCAAGATCACAGATGTGCATGACTCATACTGGCTGTGCCCACAAGTAACTTTTTCTTTAGTAGGATTTGTCCCCAAAACCTGAAGAAGACAGACAGATGCACCTGTAGCTCATCCTCTTCCTTCTCTTTCAGCTGGTTACGGCATCCTTGTACTTCATCTACTCTGCTCTGGAGGAAGAGATTGAACGTAACAAGGACAACCCAGTTTATGCCCCTGTATATTTTCCGGCAGAGCTGCACCGGAAAGCTGCCCTGGAGGAAGACCTGGAGTACTTCTACGGCAGCAACTGGAGGGAAGAGATCCCATGTCCTGAGGCCACTCAGAAATATGTTGAGAGGCTCCACTATGTAGGCAAGAACCACCCAGAGCTCCTGGTGGCCCATGCCTACACTCGGTATTTGGGAGACCTGTCTGGGGGGCAGGTGCTGAAGAAAATTGCCCAAAAGGCCCTCCAGCTGCCCAGCACTGGAGAAGGGCTGGCTTTCTTCACCTTCGATGGAGTCTCCAATGCCACCAAGTTCAAGCAGCTCTACCGCTCCCGCATGAATGCCCTCGAGATGGATCTTGCCACTAAGAAAAGAGTCTTGGCAGAGGCCAAGAAAGCATTCCTGCTAAATATACAGGTGAGTAACAACCAGCCAGCCCTGCCTGCCCACACCCTCTCTGAAACAAGGTAACAGCTACAGGGGAAAGGCAAAGCCTGTGTATCTGCTGTGGAGCTTATGAGAAGTTGTGGATTAGGGCAAGCTAATCAGTTGGATGGCTACACCTGTCCAACCTGGGAGCCTAGTAAAAGTCTGGTCTCTGAAAAGCTCTTGTCCCTCCCCTAGGGTTTGAATTCAGTCTCTTCTATGTGCTGTTATTCAGATATGAATGAAGGCTTATATTGGGAGTGGGTATCACCACCTATCTGTTCTACCTCTGTAGTACAGCTCCACAGGTCCTCTGTGGATGCTGACTAGATGCACAGGTACCTTGCTTTCCTTCCCATCAGAACACGGGCAATAGCTTTCTCCTGAGCAGGAAGCTTCAGAGAGAACCTGTAAAGTGAAGAAGCAGTTTGAAAAACATGCTCTTGACCCCACAGGCAGATTACGTTCTGTGCAAAAAGTGCCAGGAAACTTGGACTGAAGGCTTGTGTCTTCATCTAGTTCCTAAAGTGCCTGCGGCAGGGGCAAGGGGTTCAGTGAAAGAAGAAGAGGAGGCCACATAATGAGACAATGTTCCCTCTTCTCAGGTGTTTGAGGCACTGCAGGAGCTGGTGTCTAAGTGCCAGGAGAACGGTCACCCTATGCAGCCAAAGGCAGAGCTTCGCACAAGGAACATTAACAGACCATATGAGCATGGTAAGACACTTCTAAGGACAGGTGTTTAACATTGCCCCTTGTGGTTTTGTTCTCCTCTTTTCCTCTGTTCTTGTTTGTAAAAGCCACTGAGAAATGAGCATGAGGCGCTTGCCCCATCTCTTCTCCAGCCATCAGGAGGTACTGCAAGGAGAGGCGCTGGCGTGTGCAAAGCTAGCGAGCAAGGATCACACATGGGGGCTCTCCAGAAACAGTGTCAATGAGGGAGCTTTACAAGAAGAGACTCCCTTCTCCTCCTCTTAGGTTTTAACAAGCGCAAGGTTCATTCACCACATGAGTTTCGACCACAGGGAAAACTGGCCTTGAGTTCACAGAAGCAAAGGCCGCAGTTTCGGGCCCAGCAGATCAGCCATGGTGCTGTGATGCTGATAGAAGATTCTTTCAGACCCATAGCCCTATCAAATGGTCTGTCCTTTTGGACTAAATCTCCCTCTGGTCATTTTCCTGCCTTCCAGAAGTATTTACTGAAAACACCCCTGAAAGTGTGCGGGGTTTATAGCGAGCATTGTTCTGGATGGTGAAATGTAACCAGCTGGGACGTGGGGATGTACAGGCTGCCCATCAGTTTTGCAAAACTGAAAAAGCTCCATCTGCTGGCAAGCGCCCATCCCGAACTGGGCAAAGCCCCAGCAGCGGCTGCAAGCAGAGCGGTCCCTTTTCACGGAGTCAGGCTTGTAACAGAGCGAGGAGCGGGCTCAAATGTTCAGAATTTCCCCGATCACACGTGATTCAAATAAAAAAGCCCTTATGGCCTACCCATTCTGAAACTAAAAAGGAGATTTTTCAGTGCATACTGGATTGAACCACAGTTTTCCCGTGGCAAACAATGAAAAGCAAACCTCGTCTTGCACATGTCTAGGCAACGAAGCTTAAAGCAACTTCTTTGGGAAAGGCAGTAAAACGTTCTCTGTGTAACTTTGCTGCTCCTTTCCCAATACACTCATAAAAGTAGGATTTTCAGAAAAGTTTGGCGTTGGACGAGGAATCCCACCCTGAAGTTGTACTGGGAAAATCATTTGTATGGAACGCTAAGGACTACCTGTTGAAGGTCATTAGATGCCTAACCAATTAAATCAATATGAAGTAGCAGACAAAATGCCTTTTAAAATTCTAGCTTAAGTGTTTGGCTTATGCATACATGAGGGGTTTGATGGAGCTGGGCAGTGCATTTATAAGCCTGTAAGGAGACAAGGGAAGAAGCCAGCACTCACATACAGGCAGAGGGGTTGTGAGCCTTTGAGATTCCCAGGTCAATTCTGCTGCTTCCCTTCTTTGCCTACCCCAGGACAGCAGAACCTGCTGCCGCTGCTTCCCCCACCCCAACTGGGCTCTGGGCTTCCTCCTTCTCCCCTTGACAACTCCAGCAGGGTCTGCTCTGGCACTGGGGAGAGCAAGTGTGGCATACCGGCAGCTTCTTGCCTCAAGCTCTTCTCACCCACCTTTTCCCCCTGCCCCTCTCTATTTGATCTAGGTCCAGAGCCTGGGAAAGAAAGTGAGAGGACAAACAGGAAACACAGAGACATGATGCCCACCACTCCCTTGGTGCGATGGATCCTGGCGCTTGGCTTCCTAGCCACGACAGTTGCCGTGGGCTTATTTGCCATGTGAAAGAGCAGGACCTTCACGTTCTCTTTGTGCCTTCCCTCACCCTGAACTAATCCACCTTCCTCAGTCCTTGTGAGAGAAATTCCCCCTGACTGGATACTGTGATCTTGGCTCTGCCACTAGTATTAGGAGACTTTTCTCCCCAGAAATCAAACAGTGCGCTGTAAGGGGGTTCAGGCAAAGTCTCTCCTGTGCTTGGTGTGAGCTCTTCTCAGAGACTAACTTTATCACCAAAAACTAAGGGTAGAAAAGGCTAAAAACAATGGCCAAGAATTGTCATTGCTTTACAGAGTGCCTGCAAAAATCCTACCGCATCAGAAACGCAGCTTTGACATCTGTCTCTCCTCAGAAATACAAAGCTCCCCGGAGCTCTGTTTGCTCGATTTTTTTATACTGCTAGGTAATACTGTGATCACTTTTTCTGTGGAGCCACATGGCTCCTGTGTGTTGTAGACTGTTTTATGTGACACTAGTAGGTCTTTGTTAATTCTTTTCCCAATCATTTTTGTTTTTTAAAAAGCAGAAGACGGTTGTTGAAGATACAGTGTCATTCTCTTGTCTGGTTATTAATTTATACACATAATAAATTTCAATGTAAAGTCTTCAGGCCTGGTGTTTCCTATTATTAAAGCCCTAGCTGGGGAGAAAGGAGGTGTCTTTCTTCCTCCCAGTTTTATGTCTTTTGGAGCTGCTGCCTCCACCAACATGACAATAGACGAAAGCACGAGCTATCATCAGAGCCAGACTCTGCTCCCACTCAGTGCTAACAATAACCTGTTACAAGTTGGGGCAGGTTTCTTCAGCTCCTACACGCTGGTCTCTATTTCTAGAAATGGCATCAAATTCTGTGAGCGTACAAAGTATTTCTAAGGGGTGGAAGCCGTACATAAGAGCTGGTTGCTATTCCATTAAAAGCAAAAGGTGACAGGACCCTCAGCCAGTCTAAACCAGGACAGCTCTCCCTGACCACTACCAGCTAAGGGCTCCATTACCAGACTGCCTCTGCGAGGACTTCAGCATAAATCAGAAAAACAACTATGTTTTCACCACCCAGAAATGAAACGCACGCTAGGTTTTGATCCTACAAGGCAGCTAAATGGGAGACATCAAGCATGCAACTGCATGCCCTCACCAAGGTAACAAACCAAGCCAACATACTCCCAGGACTTGGTGCACACACATGGCATTGCTAACGACGCTCCAAACACACAGCACTGCTGGAGCAGCCCATGCACACAGCTTTCTTTCCTCCCCTTTAGCTGAGGCAGATCTGGAAGTCTGGCTTTGTGGCCAGCCACTGTTATGGCCACAGGCTCTATCTGCTTCGGAGAGTCTTCTAACACAGGAGTCACTGCAGGAGAGGCTGTAGTTCAGCTATGGCACACCAGGTACCAACAAGGCCGTTATCTCTCACATCAGAGCCCTTTCCTCTCTTTCTACCGGAAAGACTCTGTGATCAACCTGTCTCCATGATGCTGCCTCTTCTGGCTGTGACCTTAATCCCAAAGACATGCCTTCCTACTGATCTGTTTTAATGACCAGCACTGAACCTGCTCCAAGAGCAAGAATCAGAAGGCACGTCCTGCTGAGAAGAAGCAGTGGGAAAGAGGAACACTTATTATTCTCAGGCTCTTATCTACCCTATATCCCTTCCGAAATCCCCTTTAATACTTCTCTATTTGGACCCATTTGTCAAACCCTGGTAGGAAAAAAGAGTTAATTCTTAAAAAAGATAGTTAGATGTTTGAAAAGCAGGGATATGAGGCTTGATAGCTATTCAAATACAAGAATTTATTCAAATTTATAATAAATTCTACCTATTCAGTGCCTCTAACTCACCCCAACTAAATAATTATGTTCATTCAACCATGCTGAATAACTAAACATCCCAAACATGCAAATTGTTTAATGCCCGTGAGCTCAGAAATGCACTCTACCACACTCAGCCCCTCTCTGCTGCCTGAAGAGATAATAACTGTGACCTCAAAGTCAGGAAATCTGGATTCAGACACACATCATCCCCTCCCTGCTCACGGCAGAAGAGACGCGCTGCTGGGAGTATCTCACAGCCATTGTGCTATCACACACGGAAGGACTCCAGACTAAGCCTAAAGAAGTCTTCAAAGGTGAAGACTAAAGCCTTGCTTGTACTCATCTACAATCTTTATGAATATATCTGGTTTCTCTGCAACATGCAAGCTGGCGTCTCTGCAACATGATGGTCTTTATTTTCCACCCACTACAGTTAAAACCTCCCTTGCAACACACCACACTTCCCAGCTCTGTTTCCATTTAGGACACGCACTACCACATTCTTGAAGGGCTTACCCAGTGACCTGCCAGCCTTCCCCCAGAACTTACTACTGGCCAGGGGAAAAGCACCCCAGAGAGCGCACACCCTGAGGCGGCAGCAGCTTGTTCACAGGCCCCACGCTTGCTGCTCAGCCACTGGCGCCCCAGCCACACTGCTTGCCCGCCATTTCCCCACGGCACATCCCACCACATCCAGCAGGCTTCTCCTGTGCCCTAACCTCCATGGCCGTGGGCCCGCTGCACTGCAGCCACCCAGGCCCAGGCCCCGGCCCAGGCCCAGGCCCAGGCCCAGGCCCCTCCTGCTCAGGGAGACATGCCGTTCACACCCTGCCACCCCACCAAGCCCTGCAGCAACAAGCTCCACCTTCCCCCTAACAATCTTGCAGGAGTAATTTATTTTATTCTCGGTAACTAATGCCTCCGCCTGCCCCCCACCTCGCCCGCGCCCCGCTCCTGTCGCCTCAGGGCAACTAACGCGCCCCCCCCCCCCCCCCCCCCTCCTCCCCCCCGCCCCC
>VYXH01005411.1:40570-52819 GCA_013397275.1 Burhinus bistriatus
CCATTTGGTGTGGGGGTGGAGGAGGAGGAGGAGGTCGGGGCTGACCGTGGTCTCTCGCTCCCGCAGGGGAGCAGCAGTCGCCATGTCCGGCTTCGACGACCCCGGCATTTACTACAGCGACAGTTTTGGGGGCGATGCAGTGGTGGACGAAGGGCAGGTTCGGAAGTCCCAGCTGCAGAAGCGGTTCAAGGAGTTCCTGCGGCAGTACCGGGTGGGCACGGACCGGACAGGCTTCACCTTCAAATACAGGTGCGGCTGCGACCCCCCTTCCCCTGCTCTGCCCTTACCCACTCCTTTTTGCACATTCCGTCGGCTGTTAACCTCCCTTCTGCCGTGCACACCCCAGGTATACAATAGCACGTGTCAGCATTTCTCTCCCAGTGGACCGTACAGAGCTCTTTTGTCACTATAAGCAGTGGTGGCGTTCCCATTTAACCCCACAGGGAAAACGAGGTCTGGTGTTCTCCCAGATTTTTCAGCAGCCGGCCAGTGGCAGAGGTAGCCGTAGAGGGATCCCCACTGCCAAACTGGCACCTAGTTCTGAAATTCAAGGTCTGCCTTCAAGTTCTAGTGCTTTCTGGTCTGGAGTTGTGTCTGTATCTGTTAAAATCAGTACAGCACTGTCCTGTGTCCCTTCTGAGGCTGTGAAGGTCCCTTGGCCATCCCTTTGCCTGTGCAGCTTGGAGAGATGACTGAAAGGACGTACAGATGTGTCATGCAAGGGCTGGGATAATCTGTCACCTTTCACCTCTGAATTTCATGCACCCTGGTGTTTTTAAGGAGAACATTGCCTGCTATGCTATTACTCCTTTTTTAAAATTATATTTTAGGTATAATAGATATTATCCTGCACAGAGTTTTTCTAATTGCCTGTCTGGTCATGTAACTCTAGTAAACAGTTGGTACTATACTTTCCATTGTCACTGTAAGCACTGGTGTCCCTGGTCTTACGTCACACTTCAAAGTGGCTTTGGGTGAAAGGTCTGCCCAGGTCCCCCTACACTTCTCTTGGCGCTCTCCTGATTTTCTCTGTTTGCTTTCCAAACCAAGGACTCCCTGCTTGTCATAACGTCACTGTGGGTGATCAGTACCTTCTGCCCTGCAAACCTTTACCGCTTACTGCCTTCCAGGGATGAGCTTAAACGGCACTATAACCTGAGCCAGTACTGGGTGGAGGTGGAAATGGAAGACTTGGCCAGCTTTGATGAAGATCTCGCTGACTATCTGTACAAGCAACCAGCGGAGCACCTGCAGCTGGTAAGGATGGAGTAGGTGGCTGACCTGATACGCTGGCATTGTCACATCGTGAGAGCAGCCCTGATGGCACACTGTAATGTACCCCTAATAGCCTAGTTGTTCCCTTTCTAGTTGGAAGAAGCAGCAAAAGAAGTCGCAGATGAGGTCACCCGTCCTCGTCCTTCAGGGGAGGAAGCTCTCCAAGACATCCAGGTCATGCTGAGATCGGACGCCAACGCAGCCAACATCCGCAGCCTGAAGGTGAGGTGAATCTGCTGCCGCTCAGAGCAGTGAGTGGCAGGGCTTGCTCCTGTGTGGGTGTGATGGCAGGGAGGCTTTTGGTACTTGATCATGTAGTTCAGGACATGGGTCGTACGCTAATTTTCAAGCAGGGATACTCTGCAACTTAAATCTGACTGCAAAGGACTGTTAGTACTGGTTCCTGCCGTGGGGATGCTATTGCTAGTAGTGATGTTCTACGTATAGTATTTTGTCCTTCTCTCTTTTCTTTTGAAATCAGCATGGCTTAAGTCATGCAACTTACGCTTACTACTCTAGAGCAAGAGAGTGACATTGTCAAGAAGCGCAGGCTTTTTTGTTCTGGTAGCTTAGTCCCATGAATGTGGGAAGTGTAGCTAAGAAAGAACTGTTTCTTTAGTGTCTTGAGTTTCTCATCCATGCTCCAGTGACAACTTTCTCACCTTCCATTCACCTTTTCCCTTTTAGTCTGACCAGATGTCCCACCTTGTGAAGATCCCTGGAATCGTAATTGCAGCAACCCCCGTGAGAGCCAAAGCCACCAAAATAGCCATCCAGTGCCGCAGCTGCCGTAACACCATCAGCAACATTGCGGTGCGCCCAGGACTGGAGGGTTACGCTCTCCCCAGGAAATGCAACACGTAAGAACTGATGTGGGGATGCAGGCGGCAGGCTGGGGGGAGAGAAAAGGCTGTGTCCCCTCCTCCAGCTCCCCCTCCATCCCGTGCCTGCTGCATATAGAGTCAGCTCTCTGTCACACGAGGCAGAAGCATCTGCACTGCTCTCTGCCTCCTCCCTCCCTGTTGCCCTTATGTGCCCGTAGCTGCCAGGTTTTAGCTCCGTCCATCTGCAGCCACACTGGTCGTGGCGCTGCATGACCGTGCTGCAAGCTGCATTGATCAGCTGTGTCCGGCGAGTTCTTTATATCTGCAGGGCGCTTTGCCTGTTGTAGCTAAAGGTTCATTCCTGCCTCCAGCTGTCCCATAATGCTGCATTAAACTGCTGTCCTAACTTCCTATGAAGTGCTTATCTTTTACAAACAAACTTCTTGCTTCTGTGTTCCCCCTCCCCGAGGGCCTGTTTTGTGTTGCCTTCTGTAGGGGTGCTTTGCTGCTAACTTTCACCTCCCACTTTACAGCTCTTGATGCCCATGTGAACTGTGAGCATTCGCCTGCCGCTGTGCTTCAGCTCTAGTGCTGGCTGATCCTGGTGGCTTGTGTCTTCTAGCTTGTGCCTGCCGGTATTTATTTGCTGCACCTTATCTCTAATGCAGTTTGAGAGGTCTTTGGGACAGGGACCATTCCTGCCTGTGGTCTGTACAGCGCCTGGCTGCTGATCCTTGACTGCATGAGGGCATGTGCACTTTCATGTTACCCTTCCCGAAAGCTCTGTCTCTGCCTGCATGGAGTCAGGCGTCAGTAGCGATGTGGAGGTGCTCCTTCTTTCAGAGAGCTTGTAGTCTAGCAAGGCAGATACGTCTCGAGAGACTGGGAGGTTGATGGCAGCCTTGTCACATTACTAATTGCTTTCTCACCAGAAACCACTTAACATTTGCTTTGTGCATGAGGTTATAAAGAAAAATGCCCTGCCATGTCGCTGAGTCTATACTGTTACCTTGTGTGTAATTAATGAATTAACTTCCTCCCTGCTTTTAGCTAGCAGGGGAGAGGGAGGAGGTGGGGCAAGCATTCAGGCAAGTATCACCCTGTCTTTGGCTTGTTCTCACGCCTGCTTTTGCCAGCTGTTGAAGGCAAGACAGAGGGCTTGGTGAGCCTTAGATTCGGCTCTGTGTGACTCCGCTTCTCACCTGCTGCGCACCACTCAGAGGGGTGGCTGCTCTGGGCCCTGTCACCGCTCTTCCCTCTATAGGGGGGCTCCCAGGGCTGGCTCTTGAGTGCCAGCAGCCTTCCCTGATTCATCTCTCTGCACAGAGAACAAGCCGGCCGCCCGAAGTGCCCGCTGGACCCTTATTTCATCATGCCAGATAAGTGCAAGTGTGTGGACTTCCAGGTCCTGAAGCTGCAGGAGTCCCCAGATGCTGTGCCGCATGGGGAGATGCCTCGGCACTTGCAGCTGTACTGCGACAGGTACCAGCGCAGTCTCCCCACCTCACCCTTCAGGGCTACCAGATGTTGCTGGTGCCATCCTTTCCCCTGCTACCATCCTTTGCTTTCCCCTTCCTCCTCTTAGGTACCTGTGTGACAAAGTTGTCCCAGGGAACAGAGTCACTATCATGGGCATCTACTCCATCAAGAAGTCTGCCCAGAGCAAGAACAGAAGCCGTGACAACGTGGGTGTGGGCATCCGAAGTGCTTACATCCGTGTGGTGGGCATCCAGGTGGATGTGGAGGGTTCAGGTGAGGGCTGCTCAAAAGCAGGCACCAAAGTGCCTGTCTGGTCTGTGTTGGGAGAGGTCCCTTCCTGAACAAGGTTGTCCCTCAGCAAGGACTGTATGAAATCACAGCCTCAGTCCTTCTCTGCTGCTTATATAGCAGAAGATTTGAGCCTGTCCAGGGGTCTAACTTGCCCTGGATACTCTATAGTCATGTCCGGTATGCCTTTTTCTCAGTGATATTAAATGAGGAGGCTTCAGCCTGAGTCCTCCAGGGTATTTAAGTGCTTTTATCTTATTGATCTTAGTGGGAATCTGCTAAGCCATCCCTGAGGATCTGGGCTGAAGTCAATGATTAAAATCGAGCTATGTATTTAAAATGTGGTCCTGACTGTAATTCTCCCTCTGGTTCCTCCAGAGCTGCTTTGCCCAAGATCCTTGCTTTTTCCTACCGACCTCTAAGGACAGCCTGCATTGCTGGGGTAGCTAACACCTGCCCTCTCCACCCTTCCCACCTGGTGGCACTTGGTGTGATTTTCAAGAAGGGATTTTGGTGGTAGCTGGTGGCGGGGGGGGGGGGGGGGGTCATTTGCTTTCAAAACATCAATTTAATCGCTGTTGCTTCATTCTCCTCATCCCTGTACAGGACACAGCTTTGCTGGCTCAGTGACTCCTCAAGAAGAGGAGGAACTTCGTCGCCTTGCTGCCATGCCCAACATCTACGAGACAATCGCCAAGAGCATCGCGCCCTCCATCTATGGCAGTACCGACATCAAGAAGGCCATTGCCTGCCTCTTATTTGGAGGCTCTCGCAAGAGGTGGGGAAAAGTGAGCCTGGTGGAGAGACAGTGGTGGCAGGGGTGTCATTCATGGCATAAAGCCTTTGTACAGTCTTCTGGCAGTGCTACCAACCACCTGCCGCTTGTCAGCAATGCTTGGTTATCAAAATGAAGGCTCACCGTCGCTCCTCCCTCTCTTTTTCCCACCCTGTTGCGCTAGGCTCCCAGATGGACTGACCCGCAGAGGAGACATCAACTTACTGATGCTGGGTGACCCCGGCACAGCCAAATCCCAGCTGCTGAAGTTTGTTGAAAAGTGTTCGCCCATTGGGGTAGGTGGTGTAGCGCGGCTTATTTCTTCCTTCTGCTCCCTGCGTAGCACCAAAGACCAGACTGTGATCATAGCAGATACTGGAAGAGATGGGGTGCAGGACAGGGGGGAAGCAAGTAATGCCTTTCATTATATGAGCCAGGCTAGTTGCAGATGTCCACAGATGTCACTGATGCTGTTGTTTATTGTTGAGACTTGATCAGTGGAGAGGCTGGCTGGTCAGGACAAATGAATTTGACTGCATATCAGGCACGGACCTCCAGGCTGAGCCCAGGCATGAAATTGTATTTTCAGCTGTGTTTTCTTATAGTTTCTATTAAACTCGGCCTCTGACTGCGTTGTTCCCTTGGGGAGAAAACAAAGCTAATGCAGCAGCCCACCAAACAATGAATCACTCCCTGGTCTGTACTTAATACCTGTATTTCTGTGTCTGCAAGCCCTCTGGTGCGTCACGGCTGCTTAGTCTGAGGCCTAGGAGTAGGCAATAGTCTTGCTCTGTACCCAGTGAGTCTGCTTTTGGCATGTGCTGAGGAGTTTTCCTGGAGGTCCTTTTGTTTCCTCCAGCCACTCTGGATTTTGCGGTGCTGGGGGTGCTTTGTCCTCCAGCTGGAGCAGTGTGCTCCTGAGTCCCACGGTGGCTGATGTGCTGTCCCCTTCCTTGTCCTGCATGCCGCTAGGTATACACCTCAGGGAAAGGCAGCAGCGCTGCCGGCTTGACGGCCTCGGTGATCCGCGACCCTTCCTCCAGGAGTTTCTTCATGGAGGGAGGAGCCATGGTGCTGGCAGATGGGGGAGTGGTGTGCATCGATGAGTTTGACAAGGTACCCATGGGGCTGCCTGCATGGGAACGGGGAGGAGAGCCCTTGGGCTGCCATCTCCTCCTGGGAGAGCCCAAAGCTGCAGGAGAAAGAGCGACTCTCTTGAGGCTGCCTCGCTTTCCTTCAGGGAAGGTCACGGGATGGGACTTCAGGGAAATTCTGGTTACGTCTGTGCTCTTGGGCAGAGGTCCTCGCAGAGCTTTACCTCAGGGGTCAGCATTGGTGGGTGTGTAGCTGAAGTCTGGTTGAGGTGACTGATGGTGACTTTTGTTTTGTCCCTGCCTCATTTCTCCCACCTTGGATGAGAAGATGCGGGAGGATGACCGTGTGGCTATCCACGAGGCTATGGAGCAGCAGACCATCTCCATTGCTAAGGTGAGCTGTGGGCATGCATCGCCCCAGGGCAGGAGCCTGACTTGCTCCTGGGTTTCTGAGAGTCCAGCAGTCAGTGGTCATGCATCTTTTGCCAGAATTGGCTGTTTTAGAGTGGGTTGTCCAGGCAGTGGTTTTGATGGTTACTGGTTTCTCTGATCTGAGACCAGTCAGCCCTGCCTGTAGGCTTTGGGTTGTCTTCTCTCAGGCAGCCTGAACTTCAGCAGGACTGAAATGAGCTCCTTCTGCTCTGCCTGTCCTCTGCTCCTCTAGATTTAGTAGTTCTGCTGATGTCCCTGTGTCACAGCCTGATTTCACTTCTTTTTCTTCCTTCCCACTGCTTTCCACCCCATCGGATGATCTACTGAAACTGCCTGACATCCTGGTGCCAGGTCTTCTCTCAAGTCAGAGTTTTGCTTCATTTCCACTGCTCAACCTTTTTTTTGTAGCACCTGGTCCCTCCTGGTCGCTCTGGCTCACCCCTTAGCTGTTCAGTCCCTGGTAGCAGAGCAACCACCGTGGCTTTTCCTTGCTGGTCGCTCTTGCCCTGCTACCTGCAAACCCACGCTTTGAGACTCAGCCCTGGTCACCCAGTTTCTGGCTCAGATTGCAAACTTGGAGTGGGGTCTTGTGTGTCCTTGCCCTTGACATGAGGTTGTAATGAAGTTACTCAGTGCTGAAGTCTCGGCTGAAGCCAGTCCTCGTCCAGAAGGACATGTGGGTCCAGCCCCATGTAGCTCCTGTGCTGACCTCTCATTACACAGCACTTGGGTACTACTTAAGGGGTTTTATTTAAATGCAAGTGATTGAGGATGAGTCCTTGCAAACTGCTTTGGACCTTTCACTACAACTTAATAGCCTTCTAGCCCTGCTGTGACATGGACATTTTCTTGACCCCATCCATTTCTCCTTCCCCCCACAGGCAGGAATCACAACTACACTCAACTCTCGGTGCTCAGTGCTGGCAGCTGCCAACTCTGTCTTTGGGCGCTGGGATGAGACCAAGGGCGAGGAGAACATTGATTTTATGCCCACCATCCTGTCCCGATTTGACATGATCTTCATTGTCAAGGATGAGCACAACGAAGAGCGAGATATGGTGGGCTGGGGCATGTGGGTGCAGCTGGGACTCGTGGTGCCCCATTTTTTGGGAGGGGGAGGCAGTGCGGTTTCCAGCTGCCTGACTGCCCTCTGCTCTCCTAGACACTGGCCAAGCATGTGATGTCCTTACATGTGAGCGCCTTGACGCAGACCCAGGCCGTGGAGGGTGAGATTGAGCTGAACAAGCTGAAGAAGCTCATCTCCTTCTGTCGGACGTGAGTGAGAGGCATGACTTCTTGGCAGTGCCCAGGCCACATGGTGGGAGGCAGTGGTGAGAAGCGAACCGTGCAGCCGATATTTGCAAGTGCTCTATCTGGGCGACCTTTTTTTAATTCATGCCTGGGAAAAATGGAAGCGAGAGCAGCTCGCAATGGTGCTGCAGTGTGGCCCAAGGAAGCAAGGGGTGCCTGGGGGCCTCCCTTGCCCAGGGGACCCTCCCTAGCAGCCGCCGCCTCCAGCTCCTCTCCCCCCTTGCAGGAAGTGTGGCCCTCGGCTGTCGGCAGCGGCGGCGGAGAAGCTGAAGAACCGCTACATCCTGATGCGGAGTGGCACTCGCCAGCACGAGCAGGAGAGCGACCGCCGCTCCAGCATCCCCATCACCATCCGGTGAGCAACCCCACCCTCCTTGCCCCACCAAAACCCTCAGGGTTGCATCACTGGGTGTCACCTGGGGTAGCCCAGGACAGGAGTTAGTGGGGTGCTGGAGTTTGAGGAAGCCCTCTGTGAATGGGGCAACACTGGAGGTGCTGCAGAGGGGGGCAGGAGGTGGGGGTGTGTGATGTGGGGGTGTCAGGGGTCGGGGGGAAGGAGAAGGTGCCTTGGAGCCACAGTAGAAAGCAGGGAGCGTCTCCTTCGGCCACAGGCAGCTGGAGGCTATCGTGCGCATTGCTGAGTCCCTGGGGAAGATGAAGCTTCAGCCCTTTGCCACTGAGGCGGATGTTGAGGAGGCCTTGCGGCTCTTCCAGGTGTCTACGCTTGATGCGGCGATGTCGGGCAGCCTGTCAGGTGAGAGGGAGATGCTCTGTGCTGTGGGTAGGAGGGACATGCTGGACCTGGCTGCTCAGGTCAAGGAGAGCTGAGCATCCCTCCCAGGACCAGGCTGGCAGAGGCTGGGGGTGCTACCAGGCACCCGCTGTGCAGGTGCTGGAGCTGCTTTCTGAGCAAAGGCAAAGCAATGCCTGTGGCAGCAAGGGGCCATCACGGTTGCGGGGCTGTGGCTCACAGGGAGAGCAATGACAAATGACACCAAGGGTCTCCACCTGTGCTGGGTAAGGAGGGATGGTCTGGCCTCTTGTGGTGCCAAGGGCAGAGTCCAGTGCTGGAGGTGGTTCCCCAACCTGTTTGTTCTCTAATCTTTTCCCTTTGGGGTGGAGACAATGCCTCCTTGGGAGTCAGTGTAGCACGAAGAGTTTCAAGGAAGCACCAGCAGTCAGGTCCATGTTCAGCTGTGTCTTTGAAGCTCCACAGTCTTTGATGGTGGATTTGCTCAAGGGTTTCCTAAAGTCTCCGAGACATGCGGGTGTGGTGGGAGACATGGGAGACAGACACTCTGGCTTTGAGAGTGACATCTGGACAGTGCAGAGAGCTCACGCAGCCTTTCCCTCCAGGGGCAGAAGGCTTCACGACACAGGAGGACCAGGAGATGCTGTCCCGTATTGAGAAGCAGCTCAAGCGCCGCTTTGCCATTGGTTCTCAGGTGTCGGAGCACAGCATCGTCCAGGACTTCATGCGGCAGGTAGGCCAGGGACCTTGCGGAGGGTTGATCAGTGAAACCAGGCACTTCAGGCTGCCTCTCAGGGCATGAAACCCATTTCCCAAGAGGTGGCATGGAGCAGTTTGGTCATACCTCGTTTTGAAGTTGTTTGTAGGGAGTGGTGTGCAATGTCATTGCAGGGTTTAAGGGGAGTGAGGTAAGAACTCAATTTTCTCCAAAAGCACTGAGGTTTGGGGCTGTTTGGGTAGTTTGGAGTCCTACCCTTGAAGCCAGAACTGTTTGATTTGTGAGACTGCCTGCAGTCAGCTGAAATGGTGAAAGGGGAAAGGAGGGTCGGCACCTGGTGCTACTGGGCTCCCTCAATCTGGAGAGGCACACCCAGGCTTTAGTGGCGGTTGCAGGTTCCCACTGGGCTCTGGTGTGCTTTTCCCTGCCAGCTCATCTCCCCCTGTTCTCCCCTTTTCCAGAAATACCCAGAACATGCCATCTACAAGGTGCTGCAGCTGATGATGCGGCGGGGAGAGATCCAGCACCGCATGCAACGCAAAGTCCTCTACCGCATCAAGTGACCTCCCCATCCCACGTGTGGGGAGGGAGCTGCTGCTGCTTGTGGCCAGAGAGCTCCGCGGGGTCGGTGCCTGCTCCTGGAAGAAGCTTTTCCTTGGGGAGCCAAACAGCCCAGAGCCTCCCTCTTGAACCAGGATTTGGGGCATTCGGGGTTCCCTTTGGGTGCTCTGTCCATGTGTCACGTCAATGTTTCTTTGAACTCCTAAAGCTTTTAGTTTGTATTAAAATAAAAACTGGTATTGGTAGCTCAGGGTCTTTGGCTGCCTGGAGGGACAGAGGGGATCTATCCCCTTCCCCCTTGGAGGTGGTGCAGGATTTTGGTTGGAAAGACATCCCTCCTGCTTGCCCTGTGTTCCCCAGCGCCCACCCTGAGGACTCGTGGTGGGATGCAGACCTGTGGGCAGCACCAGTGGCCCTGAAGGCAGAAACTCGGTTCTCATTTGGGGTTTGATCTGTCTATTAAGGCATAAAGCCTGTTGGTGCAGGCTGCCCTGTTGGGCTCAGCCCTGCAGGAGGCACCTTACCCACTCACTGCCAGCAGCAGTGAAGGAAAGGGCCTGCTGTTCCCTGCTTCCAGGCTGCTCTTTGCTTAACCCTCCTTGCCATCTCCAAGGGCTGTGGTAGGCAAATGCTTTGCCCTGCAGTGTAAAGGGCTGTGTGAAAGCCTTGCTGGAGGCATGGGCAGAGCCCCCTGCTTGCCTCTGGGGTAGAGCAGTACCAAGTGAGGATGGGGACGCAGGGTGATGTCCAAGAGCTGTGTGCTCTCCTCTTTGTGCCTCTACCATCTTGTTTGTGTGCTGGCAGCCATGGAGAGGCATGTCCCATTCGCCAGGAGCCTGCCTTGGGCTTTCTGCCCTGGGGTGCACTTGCGCAGCCATTTGCCCTTCTGCATTTTCTGCATGACCTTGCACTTGTCAAACTCCACAAGTTTTTGTCACTTCTAGCGAAGTAGTATTGGTTCTCTTAAGTGTGCTCCTGAAGATGGGAGGTGTGGATACGTCCCTGCCCTTGGCAGCTCGGGGCCAGCTGGGATGTGTGATTGCGCTGGTGGGGGACTCCAAAGATAGTGCAGCGTCGGGCATTGCAGGCAAGTGAAGCCACTGTGGGTGCCAGAGAGGCTGCTGGTGTGTCTGCAAGTGACCTTCACGCTAGAAAACACACCCCAGGAGAGGCTTCATTAGGAAAAGAAATGTTCAGGGCCAGCAGAGGGTACCAGAGCCTTGAGGATGCTGGGCTGTGGTGCTGCACACAGTGCTGCCTCCTCCTCCGAGAGAGGAAACCAAGGGGTCCTTTTGGGCTGGGGTGGTGGGGTGCAGGATGCACCCAGCCTCGCAGCTGTCACACAAGGGCTGGGCTCCCCTGCAACGCATGGGGCCCGAACAGTATCCCTGTTTGCTTCTGTTGGGTGTTTTCAGAGGTGCACGGTGCCCTCTGGACATGTCTGGAGCTGGTTATGGGGTCAGGGGTCCATCTGCAGGGAATAGAGTAGTGGTGGCCCTGACAAGATGGTCTGCACTTTGGAGAAACAGCCTCCTGCTCTTCATCTGCCAGTTTTTCAGGCAGACCTAACCTTTGTGGAGGGCTGGAGGGGAGAGGAGGCTGGCCCACAGGCTCCCTGCAGGGACGGATCTGCAGAAAGCTCTCCCTGGTGATTTTATTATCCTGTGTTTTTGCAGGTGCCAGGCACCTCATGGGGCTTCTTGGAGCAAGCAATGCTGCGGCAAAAGCTGGCACCCTTCTTTTCCCTTTTAAAAGAAAGAGATGCCTTCTCTCCTCACACTGCTGCCTTGTTGGTGATGCCGCTGCCCTGAGCTGTTGCTCCAGGGAGAGGATCAACTCCATGGAAGAGGAATAAGTGGAAGTGAGAATAACAGGGCCAGATCCTCACCTGGAGACTGAAGTTCCCAAAACTGCCGGTATCTGTTTGAAAGCATCCCACCTGCTTTGCGTACTCCTGCACATCTGATCAAGCACTTATTGCAGCATCAGGAGGTAGCGTGTTAGAGCAGGGTCAACATGGCCCCAAAGCAGCAGCGCGGTGGTGTGGCTGTTTCCCTGCCACATGCTGTAGTCTATGCAGCGCTGTAGTAACAGGTCCTACAGGTCTCTCAGCCCCTGTCACCCTTCCCCAGTACCTCTGTCTTTGCTTTGGAGCTGCTGGCTGTACCAATCGGTCTACGGTCCTTCTTCCAGAGATGCTGCAAGAGCAAAGCAAACAGGGAGGTGAGTATGAGATCAGTACCCACAGCCTGCTGTTAATGCTGCCTCTGGAGGAGGCTGCAAGCCTTCATTCCCAGGCTTGGAAAGAGCAGCCAGCGATGGAAAGAGAGACCAGCAATGTGCTGCCATTCAATGAGACCTGGACAGGCTAGAGAGTTGCACGGACAGGAACGTAATGAAGTCCAACAAAGGCATGTGTAGGGTCTTGCACCTAGGGAGGAATAACCCTATGCAACTGTACAGGTTAGGGGTTGACCATCTGGAAAGCAGCTCTGTGGAGAAGGACCTGGGAATCCTGGTGGACAACAGGATGACCATGAGCCAGCAATGTGCCCTTGTGGCCAAGAAGGCCTAGGGCATCCTGGGCTGCATTAAAAAGAGCGTGGCCAGCAGGTCGAGGGAGGTTATCCTCCCCCTCTACTGTGCCCTGGTGAGGCCACATCTGGAGTACTGTGTCCAGTTCTGGGCTCCCCAGTTCAAGAAAGACAAGGAACTGCTGGAGAGAGTCCAGCGGAGGGCTA
>VYXH01005411.1:53111-71012 GCA_013397275.1 Burhinus bistriatus
TCCTTCCTTCCTTCCTTCCTTCCCTCCCTCCCTCCCTCCCTCCACCTGCAGACCTCCCCCCAGCCTTTCCCCATGATCCTTGCTCTGCGCTGGAGCAGTAGCGCATGGCTGGATTTCGGCTGCTGACTGCCAGTGGTGGTCATGCGGTGCTCACGGGTTTTAAAAGAGCCAGCACCTCAAAGTACATCAAGCTATGCTGGGTGTTGGCGGGTGCGGAGGTTGGAAATTCTTTTTGTTGTTTTTTTTGTTGTTTTCACGACATGATAGGGAGCAGAGGTATGTTTCTGTGACGGGGATCGGAATGATTGATCTCTTCGTGCTATGAAATGTGTTGATTATATGGTACAAGGTTATGTAAGTGTACGTACAGCTTAAAACAACATTGTTTAGCAACNGGGGGTTGGACTAGGTGATCTCCAGAGGTCCCTTCCAACCCCTACCATTCTATGACTCTGTGATGGAGAGGGGCTGGGTGGGAAAAGAGTGTCCTGGGAAAGGGACTGAGGAGGGGAACACAGTGCAAAGCGCTTCGTTTCCATCCCTCCCTCCNCACGACATGATAGGGAGCAGAGGTATGTTTCTGTGACGGGGATCGGAATGATTGATCTCTTCGTGCTATGAAATGTGTTGATTATATGGTACAAGGTTATGTAAGTGTACGTACAGCTTAAAACAACATTGTTTAGCAACTAATGTATGCAGCTCTATCACAAGAAGTGGAGATGGGATGTGCGCAACTGGCATTATCTTGGAACTCGAGATCATTGATTAGTAACAGCTTGTTTTGATCATTGCACTGCAGATGGAAATTTTGGGAGGAAAAGCAGTTCTCATTTGGGTAGAGCGGTAGTGCTTGGTAGTATCTACTTGATAATGTTGAGGATGACCAGATTTTTGCTCGAATTATAGCTACTTGATAAAGAAGTGGTCATCCTCCTGGTGAAGGTGTCTCTTCTTGGTCATCCCTGATGTTTTGGCATGCTGAGACTTGGGACAGAGTCCCTGTCTGGATGTCCTTAGATGACCAAAAACATTGTTCTCAAATCCAAGGCCAACAAGGAGAGTAAAACCAGACAGATGTAGCCATTTCACATCTGAGCAGCACAGCATTCCCTTACCTAGCCTACAGAGCTGACCTTGTCCCTTCCTTAACTCAGCACTGTGTTACTGGCACAGGAGACGTCTTCCCTACCCTTGGCTTGCCTCCTTGGGAAGTACAGTTGGGTGAGTGTAACCACCCCAAACCAGGCAGCCACCAGGGGTGCTCTGGTGCCTTTGATTGAAGCTTGGGCCTGTGTAGGAGCCACCCACCTCTTGCCACTATGAATTAGCCCCTAAAGAACTTGCACATTACATGTAATTCTGTATGAGATGGGTTAATCTGTGTGAACAGAGGGGAGTTTCTCACTCAAAAGAGATCCAGTACACTGGGTTCTTGCCAGCCTTTTTGGTTCACCTTGGGAGGGCCAGGTTGGGATTCATCTGACCAGGCATCAAGAGCTGTGTCTGAGCAAGGTGCTCTCTGCGTCAGTGCAGGGGAGTGAGCGCTTCCAGACAGCAAGTTGTTTTATCCAAAGTAAATGTTTAAAAGAAACCAGAGAAGCTGTGCCCTAATTGCATTTGTTTTGTCTCTGTTGACTATGAAAGGAGGTCAGGACAACTAGATCAAGTTGGTATTTTTGCATCATAGGCATCTCAAACTGAGGAGATGTGCATGTCCTTCCTCTCTGTGTGCTGCACTGCTGTATTGGAGGAGAAGGGATTTGGTGAAGTCTTGCTTTGGATGGCTAACTTTGGGGCAGCTTCACTAGGTTTGATTCCCTTTCCTCTTACACCAAGCTTATCAGAATATCTCTGTGGAAATGTCAGTGGAGCTCCACTACTGTAAAATCCAGCAAAGCTGAGTCATCACATCTGCACCGCTCGGATCTCTTCCATCTCCATGTAAAATGGGAGCTGTTGCAATGTAGCAACATAACCTCTGAGCATGCTGTGAGTGTCACTTCCTTCATAAAATAAAACAAAACCGAACTGTAGAGTCCTGAGGGCTATTGCTCAAGGATGTGAGATAAACACTGACAAGCAGAATATGCTGATATAGGCAATATGAGAAATGATCTGAGTTGGTCCACCGGGCACCAACCTCGGACGAAGGAATCTGGGGCTCCTTTCCCCTTTCTGCTACTGACTTACCAGGCCAGTTGAGTGAGCAACTTCATCTCCTTGTCTATCTTGGATAATAACCTTTTTGGAGCACAGACCGCTTCTTACCATGATTTTGTGTAGTGCCTGGCACAACAGTAGCCCAATCTCAGTGGCAGGGTCTACCTGCTGACATAAATAATATTAACATGAGCTAGGGTGTTTCCAGCCCTTGCCAGGCTGAGAACTGATCTCCTGGAGGCAGGGAAATCCCTGTGCTTTGTTCTGGGTGGTGCCAGAAAAGATCAAGAGACAAAGGGAGACTGCGGTGCAGCCATGCCATGCTGCCTTGACATCACCGTGTGGAATGGCACACACGTGTCTTGGCTCTGGGTGCCTGTGATGCGATATGCTGGGAGCATGTCTCACATTGAGTTTCAAGTCCTTTTGGATGTTTGACTAACGCCCTGTATCCCCTAATTCTGGGATAGGTTCCTTCAAAATCCCAAACCACTCATCCTCCCACAGCTGTGTAGTACAAATGCCTGCTACTGCTCTTTGTCCAATTTTGCCCATGCCTTTGCAACATCCTTTGCTCCTTCCTGCGCACCTCTGTTCCAGGTCTCCCCCAGCAATGCCAATCAGTCAATGTTCTCCTCTTCTACCTCACTGCATGCCTCATGCCTGCTTTCTCTTCTCCTTTGCATGGTCATCCCCTCCTATTCCTATTCCCCTTCCTGGCCACCTTGCAGATCACCCAGCACCAGCTGCCCACTTCTGCTTTCAAGCCTGCTCTCTTCACAGGCTGGCAGTTCACCAGGGGTATAACATGCTGGATCAGCTCTCAGGGCTGTCTGCTAGGAATGGGACACCAAGGGACACGTGTCAGAGAATGTCCCCTGGACCATCTGCTGCTTCTTGGCCGTTCCTCTTCTCCCTGCCCTTCAGCTTTCGTCCAGTCAAAACACTCCACCTCCCCTCCCTGTTCCTGATCTTTACCTCATCTCACCACCCCTTTTTGCCTCTAATGCCTCTCCCCACCCCACCCCTTCCCCACCGCCCCGGACTCCTGTGCGGGCAATTTGGCCACAAAACACACAGAACTCTGGCCAGAAAAACCGGGCAATCCTGCTTTACATGCCCTTTGTACAACACAATTTTTGGGCCCTCAGAATGAAAGCAGGAGCATTATCCTCCCTGCCTTGTTTAAAGTACCTATGAAATGCTTGCTGAGTGGAAAGCAGGTGTACCCACAGCTGGCCACATGCTGTGTGCTCATCAGCATCCAGCACCTCTGTGGTATAAATAGGCATCTATAAATAGTCATATAGGCATCTTTCCTTTCTGGAAATCCTTCACTTGATGGAACCTGTCAGGTCTCAAACTGCACCTGGTACTTCGTGGACTCTGTCACAAATGATCATAAAGATGAACTTCGGTATATAACTAGGACTATGGAGTCAAACATACACTGCTCAAAATATCTCTCAGATTTTTAGAGTGAAGGTTGGCAGGTCATCTAGCATACAGATAATATCACCATCCTAGATCCTGGCACCAGAATAAGGTGCGCATTCAACATTATCAGTGATCTTCCATTTGTGCTTTGTAATGAGGAGGTGTTTGGTGGTCTGACCAGGAGCGCAGAGACTGTCACCAACCTGGGACATCCATATGGGTCCAGTATGTGAAGGGTGAGGGCCTGGCTTAGGGGGAACCAAAGGACATGAAGAGGGAAGAGGTTTCCCAGCGCCACATGGCTCTCACAAACTGGTCAGGGGCAGAGCCCTACGTACCTGATGCTCAGCCCAGATCTTTCGGCAGCAGAGTTGCTGCAATGGAGGAACTACAATGCCTGATTTACCTGGCTTCTCCTGAGTCAGGCAATTAAAATATCATGGTTTCCACAGCAACATCACTACTGCCACACTGCACCAACGTCACTTTACTATACCCTTTTCAGGTGCAGATGCAAGTTACCAGTAATACATGTATCATGTGGAAAGAGAGTGAAGCTACCCCAGTCTTGAGTTGAACTGCAACTTGAGGTGTTGAGGTCAGAAGGGCCCTTTTGGCCCAGCTCACCTGACCTCCTGCATGACACAAGCCCTAGGGGTCCAGCCAAGGAGCCCAGCAATTGAAGCATTCCATTGGGCAAATGCAAATTCTTGCTGGCTGCCTTAATTTGATCTAAAATTGGCTTGCTTTCCAAGAGGGTGAAAAAGTAAAGGCTCTAAAATGGCCAAGAAAAGTTGATGTTAAAAGGACTCAAAGTTTTCCCTGATAAACATCACCAACTGGTAGGAAGGCAAAGTGTAGAAGCACATGTATTCCTGGCTGGGACCACACAAAAATCCCACATGTGGCCATGCAGGATCAGACAGGACAGAGCCACACCTGTATTTCACGTGACCTGGCAGGCATATTGCTGTAGTGCCTCCCTATGTCATGCAACTTGACTGCTTTCCAAAACCTCAGTGGAGAAACCACTGGAGAAAAGGGTAACATTAGGTCAGAGAACCAGCTCAAAAGGAAAAGCCCAGCATTTGAATCCCTGCTCTATGAGAAAAAACAGAAGACCTATTTGTTTGTGGCTCATGCTGCATGCCCCAAACCCAGAGACATACAATTTACAGTCATGACTCCTTCACCTTTCTTGCTCCTCAGAGGATAAAATGATTTCCTGTTTATTCCAATGGGCAGCTGTTGTATCCACAGGGGAGAGCAACACTCATGGTTAATATGGCTGATGTCCAGATACATTTTGCAGAAGTTGCTTGTTTGTTTGCTGGGCCATCCAGCAGCTGCTGAACATAGGAGACTCCCAGGCAACTCTCAGATGCTCGAACATGAGAGAGGAATTGTTCCCCCCTCCCTAGGGACTGGCAGGCATGAAAGAGGTCCTGAGGGCTTCTTCAACCTCTGCTGTGTGCTGGAGTATATCAGGAGCTATAGGGCCTCCTTCACCTTCTCCACCTGGTTCATCTGTGCCCCAGGGTTGTTCTGTGTGACCCATGGGAGAGCAGAGGCAGTATGCTGTCTTGGGGTCTCATAACCGCAGCAAACACTGCTAGACATGAGGTGGGGTTGCCAAAGCTGTGAGACATCTGGGATGGCTGAGGGAAACTCCCTGTAGTCAGTGCCCAGGCAAGAGAAGTCTGTGGATGTGGGCAATCCCTGGAAATCACCAGAGAAATATTATCACCATGGGAGCCACTCTTCAGGCTGCTTTGACCGTCACTTGGACAGAAGAAAGCGTCCCAGGATGCAGAGGATACAGCCCCTGGGGGGTTCCCTGCCAGACATGCAATGACCATAGGCCATTTTTGGTCTCCATCAACATGGAAGGGGTAGTTAAAATTCAATGCCCTTGGGAAGGAAGCATCAAAGACACTTAAATGCAGGAGAAAGACAAAGCCTGCTGCTTCCTGTGTCTGTATGTTTCTCTTTCAACATCTAGAGCACTTCTCATGTTTGCTTTCCTTCTTTGCTTCTGCCTGGCAGGGCTGTGTTGGCTGTTCATGTTTTTAAATGCCACAGTGACCCAGATTTGGAACAGGCAGGTGGTGATCCAGGCAGTGGGTTTGTATCTGACTCTGCTTATGCAGTCAGCTATGAATTGCTGAAATGGAAGGAAATCAAAGCCTAATCTCCAGTGACCCGTACACAGGCGTCAGAGTCACCATCAGTCTGGAGAACTGGAGCACTGGAGCACAGTCTGCAAAGTGGAGACATGGTGAGGTAGCCTAACAAATCAGTCGTGCTCTCTGGTCAAGCAATAGCTGGTACCAACCATGTATCTACTCACACCTCCTGTGTGCATCTGCAGGCTGGGAAAGTTGCTGGCTCGCAGGCAGTGCAATAGTCCAGGGCTTTGGAGAACCCCTATTGAAGGGGTAATTTGTTTTAAGCATATAAACTGCCTGCTTATTAAATAAGAAATGATGTAAATGGTTCTGTCCTGGGTCCCACAGTGAGCAGCAAGAGGCAGGTGAAATCTGTACAGCCCAAATTGCTCTAAACGAGCCAGCTTCTCTGATTTTTCTGGCCACTTTTGTGGACTCCCTGAAGGTGACAGCAGAGCAAAGGGCTGTTGGTGCAGTTGAAGCCTGCCTGGACAGTGCATGTGAGAAGACTGATGGGTGCTTGTGGAGGCAAGGGAAATAGAAGGCTAACCGGTGCTGCTGAGAAGCAGGAAGGGAGATCTTGTGTAAAGCATGCCTGTGCTATCTCACTCCTCAGTCCTAAACTGATTCTGAGTCCCAGCAATGAGTTGGCACCTTGCAATCAGCAACACATCTGTCCTTTCAAACCCTTTGGTGATAGAGAAGTCCGGTCATCACTCCGGCAGAGCAGGGAGTTGGGGCTCAGGAAAACAGCATGTCTTAGCCCAAGGTGCACAAGAGTTAACAGCAAAGAAGGATGGACGAAATCCAGCTTCTTTGATCCCAGGCTCTGCTCATGAGGATTTCCTTCATCCTACAGATGCCATATCCACAGTAGTTTTTAATCCTCCTGAACTCTCTCCTGCTCTTTAAGAGGCAGAGAAACATGCGCCATGACTTTTCACCCCCATAATGTCCCCCTCCTTGTGTTGCTAGTTCTTTTTTGTTTTCCCACCTTTCTTCTGCCTCAAGCCTTCCTCTCCTCGTGGGCTGAATCACAGCCCTCTGTGTGGAACACCTCTGCTCCACAAGAGGCCAGTGACATGGTGAATAGACCTGAGTAGACCAGACCTGAATAGACCAGAGTTTTGCCTGGCTGATCTATATTTGCTGCTGCTTCAATTATGTCTCCTCAGCAACTTTAATGAAATGAAAGCTAATTTTCCTGCTCATGTCATTCATACTGATTTGTGGCAGGATAGACTTCCCAGTACTGATTTCCTAGGTTTCACTCCCAGTCCCTGCATTAGCAGCAGCAGCAGCAGTGTGCCATGCTCACTTCCATCCTATCATCCTCTCACTGTCCCTTGTCCCATGCCCGTTCTCACCCTATCGAGTGCTCCTTGCCCTGTGCCCATTCCTGTGGCGCATGCATGGCCTCATCCTGTGCATTTCATCAGAGCCACCAGCTTCTGCTCAACACTCTCCTGGCCACCCCCTCCGGGGCCTCCTCCACAATCCGTTTGCTCTTTCTGCTGGATGCAGCACGCTGCTGCCTCCCGGAGCTGCTCGCTGCGTTTGGGAGCGGCTAGAGCCTGTAGGCAGCCAAGCGATGGTAGTGCTGTGCCCCTTCCATGCTTCCAGTCAAGAGGAAGGTGGGAATGACCCCAGTTAAAGAGCTGTTGTGATTGTTGGTGGCCATCACATTGGTTGCAGCCGGCTTTCAGGAAAAGTGCAGGTCTGGGCCCCACTATGTGGAAAGAAAGGAGTCCATGCCTCAGTGCGTTTCAGCCAAATACATTGACAAATAGCAGAGGTGAGGACTGTAATATGTTAGCGAGGGAAAAAGTGATTGCAGTGCTTCTCTGCAGAAGGCAAATGGGTTTCTGTTTAAGCGTAAGTTAAATATCAGAGGAATGATGATCTTACAAATGAAACACAACACCTCTAGGGGCTTATTCCTATATCAGCCACTAATTTACTGTGTGACCTTCAGTCGTTCATTCAAGCCCTCTCTGCCTTAGTCACTTCTTGTGTCAAACAAGCCCAGTGACAAATTCCTTTCTTGTAGAGGTCTTGTAAGGACTACGCATCTCCATGAGATCCTGACAGCATACATTGAAGGCAAAGGATTTTTTTCACCAAGACCACATCTAATGTCCCCAGTGATGTAATATGGCACGTTAGCTTGCCTGTGCTAAGCCTGGAGCCTGCCACTCGGAGCCCGCCCCTCGGAGCCCGCCCCACCTGCCTCATGCGAAGGCATATGCTGCCCCTCCACAGCCATATCTCAGCACAGTTCCCCCCTCTCCCCCTGCTTCCCTGGGTATCTTTTTAGCCTCCCTAACACCTCCTCCCTTGCCGTGGCACGCTGGTCTTCAAAGAAGACCCCTTGCCTTGGCGCAGATGGGTGCAGCCAATCGCTTCCCTTCAAAGGGAGATGTTGCCTCAGCAACCAAAGTTTTGAAGTTGGGCAAAGTTCTGAAAAAAACCCCAATTGTGATGGGAAATGACACTTGGGAACAAATGTACCATGTTGCCATGGCAGCCTGAATACTTGCACGGAACTTGGTGTTTTGAAAATATAAAAAGACTGTGCTTCAAGCGAGTCCAACTAACTTAATGCCTTTTTCAGGTAGCTGCACAACACCAAGTGTCTGGTGTTTATATTTTATACCTGGCATGCAAGTGACTCCATCACTTCTGAAATGGAAGTAACTTCTGCTCTCAATTTGACAGAGGACTATTTGAGACTGCAGGTTTTTCTGGGTTGCCTGGTCTGTATTGATCTGTTGGGGTTATTTCTGTCATTTGAAGTCCATCAGTTCTTGGTTGTCTTGGTTTCCACATCTGTGTTTTATTTCATTTGGTGCGCTTTCATGCCACAGTGTCTGGGCTAAAAACCGCAGGTGATTGGTTCAAAAACATGGATCCTCTTCCTAGTCCCACAGTAATCCTTGCCTTTCCTTCGAGCCATAAGGCACATGAGTGGCTTTCAGGGGCCACAGTCTGCTTCATTCAGCTCTCTGAGCTGAACCAGATGTGGTTTTTCTCCATCACATAAGTGCCTTCTCCTAATTACAGTGAGGAAGAGGAATAACCAGCCTGAGGCTATTCCTTTGCCTGTTGGATGGACTCTTTGCAAACTCAAAGGTGAACTGAACTCCTGTGGAAGTCTGTAAGACCATCCAGAGCTGGAGATCCTCACCATTTCCCCTAGAAAGGTTTGACTGTCATGGTATTTGATATCTACTTGGTAGAGTTCCCCATTGCCTGGGAAGCTGGGGAGAGCGGGTGGAGGGAGGGAAACTGGATTTCAGTGGTCTACTGCTGTTATTCTTCACTGTCTCAGGCAGCCAGCCCTCTGGTAAAAGCAGTGTGGGTAGGAAAAAGGCTGTGAGATGCAGAAGGAAAACAGCCACTGATCCAATCCTGGGAAGATTAAATCCCAAATGGCTCACAGGAGGAGAGGGATCCTCTGTATTTAACTGAGAAACAATCTGGGGCTCTGACACGACGTTTTGTTCCTTGCCGGTGAACCCTTCCTGAGACATGAGCATGGGGACAGCTCTCCCAGCTGGGCAGAGCCAACCGATGCCTTTGGCAGAGTCAACCCTCCGCTGTCGTGAGGAAAACACTTCAGCTAAGGACCCACCATGCTGTGGGTGCAGAGGCCAGCGATGGACCCTGTGTGCCAGCCCAAGCTGGGTATGTGTACAGAGGACTTCCCACCCTAGGCTGGACCACAGCTCAGAGATCACGTTCCACCACCATCAGTGAGGACCTTTTGTTTTCCCTTGTTCACTGGAGTGTATGTTTCTATTGCCCAATCCACCCTTGCATTGTATCATCTGTGGTTCTGCTTCATCTTCATTAGCCTCCTCCCCATTGCCCTGGGTGGTCCAGTGTTGGCTGCTGCTACTCGTAGGCTGTGTGGGAGTGACCTAATTTGGAGAGACTGTAGAAGGAGCATCAGGAAGCCCGTAGGGGAGCAGGGATTTCTGTGCTCCTTGGCAGGAGCTCAAGCCATGTACCCAACCCCTGCAGCTCCTGGGCTCTCATCCTCGGGTCACCTACTCCCCTTGTCTGCATGTACATCTCATCCCAAACTGCTCCTCTCCAATTAAAGTATTAAGGAGACGGTTTATCTCAAGTGCTTTGGAGAGGGCGTCACTGTTCTTAATTACTTGGCGTTGCAAAGATTTCTAGTCTCTCATTTCCCCTTGACAGTTTTATTATGGAAATACTTTTTACTCTGGGCTCTTTCCTTTGTGTTTTTGTGTAGCGTTTACAACAGGGGCTCCTCAGTGCTTGTTCTCAAGCAGCTCAAATGAGAGATTGACTTTAGACAAAACACACAGCTGGCTCCGAGGAGGCAAGCAGAGAAATGCCAACTGTTCCATAAGGATGCACTCTGCTCAGTCCCAGCTCTCCAGCCTCCAGTCCCCACACCTGCCTTTTTTTCTCTTGGCCTCGACATCTGCAGCAGACTTGAGGCAGAGGACCAGTCCTGTGCCCAGTGCCAGATTCCTCTTTGCAGCAGTGCCCTCCCCATGCTATTGGGGACCACGAGGCCATGAGCTTCATCCCTTACAGGAGTGCCCTCTGCCACTCTGCCTAATTTCTGCTTTTTGTCTACTGTTTGTACAGAGCCATGACAATGGATGGAAAGGTATGGTACTTAAAGGGCAGGTGAAGATGGGATCTGGGGAAGGATGCAAGAAGAAATGGAAAGCACATGAGGTGACTTCAAATATTTACTTCAAATGGTGCCCTTGATCTGAGCTCATTTGATGCCTGTGGCAGTTCTTCTGGAGACTAATTCCACAATTACATGATAAAAAGCTGTTTAAAATCCATAATCAACAGGACATTCGGGATTGCTCAGGTTTACCAGAACACTCACTTGTGCTCAAGCCTACAGCAATCCCATTCAGGAGGTTTATTTTGTGCCATGAGGACTAAATGTCTTTCTGAGACCCGTACTTTATAGACTTAGAGGCACAGAGACCTCTTCTCAATCTACAGAAGAAAAAAAGAAAAAGTGTATTTCTGGCAAACATCATTTACCAAAATTAAAGTATCTCCCCGCCCGTGATTCTGCCCACTGTGTTTTGTTGTTTTACGTGGAGTGGGTCTGTCTTCTGACTGCGTACCTGATATAAGAGTATCACAGTCACTGTATGAGTAACAGGGCATCAAAAGTAGATGGTGTGTACCCCAGCCTGAGCCGGCCATCCTGCCCCAGCAGCAGGAGCTTTCAGGGAGTGGGATCTGTGTAGGGTTTTCAGATACAGAGTGAAGGTCGGTTTCACGTTATGTTAGTATTTTCCCTGGGGTTGTAGTTTGTCTCTGTATTAGTAGGGATGAGTAAAGCTGGATTGGTGGGAATGAAGCAGAAATGGTTTCCTACAGAAGTCCCAGTGGATTCATGGTGGTTGCTTTGCTAATACTTTATTGCTCAGAGTTGACTCACTCTGTCCAGAGCGGACTTGATCAGCAGTGGCAGAATCTGCCTCACAGGACAGAGCCTGATGACGTGGATTTTTCCAGGGTGGTGAAGATGGCCACATGCCATTACCTCTCACAGTTCCTTACAGGACCTCTAAGTAAGATTTCTGCAGGTAGGAAGTGTTGTGTGACCATGTGGTTGTCTGCAGTTTTGGTGCATTTCTTGGGTTTTGCCACTTTTGATATGTGCAGGAGTTTGTGTCTGCATGCGTGCACTCATCTGTAAGTTGTAAATCGCCATGCCCCTCAGCCAAAGGAAACTGTAGCTCCTTGTTCCCAAAGACCCCTGAGAACTGCCAGCTGAAAACACTACCAGCATAAATAACCAGGGAGACTTGCAATTTCCCACATCCCAAAATAGGAAAATGGCTGCAATTTCTCACCATCCTTTTTTTTTTTTAAAAAAAAGGGCTCATGGCTGAGTGAATTCCTGCTTTCTGGTCTCAGCAGCTGGCACAAACCTCTGTTTATAGTGTGTGTACAGATGTGCAGAACCAGGCCCTGTCCTGGGGCCGGATCAGTCCACAGGCTCCTGCCACCTCTGGGCTGCTCCTGAGCTTAAACTGTGGGAATTAATTATAAAGTCAGGGAAGGAGGAGAGGGAAGAGGGAGCTGAAGGTCACACCAGGTTTTGGCACCTGTAGGACAGAGGGGAGGGTGGCATTGCTGACAGTGCCAGAAAGAAGGAGGAAGGGCAAATAAATAAGGGAGGAGAAATTTGGTGTTGGTGGTTGCCACAGATTATGCAGAAGGAAATACAAGAAAGGTCATGTGAAACCTACATCAAGGAGGAAGATTAGGGAGGGGACATTACACAGATGCTAGAGGACAAGATAGTAGCTAAGAGGACAAGAGTGGGGTTGCTGTGGGGGGAAGCAGAGGACACCCCAGTGATGCTGGAGAAAGGGGGTCAGAAAGGAGGTGCTTAGGGAGCGACCGGGGACTCTGCAGCCAGTGCAGGTTCTCGATGGGGGGCTGAGGCAGGTCCAGCAGACCATGGCCGCAGTCATTAGCGTGTGCCACTGGGCTACCTACACCTATGCTGGTGCAAGGTTGTCCCAGCAGTGGACAGTCCAGCAGTCCTAGGAGTGGCAGCAGGGCACAGGGCCAGTGCAGGCAGCCAGCTTTGGAGCTATGGGTCACAGATCACCTTGGTGCAGCAGGAGATAGCTGGTGGGGCTTGGTGCCCTGACTGGGAAGAAAAACCCAGGAGACATGAGCAGTGACAGAGCAGCAGTAAGCAGGGTTGGGCTGGGGCTAAACACGGCTTGCAACCACTACAAAAAATGTAGCTGCGTGCTCATGGTAAGCAGATGTCAACTGGTTGGTCAGCCACACACTTGGCCAAGTTGGAAAAAGAGCCAGCATGTGCCAAGATAAGCACACCCTGCCATTGAACAGCATGCTTTCTCCCGGGCCTCCTCTACATCAAAGGGACTGCTAGTCCTTAAACACAAGGACATTGGTTTCCAGGAGACATGGGCTCCTCCTGGACATTGCTCTCCACCTAACAGCTATCTGTCCTTCAGCAAGGCATGCTGCAATATCCCTGAGGTAGTAGGGCTAGATACAGCCCAGCTCTTTGCAACCATGGCAGAGCCTTTCCTGGGCCCCCGGAGAGCCAGGGCTGCATTTCTGCTTCTCGTGTGCATCCCTGAGGGCCTCTAGTTTGGCCCTGTGCTCATCTGGTCTTCACGTCTGACCATTAGCTAATAGCTAGCGTGAGATGCAATGATAAAATGGGTTTTCCAGCAACTGTTTCCTCAACAGAGGTCTCATCCCTAAAGAGAGGAGGACCAGCATCTCCTCTTGGGACCAGTTTGCACCCAGCCCTGAGCCCAAAAGCACTACTGCTGTACAGAGGCGGTGGCAGCATAGCTCCCATGTCCAGGGGAATGTGCAGAACACAGCAGAAAGAGATGGAAGTGTGTTAAATTAACATCCAGGAACACCTGAAATCAGAAAGGAGGAGGGAAGCATTATCTCTAAGTACCAAGGCCATCAGGATGGACCTGGAGTACAGCAGAGTGGAACAAGTGACGACAGGTATACTAAAATAAATTACTTTTAGAAAAAGATTGGTCATACTTGATTTGCCAGAACCAATTTGTGGTGAGCATGTAGGCTGTGACACGCAGCTGTGGCCACTTTCAGATGATTTGTTTTGAGGCAACTGTGAATCTATCGTCTTGGGAACCATTGCCCTGAGAGCCATCAGGCAGTGACGTCTAACCTTGAGGAGGGTGGATTTCAGCAGAAATGGGATTGAAGGGGATACAGACAAGGGTCTTTGCATCGTTGGTAGGCAAAACTGTTCAGCAAATGAAAAATTTTAGTGCAATTAAGAAAATTGAGTTTTTTTCAAACCTTCGTGTTCCTAATGTTTGCTTTATCATAGAGAAAAGAAAAATGTTGGGATTTTGGAAGAAAAAAAATCCTTTTCAATTCTCAATACAATAATTTTCCACCAAAGCCAGGAATGAAAATCGGTGAAGATGGCATTCATCTTGGAAGGAGGAAAACAGATCATCTCTAAACACGTTAAAGGAAAAGTCAGATGGCTTTCCACAACAGCGTTTTGCCGTGCCACGTCCCAGGTCTCTCTCAGTTTGCACAGAGGATCATTCCATGAGTACCCACTTAGAACATCCTTTGGTAACAACATCCTCTCAGCAGGGTCTTCCTGGGACAGCCCAGACAACAGAACAAAATATTTCGTCTTCTAAAAGCAGCTCCCAGACAGTCTCTGGGCACTTTCAGTCTGGTTATGTAAGTGGCTTTGAATACAAGATGTGGTTTGGTCATTACAAACTCCCATCCTTAAATAAATTTACATTGGTGCTCCACGGGGAATGTTTACTCCTGCTTCCCTGAGTTCCAGCCATTAAACAAGTGGGTTTTGCTTAATGAAAAGCACTCTGCAGGAGTGGTCCCTTAGCTGGGAGATAGGGGGTCAGGAAAGGAAATAAATGGAGAAAAAAAGAGATGTATTTCTTCTTCTCTTTGAACTGCAGATTTGTGGCAGAATCCCCCATTCCACAGATTTGTTATACACGGGGTTGTTTGACTTCAGAGTTAAAAATCCATAAAGCAAACTAGTTCATTTTAAGCTTCCCACATGGATCTCAAAAAGAACAAGACATTCCTTTGCACTGCAGCACAATTGGGAGTCTTTCATTATTTAATTACTTCTTTTTTTTTTCCCCTACCCTAGCAGGGTGGGATGTGTTTCTGAAGGATACTACACCTCTTTCTTGCCTGAGCAGGACTCCCTGTTTCATTACAGAGAACAAATCCAGTGGAGAGGGGCCAGGACCTTTAGAGAAAAGGGTAGTGTTACCGCATTGCAGAAAACCCGGATTTAGCAGAGGGATGATTACCATCACAACTGACCCTGTAAATGAACGTTCTCAAATATAAATCTCAAAGATTTAAATGGACACTGGTATTGACTATAAAATGGAGTCAAACTCTTTAAAAAACATTTGGAAGATTAATGCTGGTATTGTAGCAGCCTCCAGACAGCAGTTCTCATCTCTTTTCGCTGGTGCGTTGTGTTTGCTCTCTCTAGGAACAGCGCTGTGCCTAAGTCTCAGCACAGCTGTAGTCACAGAAGAGTTCTCTCCGGGATCCTGGATCCGGAAGGCATGAGAGCAATTACAATGACATAAGCTCCTAAAGAGCGGTTGCATTCACAGCGGCGAGCGGCAAGATGAAAAGGACACCTGTTAGCAGACCCATACTTCTCTGTGCACATCCAATGCGGTGACACAAACGAGAGTCGGGATTTCCAAAGTAGGTTCACATGGTTTGTGGCAGCGGAGCTGATGTGAACGTAAGGTAAAAACAGCTGTGGTGGTGCAAACCCATGATCTAGCTTTCCTTTGCCTCTTCCAGCAGACAGTTTTGCATGCGTGAGGAAGAATACAGCATATAGGGTAAAGCTTGAGTGGTCTTACTGCAGGAGAACCCTTACAAAAATCAGTGGTTATGGGCATTTCTGAGCTGGGAGATGCTTCTGGGTGTCTGTGCTTAACAATCGCTGGAGAACCCAGTTATAGCTACCACAACACCTTGGCAAGAAGTTCCACTGTAAAATAATGAGCATTTTTTGCCAAGATTCAGAGAGTGCTTACTGCTGTCATTTTAACTGCATTTTTCTATAAGACAGTCTTCAAAACATTGTAAAATTATAGAAGAGTAAACTGGATGCAGTTCTGCATGTGTTGGGTTGCGAGCTGAATTTGGCGTTTCACCTTAGACTCTTTATTGCTAGAGAAATAAATACTCCCAGCAGCCTGGTGATGAGCAAAAAAGACTCCCAACCATTAAGGAAACAGAGAAAACAAATAACTCTGAACTCTGTTATTATTATTTATAAGATGAGAGTATTTCTTACTCCTAAGAAATAATGTGCAAAGTTATTTTCATAGAACAGTTTTGCAAAGCACCTCAGTGCTAAATTCTATGACCAAAAAAGGGTTTATTGGCATTTCTGAACTGCTCTTCCCAAATCCAGGTAGCATATAGGATTTTCCAGTGATCTGAAATGCTTATTTGGCCAGTGAATATGTGGGATGTCACAGTATTCTGGAGCCAGATGATGTTCCTACAGCCTTGCCTGGTACTGAGCTTACCCCTTCACGCAAGCAAAGGCTACTGTGGAGCTTTCACCTTGTGAAAATGTTTCTAGAGTGATGGAAGAGGAAGAAGTTTAAATAACTGTTGAGAAAAGAGGGTTATGCAGGAGTGAAATGGTTCACATAACAAACAAAATTAAAAAAGCAAACTAAACATTAGAAATGAACAAAACAACAGAAAGCTAAGCAGAAATATTTTGAAATGCATCAGTGCGTCCTCATGGAGATGCCCTTTATACAACCTAGTGCCACTGGGTTTGCTCTCTACTCACCATTTAAGGAGCTCTTTGCATTCTGTGTATCATTGCAACATTGATCCTAGCATACAATGAGTAATTGTGTTTGCTTTCAGTGAAAAGCTCCAGTCCCCTAGCTCGGTTTCTATAGCCATGTTCTTGTAACCATTCTTGAGATGGTGCCTGATATTGTTCCACTTATTCATTAATAACATGTGTTGTGGCTTTTTCTGAAGTTTTTAATAAACTTCTCCACCACCACATACATTAAAATGAAAAATTATCAATGACCCCTTTTGCAAGCCATTAATGATGACACGCAATTTGGGTGATGAATCACAAGTTTGATGTAGATTTAGGTTATGTTTGTGTCCGTCTCAGTGGAGTCTGTCCCCTTCTTCTCCATGGTAACTGCTCTGCCTCTGACATCACTAGCCAAAATAGAGCATGGAGGTTATAAAATCCTGAGGGGGTGTGGGATGGGGAATGGTAGAGACAGGATGAAAATATAATTCAATAAAGGAAACTCTCTTAACACTTAAATCACTGGACAGTGTCCGGTGCATCGATCAGGCAAAGGGCATTTGAAATCTGAGAAATTGAGGCATCAGCATTTCAGAGCTGGAAATTTGGGTAAGGTAATTGAGACAACTTGGAAAGCAAAACAACCTGTGTCTCCTTTTTGGACAGAGTCATGATGCACTTGATTCATGTGATTTTCTTTCCTGACATCAAAAATCCTTTTCATCGCAATGAGGGTACAAAGCCCCACGTTGGGAGTCAAGAAAGCTCTTCGGCAACTAGGGAAGACAAGACAAGAGCAGAAATCTCAGACTAAGTGTACTAAAGCAGATGTCAGTACTTGTCAGTACTACTCAGTCTTTATCGCAATCTTTATCTGTGATCTGGGATGCTACTTTTCTAAAGCCCAGACCCCAGAAATGATGAGCTAGATGACCATCTTAACTTCAATTGAAAAAAAAAAAAAAAAGAGCAGACTTTTAGTTTTAGAAGAGACAAATCTGACAAAAAAGGCCAACATAACTTGGGAGTTCAAAATCAGAAGGGAAAGACAATGAACCCAAAGCTTCTCAGCCATTAACATTTCACAGTTTAAAGTACAATTGGAAATTTTCTAGACCGCAGTTTAATGCTCTGGAACCGTCAGTACTGCAGTTTGGATGCCACTGGAGGACAGGAGAGCTTAGAAGTTGTAATGTGGGGTGGGAGGAGACGGTGGGCACAGGGAAAGGTCGAGAGGATGGGAAGATGTTTAGGCTCATCTCTGTTCATTAGAACAAGGCTGTCAGTCTCGGGAGGGTTAAGTGTTTCCAGGGGAATGGAAACTGAACTCCAGCCTTGTCAGAGCTCTGACGTGACAACACATATAAAATAAACAGAAGTGGAGCGTTAAGATAATGCACATACACTAGGTCTGTGCAATGTCGGGATCATTTTGGTTCACTTCACAAAGCTATTATCCCCTTTTGACTTGCATGGGTAGCCAATTTTAAATGTCCTGTGGACTGTTTCATTTAGGAGAAAAAAGCTAATAATGGAGCCCTGTATTTCCTTACTGCAGCTCTGCTGTATTTACAAAGAAGGTGTACGAAACCCTCTTTCCTTGCACAAAACAGGAATGAAACAGCAGGAAACAATTTCTTTGTTCAAAATTCTGAGCCAACATTTAGTCCCCAAATCTTTTTCTCTATATTCTTTCATTCCTGTGTTTTCCCTTTCTTAGAGCTAGCTGCTTTTTTTTTTTTT
>VYXH01005411.1:71046-116160 GCA_013397275.1 Burhinus bistriatus
TTTAATTTTTTTTTTTTTTTTTTTTTTTTTTTTATAAACCAGATGCATGTAGGGGTTTTGTTTATTTTTATTTTAATAAAATGTCTTCTAGGAAATGCAAAAAGCAAGTTGTCCAATGAACAGCAGAAAGAATGTAATGTGAATTCCTATAAATTTGTACCTACTGTCCCTGTCTCTATTTCCACTCAGAGCCCAAACAACACAGATCGTGATCATCTGGCTGATAACCATTTGCAGTTTGGCTTGACAGCATACCAAACTGGGAAAATAACTGTTAAATGTACACTCTGGCCTTTCCCTCAGCAAGTTCCTAGTTTAGCTATTGATTTTCATGCAACTTGTAAGAATTTGTTATCTTTGTGACTTTCACTGTAGAAAGTAGGGAGACTGACGGCCAGACAGTGCTGTCTCATGTCTTATTTCCTTAGGACAACCAGATGAAAAAAAACACAAACCACCTTTTTTTTTTTTTCTTATTTCAATGAACTAAAGAAGAAACAAACAAAGAAAGAAGGAGCAAGAGAGGAAGAGAGGGAGAGACAGAGGGATGGATGGAGGGAGAAATATGGGGAACAAAGGAAAAGTGCATTTTAAGCCAGCATGAGAGGAGAAAGAAAGAAGGGAAGACGCAATTGAGGAGAAATAGAGATGAAGAATCAAAAGTAATCTACACATATAATTTAGGTAAAGGAATTTTACTCTGCTTATTTTATAAAATTAATTAAAGCTGCCTTGTAAATACTGGTGCAATTAAATCATATTTCTGTACTGAAGTCAAACATGAAAGAATAATAAAATTTAGTTATGCCATCTGCAGAAACAGCTGTCAAATGTCTGCTGTCTCTGTTTATTTTGGTGAATCTGAGTGAGTTTGGGCCGTTGTATGTACACACAGCATATATATAATTCTTTTAAGAGGACAGGTGACATGATGTGGTCCTTTCTCAAGCTGGTTTTAGCCAGGTGCTTAAACATACATGTTCCAAAATGTTTTTGTCTGAAAGGATGGATATTACACTGTGGTCAAAGACCCAGTGCTGAGGTCTGGACTGGTGTTCAGCAGGACTGAGGGCAGTGGCGGGGAGCTGTCGAAGAGGTGCAGCAGGTCCCAGCCTGGGTCCTCAACTCAACCCCAGTTCTATGGGATGGAGGGTCAAGGAACCTCCAACTATATCCTTGGCTCCTCTTGCCTCTTCAAGACCAGAGTCTCCCAGGTTCTGCAGAGTATCAGCTGCCACATGGCTTCAAACTCAAGAGAGGTATGGTGTGGTCCACGACCCTCCAAGCCTCCTGCCCTACTCTGTGTGAGGAGCTTCCCTTCCTGCTTCTTCCCCTCTCCATTGCCTCTCCTCCATCTGACATGGTGGCTGGCCCTGGTGAGCAGAGAGACCATGCCACCCGCTGATGGAAATGCTCTGCCTTCAGCCCTCACAGTCGTGTGCCTGTCAGACAAAGGCTGCACCAGTGTTAGCAAGGATGCCACAGCGGCAGCGGTGTCGCATGGGGTCACTGGTGTGCAATCACTCAGGATGACACCTTCACTTGCTCCCGCGATCCTGTGAGAAACTGGCACAGAGCAGGAAGGGGAACGCAAGCGATCATCACGGGGTGATTCAGACATAAGCAAGGCAAGCCCAGAGGCACAGACGTTAGCTGAGGGGTGATGAAGAAATCTCGCCATCCCTTTCCAGGTCACTGTATTTCACGGGTGGGCACCTGCAATTCCCAAGCGTTAGCCTCCCACCTCACCTTCTCCTCCATCTCACGCTTTCGCCACACCGTGACGTGTGGCCTGAGCTGTGCAATTCACCCCCATGCCGCAACTGCTCCATGGGGTCACAGAAAGCTGCACCTAGCAAAGGGTAATGGGCCATATAGATATTTTAAAAGCAGTGAGGAGGCAAGCCCCAGATGACAAGAATCCTCCTGAGAGCCTAAACCCCAGCTAACACTGCAGCTGGGATCTGGCTAAAGCAGCAGAGAGGGTTTAGGGTGTGAGCATGCAGGCTGCCTACTCTTTTAAGGTAAAGATGGAGCTCCTTTTTCTAGACCGATCAGAGAGCATTGCTGCCCATCTCAAAGGTTGAAAAAAAGCATTTTGCTCTTTGGCATCAGCTGTCCTGTTCCTCTTCTGTGTGGGCTTGAGATAAGATTTTTTGAGGGTGCTTGGTTTTGTGCTGACGTGGCTGGTGCACTCATTGGTACAGAGTTGCCTGGAGGCCTGATCAGCTCCTTCAGGTCAGCATGTCCCATGAGAGCCTCAGGAGAAGGAGCTTCCAGCTGCTGCTTAACGTGGCGGTCTCTCCCTTGTCCTGGGTTAAGCTGGAGATGTATCAAGTGAGAAATGTGGGCTTGCTCCAGCCATGTGACAATGAATAAACCCTGACTGTATGATTCAGATCATGCAGATGCTGTGTGATCTGAGCAAGGATGCAGGGGCTGACGCGTAGGTCGGAAGAAAGTGGAAGAACCCGCAAACTGCTGTCCTCCTTGTCAGGCAGGGAGGCCGGTGCTGATTAAAACACAATGTTTGGTTTCTCCAGCAGTGGCTCCTCTGCTTCACACTGCCTGTGCCCTCAAGTTTGCTATCTGCTTCAGGAGACATACAGTGAGCCAGGTTTCACAGCGTTTGCATTTGATTTCAGCGCTGTGTGCCTGGCGTGTGTCGGTGAGGAAGATGGAGCAGGTCTTGATTAAGTCCTACAATAACAGCAGATTTAGATATAAAAAGGAAATGACAAGGAAGGCAGTGAAATTATTTTAACTGTGGACTTTATGGATTCCCTGGTGATTTTTGGCAGCTGTGCTCAATAGTCCCCCGTAGCAAAAGACACGCTTCTAAGCGTGGAGTGGCAACGTTGCTGCTGCCTGGTTGGGATGAGCAGTCTTTTGCTGTGGAGGGCTAGGTGCTGCAGCTTGGTTGCGGAGAAGGCGCTTTGGGAGGCAGAGGACGTCTGCTTGCTCACAGGCAGAGGGTGTGATGTGATATGATAGCATGGCTCGCTGCCATCGGACCCAAGTTGTAGCTATTACTGCAGATAATTACAGGTGCTGCAATTTTATCAGTGTGCTTTTTCCAGAACTGTGTATCTTAGCACATTTCAAAAAAAGCAAGCAACCCACAATAAGCATGTTAATTAGCAAGCGGTGCTGATGAGACGGATCAAAGAGATGCTGGAGGAAAAAATGCCACAAATCGTTCACAGGATCGGACATTGCGGCTCTCAGCCAAACTCACATCCTGCAGTCAGCCTGCTGACTTTGTGGGGTGACACCTCTCTAGCCTTTGAAGTCACTTTTTCTTTTGACACCTTGGTGTGCTGAAGATGAGCCCGCGCTGCAATCCCGGATGCAGATGGGCTCGTACGAGTCATACCTGCGGCAGAGCGGAGCTGAGCCAAACAGAGCCTGCAAACCCTGTGGCAGGCAGGCACCGGCTGGGGACGCAGGCAGCCCGGCTCTGCTGCTGTGGCTACGCTGCTGGCCAGGCTTGGGCAGGCTTGTTTTGAGCAAGGATGTCCTTGGCCAGGCCAGGCCAGGCACATGCTCTACACAGCAGGTCCCAGTTGGAAACCTACCTCCTGGAAATGCCAGGAGGCTGCTAGGACGGCTCCTGCCTGAAGGAAATGGCACCTGTCTTCGGAAAAAAAATCTCAAACTCTTCTCTTTCACATTCCCATAAACCATATAGAATTTGTCCTTTTTCTCCTTCCTTCTTCTTCTTCTGGGCTCTCTCCTAAGTGCTTTCTCAGAATTTCCATGAAAACTAACTCACAACATAATGGAAATAGAATTAAAAAATATGCTCTATCTTTTTTCTTGCTGGTCTCAGCTTTTTTAGGGTGAGAATGTCACAATGGATGAATGGGGAAGTTAATTTCCATTTTAATTTTAAACTGCAATGGAGTAGGTCACCCACTTCATTCTCTGAATGTGGCACCATGTGCTAAAAACTGTTATCTCTAGGCTTGGCTGTATTAAGTGCATTACATTAAGTTCAAATCTCTTCATGTTATAATTAAACTGCTACAAAACTCTAAGTGCGCCTACCAGATGGATTTGCAAAGGCTACTGTTAGCCTAGCAAAGCAAATCTCCCTCCATGAGCTGCCCCTATAGCCAAAGGTGAAACACATTGGTCCAAAATTCTGTTTAAAATGGTGAAAATCAAGGCTCTGACTGGGACGGAGTGAAAGGGTCCTTCTTAGTGTGCGATTTCAGTGGGGTAAATACTGACTTTTCACAGCATTAGGGAGGAGAAATAGAGGGGATTTTTTGTGTCAAACTGAAGGAGAAAGCTTTACATATACCTTTCTCAACACAAAAAACTAAAAACACGAAAAATGGTGTTTCAGATCATCCTGAAGCCTTTTGCCTCAGGTGAGGAGAAAACACTTCACTGTTGTCTTGCGTATCTTCTGCAAATCTTACTTTTCCATTTTTTTTTAAACAAAAATATTAGTCAGCTATTCAATCAAAAACCACTGTTTTGAAATTCAGTAGCTGGAGTGCTGTTTGAAAGCCTGGAGTCATTCTGAAAAAACGTTGATGTAAGTTAGACTTTTCCAAAATGAAACATCTCATTTTTCATATGCCTAAGTCACATCGCATGGCATTTTCAAAATTCCTCCTTCTCTTCACAGTTTTTCTTTTCCAGCCGAATTTATTTGCTGATTTTGACCCAATTTTGCAAGTAGTTCTACTTAGTGTTTGTCAAAAATTTTCCAGGTGACCTAGTCGTACTGAGGCGAGACACCAGAGGAAGACACGGGCTGCAGCAGCAAGAAGGGATGTGTGAGGAAGGAACGGGGGAGCAGCGATGTGGCTGGTTGAGCAGGGGCACAGCTGCTAAGGGTCCTGGCCACCATCCTCATTGGGAATGCTTAAATTCAGTAAAAGGGGTGTCACAACAAGGACTGCTCAGGAAACAAGAAGTGGGAGAAAAACCTGGAGTGAGAAAATGCTTGGAGAAGAACTGAGGGAAAATGGAGAGAGTTAACTGGAAGAACCCAAATGAACAGTGAGTGTAAAGCTGCACTAATTCATCCCAGCTCACTGAGGACTGAATGCACCAAAATTGATTTAAAGCAGACTCAAAGTCTATTAAGATGGTCACACAGAGGGTTAAGCTCAGCCAGCAGAGCAATATATCTTTGCTTGAGCTGGCCCAATTGGGGATGGGGAGAGGACGAAATCCCAATTGTGGGCTCAGGGATGCTTTGCTGGTCGGGTGCAAAGCTGGCAGACAAATTTGTTGCCCATTAGCCTGCCAGTCTTAAGATTGCAAGCTCTCATCTGTGCTTTCAATGATCTGGGCTCTGTTCACATCCCTATCTCTACGTCGGTCGGGGGAGCCAAGCCTCCCATTGCCCAGACGTGTCCTGGAATGGGTGCTAAGTGCTGAAAGCGCAGATGATACTCTCCAAACCCGCCCCTCCTTGGGTAACGCCGTGCTTCTTGAAGGCAAAGCCTCTGTGTTCAGACACCTGCTGTGTTTCTTCGCAGCCCAGGGCCTGAGCCAGCCTCCTGCAGTGAGGTGGCAGTGCCAGACCCACAGAGGACAATAGGGGGCTGCCTTTGCAGGCAGTGAAGAAAAGCAGGAGCACACTAACACAAAAAGATCAGAAAATCTAGGAAAGAGTTCCAGGAAATGGCATCTTAAAAAACTGGCAGTCAGTTTTCCCCTCTTCTTTTTCTCTGGCCGCCCATCCCTCTATGCTGGCCGGGGACGGGAGCATCTGGTGGGGCTGTGCAGCACTGGGATGTTGCAGCAGTTAGAGCCAAGCAGATCCTCCGGGCCCATGGGGACCTTTCCTCTCTCCTATTATTTATGTGCTGGGCTGGCTTCCATGGTAAATGACTGTAGATCTGTTTCTCTTCATGTCTGTGTTGTTCTGTGATATTTAAGCAGAAGAGATTTATCCATGGGAAAGAGGACTCGCCCACAGGGCTGGGGGAAGCCCACATATTTTCAGTATTCCTCAAGGATACAGAAGATATCCAGGGATAAAGGAAGCCTGGCAGCTTCAGGCTTGTGCAAGCAGCAGTGGATGGAGGCAGGACAACAGAGCCTGGTGATTAAAATGTGAAACTTGTAATTGCCTCACTTTCCCTTGCTGCAGGCCAGATATCCCATGCATTATCCTCAAGCATACACAGGAGGATGCTTGAGAGATCTGGGCAAGCAAGACAGGGCCTTTTATAGAAAGGAGGGAAAAAGAAATTATACTCGTCTCTCCAGGGTTAATTGGAGACAGTTATTGCAAGCTATAGTTTCTTCTCTGCATAGAGGAGTAATGGGATAGATCCTCATCTAGAGTAAATCAGCATTGCTGCACAGCCAAATAAGCATCCCTCACCACCTACAGCAAGTTGTTTTCTTGCAGTCTCCTCTGCCAGTAAATCGATGGCATCCTTCTCAGTTCAGCATGAGACCAAAATCTTTAAATCCCTGATGGTGCCATCGCTCCAGCAGCTCTCTCTAGCTTTGGCTTATATGATATCCCACTGTCCTATATATTCTGCTCTTAGTTCCCTGTTTCTCACAGGTCACTTTTCATTATATGGACACTTTTCCTGTGAAAACCAAAAAATAGGTAAACAGAGAGCTCTTGGGTATGCTCAGAAAGGAAGAATGACATCACAGTGAGGGCCACATGATGGTCAAGGCTCTGCTCTAGAGTCCCCAGGCAAGTCCCCTAGCTTTTAATCCATGAAAATAACCTCCTCTAAAAATAGCAGCTGGAAGCACAAAAGCCCAATGCTATGGTATGTTGCAGAGTCTCAACACCTTCACTCAGTTGCCACCTCATCCTACAAGTATTTAAGTGCAGTTCTGTCCTGCTTGCATGGTGCCTCACGTGCAGGTAGGGAAAGTACTGTTAGGAGCCTCTCACAAGCACCAGCTGGAACCAGGAGCCAGGCTGTGCAGAGGCTGGTGTTATACAAGGTTGATCTCTTAAGGAGGAGAAAGCAGCACTCTGCTAGATTTCTCGGCTTAGGATGATCGCAGAACACGATCGTCTCAGTAGGAGAAGGGGACAGTACAGACCCCAACCTGAGCTACAATTGATTGGAAATGTAGAACTGAAGAAGGATTAAATAGCACTGTGTTCTGTATTTACTAGCGGGGGATGCCACCAAAAAAAAAAAAAAGCTGATAGAAACATGTCAAGGTTAAAATGAAATATCTGAGCAATGTGTTTGTATACAGTGTACAAAGATCTGTTGAAAAAGGTAGAAGAGTTTTAATTGTAAAAAACCAACGCTGCAATCTAGGCTAGCTGATTCCCTGGTCTAATCCCTTGTCCTAAATTCTCAAAAGCACTTTCTGTCATGACAGCAGCTGCAGGCAAACAAGCCCACGCTGCGATGTGGTGGATCCAGGGTATCCCTTTCACTGAAGGGGGCAAGTCTGTAGCCTGTCATGCATTCTTCTGGCACTCATTGGACTCATTGGTTTGCTGATTTGACTCACTAAGCTGGCAGAAAATTAGCTCAGACACAAAATAAAAATTGTTACTCTGCTGCTGAGCTGCAGAGCTGAACTGAGCTCTACCATGGGAAGGACAAGGACTTGTGGATGAGCTGGGATTTCATTCAGAAGAGGATGGGACAAGGGTGCTAAGGAGCACAGGGATCTCTGGGACATAGGACTTTGGGGGAGGATTACTGATCAGTGGTCTAATGTACAAAAGCACATTGCACAAGTGGTTTGATTCCACCAAAACACCTCTATCCAGGACCTTCATGTATATGAAGGACATACATTCAAGGCCCCCTTCACATCTTCACACAAGGCTTCTGCTGTTCTTCACACATGCCTTCCCTCTCAGGCTACAGTACCTGGCTTCAAGCTATTCTGCCTGACTTGGTCGTATCCCCTTCCTGCCATCCTAGGATACTTCTGTCAATGCTTTTATCGGTGACTATTAAGCCCTATTTTCATGTCAGACTGGAGGGATTTTTCTGTCAGCCCCAGAGTGACTGACTGTTGTTGACACAAGACCTTAACGCGGTGCCTTCCATTCCTCCTGCCCGTGCATCTCCTTGACAGTCTCACTTCCCTCAGAGTAACAGAGCTGCCTCTCCCACACTTATTGTGTAGAGCCATTAGAGCTAAACTTCTCAAACAGAAACGCCCTTAGAGCAGTTTCACAAGCTTTTAAAATCCAAGGACCACCTTTCCTTTCTGAAAGAGCTCCAAGGACATCTTATGCTGTGTCACCACAGAGTTTTCATTCACAATCCAGTAACAATTAATCCATTAGAAATGCATCTATTAGTTCTGTTTATTCCATCTGTGTATTTTCCAGCTCCTACAGCAGGAGAATGGTGAGTGGAGGAGGTTAGAAAAGAAATGGGTTTGCAGTCATTTCCCTGGTCACAATCTGATGTTTCTCAAGTACGTTCTGAGGATACCATGCTGTAAGGGATATTTCTAGCTTTCTCTGCACTGACAGCTACCATCTCCCCGCCTCTTCTTTCTGATGGGACTGGGGCTCATTTGATCCTTCAGTATGCTGGTTTAGAGACCAAAAGCGGTGGAGAATTAATTATTTTCTTCTGTGCTCTGGGTCACTCCGGGGACTGAGGATCACCAGTGGCAGGGCAAGGGAAAGAGCGAGAGCACCTGGCTGGGGACAGGGTGCAGGACAACCTTTCCAGAGATAGGTGGCCACTGGGTTTGAAACCACACACATCACATCATACTAGTCCAATGGACAGGGAACACTGCCCAAGGACCTTTATGCTGGCCTAGATGCTGAACTGCCTGTGTCTTCCATTTGTCTAAAACTGCTGAGCCTCCCTGACATATTTCTTCCCTCACTATAGATATTCACTGAACATAGTCGTATTAAAACTGAAGTTTTGTCTTTAGAAAAGAGTAATAATCAAATCCTCAACAACACAAGAGATTACAGGTTTAAGAGAGTCCTTACAAAAAGGACCGAAATCAGTGAGTGCTAATGCTTTCCTCTGCCAGCCACTCATTCAAACCCAGTTTTGGTCATTAGTAACTAGAAGTGGTTCCTGCCTGCTGGATTTTTAATTGAGTTACATAAAAAGAGGTGAAATGGAGAGGATCCTTAACTCAATGGCCAGATGCCAACATCACAGCCCCCCGATACTGTTTTCAATGGAATTGAATGGATCAAATGGATTATGAACAGCACCTTTTTCACTTGGTCTAAGTGTTTTCCTCCTGGGTCCTCTCCTGGTGGTGAGTAGCTTGCCTTACTGCTATTGCAGCTGTAGCTTTTTTGTGGATAAGTGGAAGATTTCACTCTTCTGAGCTGCCAATTAGGTGGCTTTTACTACCAGTCAGAGCCAGAGGGACAATTAAAATAAAGTGCAGCCTTTTGTCTTGCCCTTTGCAAAAAGAACTGTCAGCCATTCCAGATGAGAATAGAGACTTCTCCCACCTCTTGCAGTCCAAAATATGGAACAGAATAACTTTCAAAATGTTAGAAATATGCATTGATTTATCACAATTTTTGTTTCCCATTGAAAGAAACAACTTGTCCTTTTTGCATGACCCCTGACATTTTTTTAGTGTTTTGGCTTTTCCTGGACCTATGCTCACAGTATTACTGCAAGTTAGTGACCAGTTTTAGCCTAGCTCTTACTCACAAAATAGACATTTCTTTTCCTGCTACTTGGAGCAACTGTACAATTTTCTGTACTCAGAAATGTAATAATGTCTTTAATAGGAGACTGACATTCAGGTATCAAAAGACCCTCTAAATTCTGATCATACAAAACCCTAGGCTACTCGCCATTTATGGTCGTTTGCAAACAAAAAGCACCTTCTCAAAGAGCAGCAGTCAGACTGCTCATGTCCTGGCCAGATCCCAGTCCGGCAAACTTTAATTGTAGTTTGGGCTGGAATGTTTTTTTTTTTTCATTCTCGACTCCAAAGCTTTCTGCAGGCTGTAAAACAGATGCCACATTTCATACCAGATGTGAATTTCCTAAAGTAATTCCTGCTGTATATAGAGGGGACTACTCTAAAGCCTTTGAAGTAAGTCGTAAGACCTGCTGTTGACTTTGGATCACATATGTATAGGCTGTAAAGTTATTTGCAAGTTCTTTGGGATAAGATGACCACATAGATGCTGAATGTCACTACAGGCCAATAGAAGAGTCTGTGATTCATTTAAGATGGGAATCTGCCCGCTGTCTTCAATGGGAGATACATTTCACATTAAATCTGGTTAGATATGTAGTTTTCCATCCTTAAAAGTTTTTGGAATGGCAAATATTCTTCCCTGCATCAATATGAAGCTACTGGGGGGGGTGTCTCTCTCTTCAGTTTCAGCAACAGCAAAAAATACACAGTGAGGTGCTGAATAATGACTAACCTCCCCCAGGGACAGTTTCATCCCAAATGGTATATTCCTGAAAAAAATCCTCAGTTTCAGTGGATGGGCATGACAACATTAAAAAAAATGCTTCTTTGGAAAGTTCCTGACCAGGAGTTTTGTTACAGACAGTTCTAAGCAGAAGCTGCTACTGAGAAGGAGACTCGGAGGTATTTGGCTCCTGCCAGGCATTGTTTCTCAGTTTGATTAAGCTCTTAATCTTGTGTTTCCTCTGTGGGTATCAAGCTCCAGGAAACTGCTTTATTCAGATGCCTAAAGGGAAATAAGATTCAACTTCAAACAAACAACAATCACCGCTCCATTTTTGATCATAATCTGGGGGGAAATGTATCATGAGGCACTGTGGCTCGATACCTCCAAAAATCAACTTTGGGAGTCAGAATTTAAGAATCTGTCAGAGCTAATCACTTCAAATAATGCTGCAATAGAAGATTGGACTCGCCACAAGAAGCAATTGCAGCAAGAGATAAAAAGATTACATGCTGAATGATCTGATGTGAATAGGAAAGATGCTATTCTTAAAGCCCTGAGTTCCCATGATGCAGTATTTCAGCTTTGGGCTGAAATGGTAAAGCTAAACTAGAATTGTGCACTGATAACGTCAGAGCAATCAGCCGCTGGGATGGGAGGAGGATTCCTACATCAAAAACCGTTTTTTGTTGAATTGCAGTTGTTAGTATTTAAAACAGCAGCAACTGGAGTCACTAAATCCAAGCTGCACGGTGCTAGGCTTTATTCCATACATTATAATACACAGCCATTGCCTCAAGGACCATAAACGTGTAAACAGACAAAGCAGACATATGGATGGAGAAGAAATGATCTGCCTAACGCTTGATATCAAATCAGCGTCAGAGCCAAAAATACAATACAGGGTCCTAGCATGCTACCTGCTACAGTCGAGCATCCCCCAAAGCTGTCTCCCCCCGAGGTTTCACATTTTGCATTAAAGTAATCTCATCTTGATGAGACTTTACCCTGGTGGAAACAGGGAGGGAAATGGCAGCAGTTGTGATAATGTAAATCCCACAAGTTAATTACCTGTTCTGCTTTTCACTTCTGAAATGAAAAGCCTTTTGGGATGAAGCATGGAAAGAGACATTCCTAAGGGAACAGGGATTGACTCCACATCTTCCTAGGATACATGTGGGCACCTTTTCAGGGAATTAAAAACTGCTCTGCAGATGCTCAAACATCTGAAGAACAGTGGGTGTCAGCTGCGGTGAAATCTAGGCTGGCAGGCTGCATTCAACCCTAGTCAAGCCACATTCGGGAAAGGTGAATTCAACAGACAGAGAGGGAAGTTTCTTGGGAAGATTAAGGAACCGCTGTCATATGAGGAGAGACTACAAGATCCTATCTGTTGAGTGTGGCTCCAGCTAAACACAGCAGGAGAAAAATATCAGGTTGGGAGATAAACTGTTAAAACTACAGGATGATGTTAAAAAAGCAGCAAATGAGCAAAAGTTTTCTGCAATTGCATTTAACCTTGGAGCAACCCCCGCTGATAGGACTAGTGAGACAAAAACTAGCGATGCTTTTAAAATGGAGATAGGACAGCTTGTGAACGGGATATTGCAATGTGCTTCTCTATGGAAAAGGGAATGGAGTTAATTGGTCCACTCAGGCCTTTGTTCCTAAGAAGATTCTGCTGTTCTTCAAAGATACTTTTCTAGGAAAAAAAAAAAAAATTAAAAAGCTCGGAAATCTTGTAAAGTTTCTTTCCTATTGCAGCATCATGAAACATTTTATAAATCTGAGAATATCTGGTAACGTCTTGGAGAGGGTCTAGTGATCATTGAGTCATTTAGTCTTTTTTTTTTTTTCATCTGGACCTTTCACATTTTTGAGAATTACACTTCTAAAACCTGAATCCTTTTGGCCAAAGAAAACCTGAACTCCCTCCATAACGCAGGAAACTGAGAGAACAACTATCCCCATCTGGAAAGCAAGCTGGTGAACTGCAGTTATCCTAGAGTTCGTAACAGACATATTTATAGCAATCTTTTGACCCCCCTCAAGATGATTCATTTTTCAAGAAAGTTTGAAGTCTGCCTTTAAAGGACATTTTCACTACCACATACACCCATATCTGTTGCCTCTGGGAAAAAAAAAAATTGTAATACACTGCGTTGGTATTGGTATATTAATCACACATATGCGATGATTATTCTTGATAATGCAGCATAACAATACAATACAGCATTAAGGTAGAGGTCTGATTACATGTCATTCAGCAAGGGTTGAGCCACTATATTTAGATGCTGACTAATTTGGGAGAGCACTTATCCATCTTCCTGAGGGATTTCTGCAGCTCCCCGTCTTGAGATATCTGAAGACTTCACAGCCACCTGGGTGTTTCGCTCCTAGTGCTCCTGCAAGGTCGGAAAGTGCTGACCTCCCCTGCCCCACACCTGCCTCCCAGGGCTCCCTGCCTCTGCTTGGGGAGGATCCCCTTGTCCTGGCTCTCCCTGGGGCAGCAAAGCCCTGGATGCTTTGCCCTCACTCACTGATGTCACCTGGATGGGGCTGAACTGAAGGCTGTGTCCCAAAAATACTGCATCTGTGATCATGAGGGTCTGATTTCTCTTGTACAGCACCACCCAGATGTACACTTGCACCATATGTCCTAAAATTTTGGTTTGACTTAACTGAGCCTGATTCTTAGTTAAAATATGGGCACATTACTTTTCTCCCACAGTGTATGTAGGAGGGGTTGAGTAGGGGTTGAGTAGAGAGTTCTTGAGCGGGTGTAAATGCTCCCCTTCAAATTCCCCTTAACAGTGCCCCAGAGTGTACCTCCAGTCCACGACACTGTGTTCATCTGCAAGGTAGTTCTAATTAAGCATCCTTACCTAGGGGACATGAGGTCCCCACATCCACACTGTTGCTGAGACATGTTTGCTTGGGAGCTAGAAAAAAACACTGCTCACGTCTAAGATGAGGAGCCACAGTTACGAAACCCTCGGGGACAGCAGAAGTCAACTCAGCAGTGACTTTCTCAGATTGGAAAAGCTCCATGTCTGGCAGCCTTTTTAGGAGCCTGTGAACTGACTGTGCAGGCAGACCCATCAGTGGCAAAAGCTGGCGGAGGCAGCAAAAGTCTGGCAGAGAGGTTGGCAAGGAGAGGATGCAAGAGTGAAGCTAGCCCAGGAGAGCCAGGAATCACCCATCACTCAGCCCAGAGCTGTAGCAACATGAAAAGACAAGACAATCAATCTTTCTAACTTACTTGGCTACATGATCGAGGAACATTAAGCACTGCATCATAAGGTTACTGTACTTGGAAAGGTATTTTGAGTCCACGGTGTACTGAACCAGAGCGTACTGAGCAAGGCTGGATGGGATTGATTCTTACAGAGACAACTAACTCCTCGGCATATCAAGAAAGGACCACACATAACGATCGTGCACACTCCTTTAGTCAGGCCCCAGGATTCAGGCGATGAAGCACATCTGAGTGTGTCTGGCAAGAACGCGATCCCACAGAGCACAAAGACAGCGTGCTGCACACAAGGTTAGAGATGGCTGAGCCAGAGGACATGGGAACTCAATCTCGCTTCAGCACAGGGACCTGTCTATCCCTGCTTTGTAACAGGTGGACGACCAAATAACAGGATCATGTTTGACTGCTCCCCTCAGAAATGTCAGGTCACCACTTGCAAGGGCAGCTGGGTGAAATGAATTTGATTTTAAAAGCACCACATTTAGCTGTGATGAAAGCTAGCAAACAATAAACTTTAATTTAGTATTATTATTTGGGGGGCGGTGTTACATTTTTGCTTTTAAATTGTCTCTCTAGAAAAAAATAAGTTGCTTCTTTTTGGCTACTTGACAGTCAGATTTGCAACTGGTTACAACCTGAAGAATAAATAAGGTATTTCTTTTTGCTGATCAAGAGAATAACCTGTGCACATGTTTAAACTTAGTATATGGGAACTGCCATTCACAATTCTCTAAATGGCTACATTTTCTTTTTATTCCTAATCTATGTAAAAATCATTTTGGACAAAGATTAGGAAACAGCTGAGAATCCAGAAAACTAACATTTAAACTGATATTATTAGCTAAGTCAAATGACATTACATGTGCTGGATAGAAGTCACTTATCAAAATATTTTACATTAAAACATACGGTTTGTTCTGGAACGAAAACATGCTAATGGAAATTATTTTCTTCTTAGAGTTCATCAGGATTGTAGAACTGGTAGATCTCAGCCTAATTGTTAGTCCTGACTTCGAAGAGAAAAACAAACGTCCTTCTTTCAATGTCTATTCTGCTTCTTATCTTTGGGTAGGTTAACAGTTGGACTGATGTAAACTGGAAACAAAAGCAGAGAAAAGTTATTTAGCTGCAAAAGGGATCTCAGTTGTCAAAGTGATCCACCACTTAGTAATCTCTCACTCCTGGCAATTAGCCAGTTCAGCCAGTTTTTAAAATTTAAAGCAGTTCATCTCTCTTGACAACGGTTATTTTTAAACCTTGGTCCTTCACCTTTCTCATCCCTCAGAGGAAACAGCCCAGATCTTTAAGGCTAACAGCAGCCTCTGGAGCCCATCCCATCTGTCTCCCCCTGCTCCCCTCAAGCTGCAAAGGCAGCTGGCTGGGGTACAGCCAGGTACAGCCTGGGGAGAGGGGAGGGAAGGGAAGGGAAGGGAAGGGAAGGGAAGGGAAGGGAAGGAGGCAGAAGATACTACAGGCAGATGCTATCGGAGAGGAGGGGATAGCTGCCCAGCTGGCCCACTCTGAGTTAGGTGCCTAGGCAATTCATTGGGAGAATTAGGGTTTGCAATTGGTTTCCTTGTAGACTAAAACAGTGCTTAAACTAGCCAAGACATGCCTGAAAAGAGAGTTGTGGCTAAATCCCATCCCTCTCAGGTGCTTTGCTGACTGAGCTGCTGGGTAAATACTGCTAAAGATCAAGGTGCTCGAATACCGCTGCAAGAAGCAGGTAGGGACTGACTGCATTTTAAAGCATGTACATAACCATGACTTATGTTTGTTCTGAAAGCAACTTATGTTCTTCACATATGGGTGTTTTTGAATGCAGCCCCAAAATAACAACCTCCAGTTGTTTGGGAGTGAGTGTACAGAAGAATGAGCAAACCTGTAAACAAATTCTCCAGGGAAATTAAGTCACAGTTAGGAGGTCCTGATCAAAGGCTATTTCATATCTTTATAGGCATTATTACACTCCTAAAGGAGGAAGTTTGACTTGGGAATGCCCCATCTCTGTGATTTCCTCTGGCAAGTAAGTCTTAGATGAAAGTTACATGGTGGTTCACCACCAAGTTCCAGAGGCTGGGAGAGCACTGGTTAGTAGTTGCTAAGGACATCATCTCACAAGCTGTTCCCCCAGGTCTGGAAGGTGCAGGAGCTGGGAAGAGTGCCCAGGGATCACCCCAAGGCTCACACCAGACAGTCGGTGCTCTGGGCCAGAGAAAGAGACAGAAAAGTGCCCTTGGCAGAAGGTGGCTATGGCTGCAGTGTGGTTATCCACTCCAGAGAGAGTCCCTGGTTGTGCTGTACAGTGTTGTATCTGCCTTGCTGAGAGCCACCCCCATGACAGTGTCCTGGCTGTATCTACATCGCATAGTGCTTGGCCTTGAGCCTCCTCGGGCACCCATGTGCACCAAAGACACATTTATTCCTCCTTTTGTCTTTACTCTTCCCCCACACCCCTGAGCTTTGGAGTTCGAAATTATGAGGGCTGTGTTGCAGCCCACCAGAGTGTTTTTATAGCTCTATGCCAGGTGCATATGTTACATGCCTTGGAAAATAGTATAAGGGACATGTGAGCATGCAGTGCCTGGGGGGGACAATACTGGAGGGCTGTATAGGGCTGAGGAAGCCAAGTCTGGTACAGACTCCACCATGCTGCCTGAAGGGCAGAGCTAAATATCCATAGGACACCCAGCTTTTGCCTCAGAAGCAGCTGGTTTATCCATGCCAGAAGAGAGGCCAGAGAGTGAGCTAACGTGCATGCAGTGTGGATGATCCCACGACCAGGACACAGGAGAAAAGCTGGGAGCTAAGGTATTGGCAGTATAGACATGCTCTCAAATGTCCAGTCCTATGGGGTGGGGAGAGCTGACCCAGAATGACACCAGCCCTGTCCTACAGCTGGTGTGTAGAACACACAGAGTTCACAGCCAAAGCAGCAGACTATTCCCCTGTTCAGGTCTTGGCGTCTCCTGAAATGCCTCTTAATACTAAAAACTGGGTTTTTTTACCCCCGCCTCTGATGTCGCCTTGGGTGCTGTTAGGGCAGGGCCTCAGCCTGTTCCCAGCACAGGATAGCACAGTGCAGACTGGCTGAGTGAGCATCATTCCACCATCCAGGTGGTAATCACAACATAATGCTGCCCCAGCCCATGAATTCCCCACTGCACTCTTCTCCCAAGCTAGCTGTATGCTAAAGCACCCTCTGCAAAAATCCAACATGCTGCGCAATATTTGGGAGATGTTGAGTCCCATCTCCCCCCGCATGCATACGCAGCTCTCAGACCTACGCCAGCACTGAACAGAGCTATTCTATCCATCAGACCCTGGTATTTATTTTCATCTGTCAAAAAACAAATCCGAGCCTGAAGGCTCCCAGGAAGATCCTGGAGTCTGGATCCAGGCTTCAATCAGAAGGAGTAAAAGTCACAGGTATTTATATTAACGTGTAGAGTTTTGTGCGTGCGGAAAACATTTTAAGGAAGCCAGAATTATCAAATATACAGCAGATTTTTACTGTGTCTTCAATGTTTAACTCTACATCCATGTTCATGTTCAGGCTGGCTAATGCGTTTTGCAGCCATATGGAGATGCCATATTTTGGTCCTGGAGTAAAAAATATGGCATCAGTAAAATGCCATATTTCAGTAAAAAAAGTCTGGAAAGAATAGTCTGATCTACCAGTAACGAATACAGAGAGGGGAAATTACACCTAACAGGCTTTATCAGTAAGGAAGAGATGGAAACTGGTGAGGACTGCCTGATTCCCATGTCCCATTTAGGACTGGGCTCATAGTGACAGGTTTGAATCATCTCCAAGTTCTCCCTGAGCAATTGTAAAAGGCACCCTCTGAAATGGACTCCAATCAGTGTCTCCAATGGTTCCGTGTACCCATGATATGTCTCTTCCCACAAGTTTTGCTTAAACCCCCGCCTTTTGAAGAATAGGGAATAGTATTTATCTGTACTGATGGCTGTAGCGATGCACATGCACGTTCATGAGCCAGGCTCTGACAGTGATGCCAGGCTGCCATACAAGGCTTAGACCACGGACACAGGTTATCCTGATAGAAACCACAGCAATCTCACCACTGAGCAGCTAATTACCCACGGTGTGTTGGGAAGCTTCACAGGTACAGCTGGGGGCAGAACTGGCCTCTAAAAGTAAACTGCATTAGTCTGTCTGTAAGTCTCGCATCCTGACTCTAAGAGTAGAAAGACAACCTCTTAGTCTCTTGCAGTGAAGGTCTAGTGTAAACTGTGAATGACAAGATTGAATATCTGTTCCAGGGTGGATTAACAGGCTCTGACTCTACCCTCTTCTTTTAACTCAGAAGGGGATTTGCAGCTGTGTAAACGAAATGAGAATTGCATCTATATCTGTGCCAAGAAAATGTGCTAAATATACAAATAGGCTGAACTGATTATGATTTAATCTTCAAAGCAGACACGTTTTGAGGGATTTGATTTCCTTTCCCTTCTAAAAGTCAAGCTCTTGCTGTGAGCCTGTATCTACAGAAAGATATTTTTTGCGGGGATCCACTAGCCCTTCCTTTGGCTTAGGGAGTACCATGACCCATACCAGCTAAGGTAAGGAGCAGCCTCTGTCTCAAGGCCCTAATAAAGAGTGGGAAAAGCTCAGAGAAGCTTGCTGGCCAATATTATCCCTTGTCTGTTTAAATATGTAGCCAGGACTAGAAGCAGAGTCATAAACCAGATTCACCTCCAGCCAAGGAAAGACACTTATCAGTAGGTTGTAATGAGGTTCCCTCTTGCTGGTCATTGTGACAAAAAATGTGGAAGAGTCATGAGCCTACATGGTGTTCATGAAGAGATGCATTCTCAGTGGTAAACCGATAGAGCTACATGCTATCAAACAATTATCTGTGGCCTGCCAGCAAAATGAAAATCCACCTGGGCAGGATAAGAGGAGGAAATACTTTCAGTGGGTGGCAGAGTGCAAAGGGATGTTGTCATTTTGGAAGTGGACCCATAATCAAAAGCTTTGCAAGATAGTATTTCTCAGATGAATCACATGGAGGGCGGCTTAGGACAAGGTGTCGCCTGTCCAGCCTGGATTAGCTTTGTGACGAGGATGCCTGTTTCTCTGCGCTATGGCGCTTCGCTGTCAAGAAGCCAGAGATGCTGTGGCTCGGTCAGCCATGCGCTCGTGGCCTTTGCAGAGCCACATTGAAGCTGGGCTTGGGGCCATTCTGGCACAATTGGCAGCTTTGGTTAAATCTGCCTGCTTATTAAGATGATGTTTGTCCAAACACTCTCCTGAGCTCCACCATCCCTGTCTATATGAATGGTGTCTTTTAGCCGCTGCAGCTCCAGCAGACAGCTCTGCCGCTCTCCTGCTACATAACTTACCACAACAAACCTTCCCCAATGGTGATTCTCCGGCTTATGGTGTTGAGACTTCAGTCAGCATCACAGCTGTCAATCACGTCTATCCGCTCCGAGGTGGAGGTGTTTCTGACAAGCTTAGAAGGATTTTGGAGCATAGTGCTGCTTTTCAGAGAGCAGAAGGGAACCAACTGAGTTCTGGGAAGCGTTTCTGCATTTTTGCTTCTAATGAAGATTTTTGTTTGGGAATGTCCCTGGTTTGTTTTACCGTTGCTAAAAATGCACAAGGAATTGCTGCTGACAAACTCATCTGGAGCCCACCAAAGTTGCACCCGGAGCTGAGAGTTTCCTGTAAGTGTGCAGAGATGCATATGTAGGCGTAGCGCAAGGAGAGGTAAGACTGAGAGGAGAGAAGCAGAGAAGGTTATGTCCACGCGAGGTAATACACACTCTGGGAAGGTGGGATGAGCAGGCAGGAGAGGGCTGTCACCATCCTACTAAAGCAAATGGGACCCCCACCCCACCAGGGACATGGCATTTGGTGGAGTTTCTGCCACGTGTGTGTTCGCACAGGGACTGTTTCCCATCAGGTGTATGGTTTATTGAGAGGGATCTACCTTCCCTTGCAATAGGCCGGGGCACTCGCTGGGCTGCAAAAGCTGTGGGAGGCGGTCATTTATCATGGGCTGCCCAGACCCTGGCGTGAGCAGGGGGTCCAGCTGGAGAGAGCAAACGTCCATCGCTTATGTCAAAGGAAAAAAAGGAAGCAAGAAAAGAGGTTAATGCTGCTTACCCTTGATAAAGCTTTTAGCTGCAAAATGTCACATTCTTCAAAAACCAATCAGCCAGTCATGCTCTAGGCTTTAACAGCTGTAACTCTAATTGGACCAAGAAAATTACTTGATCTGCAGCATGAAAACACAAAACGCAGCAAAAAAACTAATCGGATTTCCATGGTGGGAGGGTCTGCACTACAGGGGTGTTGATTGTCCCTACTTCATTGCCAGTGTGGCCTTTCCAGCCTCCCCCAGATGACAGAACCCGCTCCGAACTCTGCCTCCAAAATCCTCGAGCTCCTAAGATGCAGCAACCACACCGAGTTACCCCATAAAGAAATGCAATTTTAATTACTGCTATCAATCAGCCTGCGAGCAGTGGAACAACCAGCTCACCCTGATGATTAGTATTCCTGCTGCTGGAAGAGCATGAGTCCAGCCTCGCCGAGGGAGGCAATGTTGATTGACATGTTCCCACCCTCACTGTGTTGCTGTCTCCTTCCCTGGGAGAAAGGCATGCTCCCCTTTGTCCACGTCTGACAGCACCATACATCACCTCTCAGCCTCCTGCAATATTCATCCAGTGACACCAACAAGAATAGCTCCAGACCTCAGGACAGAGAGGGAGCTGCCCAGGGTCAGATTTTAGAAGCAAAAAAAATTCTTGCAAGAGACAGTCAGATGGGCAGCTTCCAATTTTAAGTTGTGCATTTCTAATTTATTTATCTGCACTGCCTCCCAACCATCTTCGTAATGGCAGACTAGTTGTGGATTTCTGCTCCTGAGAGTTCCCTGCAGTGCTGGGTCTGAAGGCTGAAATGTGCTGCAGTCTGCCCTGGGAGGACTCCTGGGACTCTTGTCAGAGGGTTGCTCATGAAAGGCAGAGCTGTGCATGGTGCTTGGGTTATTTAGGGGTAAGAATGGCTTGTGTTCATTGCGATGGTGTGTTCTTGCAGAGTTCTAGAGATGGAAGAGGATCTGAGACGGTAAATCCTTGCCAGAAGAGGACTGCTCCCTACAGGGCACTTCCCAGTGTCTGAGTCAGTCAAGTTATACAAGCAACAAAAGGCAACACGGCTTTCACCACTTCCCCTAGAGACTAGTCCAAAGCCAGCCAGATCCCAGCATTCAGAGACTGTCATGGCATCAGATTAAATGTTCTGCTGCTCAACTCATGCCAAACAGTTTTCTCTTTTCCTTGATGTCTGCATCCTTGGGGTGTTTGGGGACTATGGTTATATCCTCTATCAGTCTCCCTGTTTAAGGCATCTCCCATATGCAAAGGTCTTACAACTTAGGGAAGAATAGATATACAGCTGCTATCTCTTTCAACCAAAGGGTAATTTTCATCAGGCAAATAAATTGTTAAGGCAGTTGGGGCTTTTTGACAGTCCTGTATGTTTACCAAGGAGGTATGAAATCCTGCTTCTGTGCACACAGCAGGCATCAAATGGGTAGGGAGAGCTTCCTTCCTCTTGGGTCCTATAATCTTTTAAAGAGCATATAGCACAGAGGCTTCTTTCTCCAGGCTCTCGTCAGAGCCATTCTCCCATGCATTTCCTTTTCCAAATGTTGCTGCCTGTTTTTCAAAAGCACCAAGACCTTCACGGAACAGTAATAGGTAAAAGCCTTTCATCTGCCTTTAATTTGGGCAGAAAAACCTATCTGTATTTGAGGTAGCAGATGCTCTTGTTTTAGTTACTCACTTCACAAAGGAGCTTATCTACTATAAAGCTTATAATGGCTTTATGGGTAGCTCATACATAAAGCTGCATAATTCCTTGATTTGCTGAGGTATCACAAAGATTATCACTGGATCAACAAGAGCATTTCAAGAGGCCAGAGAGAAGAAGTGAAAGACTTTGTTCCAAGGTCCATGGGAGAGCATGGTGGCCATGCCCACTTTCAGCAGTACCAAATTTTTTGAAAGAGGAGTAACCCTAGCAGAACTTGGGGTCCTCAACTCTCGAATCATCAGGGATGTGATGGTCAGGTAACGGTCCCAGAGGTTTGGGTTTAGTCCCTGCTCTAAATAATGCAAAATAGGTATGTCAAAAGCAGATTTCTCCCTTTACAGATGCTGTGGTGGATTTTGGCAGGGTGTGACTGAGAGGACAGGGAGATGTGGCCCTCTGGAAGAAGAGGGTGATCTAAGCTGGAGTCCAGGCAGGGAGTCGCAGGACACTCCACCATTCCCCAGGATCTTTCTGGTAAAGGAGCACACTCGAGCTCGTTATTCCAAAAGATGGCTGGCCAGAGTCACGTAAATAGTAGGTATTGCCCTTCAAGGCTGTGACAGAAATAAACACAGGCCAAACTGCTTGTGTTTCGTTTTCTGGCTGACATACATGGCCTGCATAGCCAAGATCAATTTGCTGCCCACTATTTCTCTCATGTGTCTTTTTAGCCACTGTTGCTTTGCGTTTCTCCCTTGCAGGGAGCATCTGTGCTTTTTGCTGTTTTCAACAGTTAGCATTTTACACAACTTGATCTTACTGTCTTCTCCAGATATACCTTCTCTCTTTAGGCTGCTGATGCAACCATGGTTGATGTTTTTGAACCTGGATTGGTGTGCATATCTCAGGGTTACTTGTGACTGCAGGCTGGGTTTCAGAAATTAAGTGCTTTGTTGGGGTCCTTTCTGAGAACTGGAGAAGGGCCAAGTGTGTCCACTTCACTATGCAGCCATCCATCTCCCTGGAGTTTCATAATAATACCCATCTGTTCTGTAGCTTGCTTACGAGAAAGGATCGTGGGGTTACAGTGGTACCAATTAGCACATCTTGTTGAGACTGTGTTTAAAAATATTCACTGCCCATCTGTGTGGAGAGAAAAATCCATTTCTGTTAATGAGGTTGTTTTCCTTCTGACGCTTGCTGTCTGCAGTACCTAACTTGGTATAATAGTGTTGGGAGAAGGGGAGAGCTTTACAGCAAGTGGACCAGCATCTAACTTTGAATGGGACTGGCCAGAGTCAATGCTGGAGAATGAGAAGAAAGTTTTGTGTGCAGGAAAGTGGCAGAAGAACACGAAGCAGGGGAAGTATTTGCAATGTTCCCCCTCCTCACCCCCAAATCCCACTGGAGACAAAGCCTGCAATGGTACGGTGCTATGCTTGGGGTGCGCTACCTAACAGGACTCTGTTAATTGCATGCTCACTTGTATCTTGCTGGCTAAAGAGGGACCACAAAGGGTGGTTTCGCAGAGCACAAGCACTGCACTGACCACAAATTGGAATCTGCTTGTCTTACAGAGGTCCTTAAAGGTCTCACAGCAACAGTGCCAGCCTTTCCCCACAGCCACTGACTCCAACTCCATTGTGCTTGGGTGCTGTATCTGTGACCATCTTTTACTCTCCCTGACAATGGCAGGCAACAGAAAGCAGCAGAGATGTGAAAGAATTTGGCTGTTCTTTCATTTGAGGGCGGCTTTGGTCATCAGGCCAAATTCAAGAAAATGGCTGGCATTGGAGTACTTGTAAATCCCTGCATAAGCAGAGAGGTTGAGGGGGGTAGCCGCCGGAGAGGAGAACAATGAACAGCTCTCCTCCATCCCTCTGCCATCCCCAGTGAGGCGCCCCCTCCAAGAGCCACTCAGCCCATTTTTAAATCAATCCCCTGTTGACTTCCTTCTCAGAGCTGGCACTTTCCTCCAGCAGCAATGAAGTGCCGTGAAAGGCACTTACCATGCCTCCCACAACTCCCTCGAACACCTGGGATTTGGCTTCCTAACCGTGTCTGTACATTGGGTTAGGCTTGCTGCTGGTGCCATGGTGGGGAGAAATGCAAAGCAGCCGTGGCTATAGAGAGACTTAAGAGAAATAGCTTGGCTGTGTGGTCCATGTACGCCGGCCAGAAAACTAAATGTAAGCTTGGCATATGTTATGCATAGGTCTCTGTCACAGCTTCAAAAGGCAACACCTCCTCTACATAACTCTGGCCTGCTGTGTCAGACTGTCTCTCAGGACAGATAGTGGTTGATGAGGAAGGTGGATGCTGTCTGTGTGTGATCTGACAGTTTGAATAAAGCTGAGGGACATCTCCATCAGCACACACAGATGCAGGTGATGTTCCAGGACCTCTCTGCACTGCAGCTATGGTACAGTTAGGGAATGCAAAACCTTTAGCTTAAGTAAGAGTTAAAAACTGTGTTGTAACATATTTCTTGGCTTTTTATGACTTTGTGTGTTCTCAGTGGACTCGGGAATGACACACTGCAGTCTTAGGTCTGCTTAGCTTCCTTCAGCAATAACCAGAAGGGAGGTGACAGTACCTGACATTTCACTCTTATGGATACCTGCAATATTCATCTTAGTGTCATAACCTGGGGTTGATCAAAACGGTAACCTGAAGGGAGTTTACTGATGCAAACCACCAAATGTGAGGACCTTTCAGTGCAGGCTGGCTTGCATGCAAGGGCTAGCTCACCCAGGTGCTGGTGAACAGACTGTAACCCTCTTCCTAATTGTGAGCCCAGCGAGTCTGGGCTTGCTCTGGGCAGGCTCTAGCAGGAGCAGCATTCCCCTCTGGCACAAGGTGTGACCATCCCTCCCACCCTTCCCTTTGCAGATCCATTTTCATGAGTCCTGTGGGCCACACACAGGACAGCTCTGAGACAGGAGTTGGGGCAGGGGGCTGGAAGAGCTGTTAAAGGATATTCAAGGCGGCTTATGTACCTATTCCCTTTCCACAAGTACATCCACCTTCAGACTAGCTGGGATGAGCTTGCCAACTCCCTCTGTCACCTTCCCCTGCTCACTCCTGTCCAGAGGATGAGAAATGCCTGGAAGTACCCCAAAAGAATGTGTATGCATTTGCTTTGCTCCAGCAACCCATATAGTAAATACCCTGAAGCTCAGTGTCTAGAGTGCTGGAAAACTACCCTGGCTACAGATGATTTCTGTAAAGAAAAAAGCTGTTCAGCCACAGAGCAGGTAATGAACTGGCTAAGCTTTGCCCAGCCAAACGTTCCTCACCCCATCTGATGATCCATGCTTAAAGAAGCTTGGCCAGGTTCACTGAGAAATATAGCAGGGCATGTGTGCAGGCCAAGGCACTGAGGGATATCAGAACGCTAATATCTGGGCAGCCGAGGCTTTTTGCTTATGCGGCAGCTATGTAGGAAGTCCTAGCACCTCCGACTAGGTGCTAATGGGACACTGAAGGTGTTTGTAGCAATGTCAATACTGCCTTGCCAAGCATTTTGAAGCATAAGTCACCTCTTCCTGAATCTTGAGACTGGCTGGTCTCTGGTATTAATATTTATTTTCTGACTGAAAACAGGAATAACCTGCCTTTATTTCCAAATCTTTGAATCTGTAGGGTTAATTCAAAGGATGCTTAGCAAATTTCCTCTGCATGCATGAAAACTTCAGTTTGTTGTCTTTGTGTTGCTTTCCCTGCTTTGAAATAAAAATAAAACTGTGATTTTTTTTTTCTTTCAACACACAAATCCAAATCCGAGAGGACTTGAATCTCATCAGCAGTTAGGATATTTACCGTAAAATCACAAGGATTTGCACTGGTTATTGAGCAGCCATATGCTTGGCTCAGTGCAGTGCCCTTTTGCACCTCTGACCAAGCTGCCTATCTGTCCACTTTAAAGCTCTTCCTGCTGGCAAGAGTTTACATTAGCTCAGATAGAGCGAGGACATCAGATTTATTCTCTATTTGCCCTTTTCAGTATTCTCAAATAAAATTTGTCTAGCATGATAGATACAGTTTCTAGTGGTGTCTAAAAAACTCATAACTGAGGATGCAATGAGCCAAGATGAAAGCAGATCTCCAATCAACCCCATGAACTGCTGTATGCTGGAAGAGCCTTTTGGAGATTCGTTCTGCAAACAAAACCTCTGGCTTCTCTTCACCATTCCCCTTTGCTTATAGGGGGAGGACAGAAGAGCTGCTTAGCTGTTCACCTGAAAATGCTTATTGCCTAAAATCTCCATGCTTCCTATCAGCAGTGAGAGAAAAAAGCTGTCCTACACCCTCCTCATCTTGTCCTTGGAGCTGCAGGATTGCATTTCTGTGGTGCAGGCCTGGAGCACAGGGTTTTATAAGGCTGGGTGTGCTGTGGCCCACCAAGGGCTACAGCACAGCAGTCAGGGGGTGATACGTCCTGTTTTTAGTAGTGCACTGTGTACCTGAAGCACCCTTGGTTGGCTGCTGGTGGTGGGCAAAAACACTCAGCCAGTAACCTTTCTCAGGGCATGCTCTGATGATGCATGGGATGAAGGGTGCTTTGGAGGATCCTGCTGTTGCCCAAAAGCTTGTGAAACCTCCAGAAGAAAATGCAAGGCAAGGGGGGATGCTTTGGGGGAAGCACAAAGATCTGGCAGATTGCAGATTTCTGCCTAGCTACCAAGGATACTCAGTGTTGGTTGAGGAGCCTTTGCATGCGAGAGGAGGGAAGTGCCCTTTCGCACCTTCCCAACCTGCTCGTGGTTGCATAAGCCTGAAAGCGCAGAGCCTGAGGTTGCTATGCCAACTTGTGTCCCTAATTCCTCCCATCCATCTCCACGTCTGAACAACGCTGTGGGCCTGAAGGAGTGAGAGCCCACCCTGGAATGATCCACCAGCGGCAAAGGCTTTGCTCTGTCGGTGGAACAGGCTGAAGGGCTCTGGGAGTGGTGTGTACCCATGCCCCTGGTGCCACCGATGAGGGACTGCACCAAAGCGACTGGTTTGCAGCAGTTCTGCTTTGTTATCCCGAGTGCTTTACCTTGGCTGCTGAATTTGGTTTCCAGTCCTCGCTGGCAGCACTGAGCCTGTGCTGTCACTCATCAAAGGAATAGCAAGTGCAGCATGAATCTGTGTGCCTGGTTTCCTTTCTGTAGCATTAAAATAGCATAAAGTGCCTTTCAAAGACATTGAGAAGGAGGGATCGCTATTTCCGGGTGCTTACATAAACTGTCTTCAAGTGCAAAAGTGAAAAACATTGAACTCCTTATGTTCTTCCCCTTCCCCCTCCCTCAAGAAGGGCAGTATATAGAATTATTCTGTATGGTAAAAGGGTCAAATCCTTGAAAGAGAACAAAAATGCAAGGTGGGTTAGGTCTGTACTGCATGGAAGAGGCTGACAGATGAAGCAGCTGTGAGTTTTTGCATCCTATCCTAATAAGCAGTAATTTCCAGCAATGAACACATTTTTATGGTTATCCCCTTCCCTTTCTTTGTTCAACCTGCCACATAAATCATAGACCCTTTTCTCTACACTCCAGCACTATCAGGAGTGGGAATCCTGATGGGTTAGTTTGCCAGTAATTAAATTTGTCCCTTCTGTTCATTTCACAGATGCAGTTGCCCTCTGCTTCGAAGCAAAGTGCAGGTCAGAGCCAATGGGGGCCTTTAATAATCTGGTAGTCTCATACAGCGTTGAAGACAGAAAGTTTTCTTGCTAATTGGACTGTTGTGAGATAATCAAGAGGAACAAGCTCCTCTGGACAGAGGGAGGCTGGGAGCATAGAGAGTCATAGAGAAGGTAATGGATAAATTTATACTCCTGTACACGTCCTCCCAGCCTTCAGCCAGAACAAACACACAGAAAATGCCTCAGGTCTGATTTCTTTTGACTCAGCATCTTGCTTTGTTATTTACAGCAGAGTAAAAACCACTTTGATAGGCTTTCATGTCAGAACGATAGCTTTTTCTGTTGCTAAAACTGGGCTGCCAGGCTAGCACAGCCTGAGCAGAGGAAACAGGTTTGCGGCAAGGAAAAGCTGGTGTTGCCCTACAGCTTCTGCTGGGCAGGACATCGGGGAGGAGGATCAGGATGGATCACCTCATCCTTGAAATCTTGCCCCTGAGGAGGCAGGCAGCAGCACTGCTGCCTCCATATGCACAAGAACTTCTTGTAGCTGTCACTGAAAAATCCGAATTTTCCCAAGTCTGGATCATCAGACAGATTTGCAGGCAGAGGAACCAGGCTGGTTCAGGAAAATTCTCCAATTTCACATTAACTAAAGAGACCCATTCAAATTTGGCCCCTGTCAGTAAATATATGCAACTACAGAAGCTTTAGTCAAAGCTCTGATTTTTTTAGTTAAAAACCAAGATGCTAGTCATTTCTGCTGCAGAGAAAAGCCTGACCCTACAGCACCCTGACGGCTTCTTTCCTCTTATCTAGTCTGTTTTAATCTTGCAGTTTTTAAGTCTGTTTCATGATTTTGAGGACCTGATGTATATTTGTGGAGAGACTGCAGCAGGCAACACTGTCTTCTGAAAACTGTGTCAAAGCAACTTTGTGCTCTGGTTCCTTTCAAGGATGCAGATAAGGTTATTGACGTCCATCAACTATACTTCCCTGGAAGGTTTTGGTACTCTGCAGCAAGTGTTTGTTATACACACATCTCTGTGTGCTGTGTCACCTGCTGGCCATACAGCTGATGCCCAGGACTGGGGACGAGGAGACGAGGACTCTATTTCCAGTCCTGTAGCCTGCAGGCTACTATTTGTGTGGCCCTTTGCAGACAGATACAACTCATTCTGCTCATGCTCCGAACTGGCCAAAAGCTATACAGTCTCTCAACAGGGCTGATTAACTCATGCTCAACAGCTCATTAGTGATGGCTGCTCAGTTCCCAGTTAGTTTGGAGTGTGGGAAGAGGGAGCTCATGTCTGGAGAGGATCACCCTGAGTCACCTGGGACTAACCGCTTAAAAACCTGTATGCACATTCAGTTTTTCCATTTGTAAACTGCTAAAATATTTAAGTTCCTGCTCCACAGGAGCCTAGCTTTCTAGATATTTGCAGAATGTGTGGAGATATTAGCAAAAAAGTTACACTAAGAGTACATAGTATTATCATTATTATTATAATGGATTTCACTTTGGATCTTGAGTACATGATTGCAGTCCTCTGAGAGGGGGAAACAGAACAAGAACAAAAAGAAATACAAAAGAACAATCTGTCATTCTCACCTGATCTTCCCTCTGGAATGATTCCCATTCACTGGCTTCCTTTGATTATAAATGAAGGTGTATAGTATCTCTCAAATCAAAGGAATGAAGCATTTTTTAATCCCCAAAACTTCCTTATTTTCATAATGAAAGGAACAGTAAAAAAAGAACAAGTGCTGTAATTGCCCAGGTTCTAGCATAAGACTGGTCCTTTAGATAGAGGAGAGCACAGAAACAATTCACCCAGTGTAAGGACACAGTGCCCTAAGTCACACTGATCATCACCATGTTGCCGTTGTTCTTCACCACAGTGAAACCAAGTGCTAAATAAACCTGCGCAGAATCATGCAGATGTAGAGCCAGAGCCACCATGAAGCTCCAGGGTGGCAACCCAAGAAGATCCCTTAGTCGTAGACAGCTTCGGGGCTCGGGATCTGGCTCCAGGAAGACAACCAAGGGAATCGTTTGAGCGATGAGCTCGAGGTTGTGCAGTCCACCCACACAGCTTCAGAAGCAGCAGTAGTTTTAGAGAAGCCTGTCTCCCAGGCATAAAAAGACAACGGCGTTGGCAGAGTTGTGCTAGAAAGATGTACCTGTAAAGTTGATCAGGTTTTATGGGTGAATTTCCCCCTGTTTTCTGGAGGCACAGGTGTAGATGAAAGTTGTTGGTGGAGTATGAATGAATGTGTGAAACCAGATCCTTAAAGAAGCAAATTTTTGCACTTGACAGCTAGCAAGGCAAGGAGGGCTTCTGAATGGGAGTGTTTATATGAACCCAGCTGATCCCACATATAGTGGCCAGACCCAGACTTGTAACTGCTACTTCTTAATGGAGACCAAAATAGAATCGCTGGTCACAGGCAGCATCATGTGTGCTGCAGAGCGCTCTGGCTTGTCAGTCTCTGTTCCATGCATTTTTCATGTATCTCCTCTTGTTCCAATGCCATTTGTTTTCAGCTGTATCTAATAAGTCTTCATTGTGCTTTTGATCAAGAGATTTTTCTGTGAAGACTTACATGGCTCTCCTTCCCAGTCCTCTTCATCTTCTCCCAGCTCCTCCTTCCCCTCTGCTCTCCCTAGTTGTTCATAGTCCCATCGCAGGTAAAAATCTTCCAGAGACAATCATCAGCCCTGGTAAAAGGGTCAGAATGGATAGTAAAAGAGGACAAGTAAGGGCATATCTTGGGGAGCCCAGTCACAGCAGTGAGGACACAGCTATAGAGATGATCCAAAAGGGATTATTTCCCTCTTTGTCTTTCAGAAGTGCTGGGATGGCATCATCCAGAGGAGAGCTTTGGCATGAACCCCTTCCTACCACCACCATTCAGCAGGAGAGATGCGTATTGGCTCCCTCCCAGGTGTGCAGTTATCTGCCTGGACACAGGGCCCCGGAGCAGCTAGGGAAAGGGGATGCTGATCAGAGACTGAAAGTGGTGATGTATACCTACGCCCACTCCTTCCTGAAAGGCTGACACTGCACTGTCAGGTGAGCGCATGACTTGTCCTTCCGCTCCAGCAGGATCATAGGCTACATGGGTGGATGTGACAGGGATCGCTTTTCCCCTATCAGGACCTGGGAGACTAAAGCAACCTCCCTTGGTACTCACTGAGGGTAAAGAAATTAATTGTACACTTTTGGGGTATTTTCCTCATGTTCTACCCTGAAGCTTTTTTTAAGCTTTAATTTTGCTTCTTAGCAATTTTTCAAAGATGGGGAAAGTTTTAAAAAGTTTCAACAGTGGAATGAAAATGAAAGGGTGCATGTGGGTCTGGTGAGGAAATCTGGACATGCTGTTTCAGTGGCAAAAGCAAAAGAGGAGAACTAGAAGTGTAGACTTTTTTCAAAAATATTTAATTAAAATGTAATTAAAAAAATGATTCACAGCAAGTCAGAGGTGACTTAGACGTTTCTCACAGCAAAGCAATGCTTTTCCGTTTTGCACAGATCTTGGTAAATATTATTAACCCATTTTCCACCCTGGGACACTGAGAAATTACAGTCATACACAAATTCTGTGGCAGGACCTGGAATATAAGTCAGACCACCATTTTCTCAAATTTATGCCTTCTCCAGCTGTATTCTCCCAAGTACTACTGTTCTCACTTGTAACTCATGATCATTACTTATTTTCCCAGTCACTGTAACACCCCCGGAGAGCCCTTCACTGAGTTTAAATGCCTGGGGAGTGCAGGTAATGCAGGGGCAGTAATACTTGTGGCTACTTATCTACTTGCTGTTTAGAATATGATTTGGTACCTGCAGTTTACCGGCTCCTGAACACTAGCTTTTCAGGATTGTTTGAAGGGAGGGGCACCAAGCAGGAGAAATGAATGTGGGAGGGAGGGAGGGAAGGTGAGGGGGTGGAAAAATGAGCCTGCTCTACTGAATAATGAGGGAAGTGAAAATGAATGGGAAAAGAGAGAGAAAAGCTGGTTTAAATATTTAATCTCTGTTGCATTTGCTTTTGAAGAGGAGACAAAAGCCTTGGAACATCTTTTGTCTTGAACTAATTCTGTCCAGAGCTGAACAGCATGGAATTGTCACTTCTGTCATTTGCCTTAAGGTGGAGAGAAACAGATTGGTCCTGCTGCATCAACCCATCACATCAGTCTCTGTCTCCAGCTGTGGACGGTACCTGGAGCTGCAGAAGATATAAATTACTTGTCACAGTGACACTTCTGCCCCACGAGCCCATGCTGACCAAGACCCCAATGCCAGGGTGGTCAGTGTGTGTGCCGCCTGGGAGCTGCACGTTTCTTTGGAGAGGAGGAAGCTCCTCTGATGGGTCTGAGGAGCAGCTGCTCACTTGTGTGTCCCACAATAGAGCAAGTCACTTCACCTTAGGTCTTCACCACCGTTTGGAGGCAAGTGGTCACCACAACACATGACAGCAGTATTTTCCCTTTGTCTCTCTCCATTCCTCTGTATAACTTTCTACCCAGCCTCCCCCTGCAACATTTCTCTTCCCCTTCCCTTGCCTTGTCCTCTCAGGTCCTCCCTCTCTGCTCACCCACGGTCTAGTTGGCACCAAAATAAGCACAGCTGTCTTCTCCACTATCCACACCTGCACCATCTGCAGCAACTTCTGCAGATGAGGCAGCTCCATGGATGAGCCAGCATGATCCACATGCCAGTCTCAGAGACGACAGCTATATGTGCTGATGAGCTGCTCCATCAACAAGGTCATTTGCTTTCAGTTAGTCCTATATAAACCATGTTGCTCTGTTGATATAACTCATCTGCAACACATTCTGTTTCTCTTGTCTCTCACACTGGACACCCAGACTGGAAGACTGCACCACAAGCCATGGCCAGTGTCACCCAGCAAGGCACAGCCCTTCATAGCGGCGGTGCTTCTCTGCAGCCACAGCCTGTCATCCTCTGAGACAGCCTTGGCCAGATAAAAACCTCATTTAGGCTTTCTTTATAGACTGGAGGAGTAGGAGGGGTAAATGCCTCCAGAGAGTAATTCATTGTAAGCCTGGCTTTTAAATAGGTGAATATTTGTAAGCTCTAAGGAAGGCTGATGGTCTCTGACTAACCAGAGGAAACTGCTGAGACTGGGAACTTTTTCTCTTGTTTTGGCAGTGGCTTTGTCCCTCTAATCCACTTATTCCCTTTATAACCCTAAAAGCAAAGAGGTGCTACCATCCCTGCTTCTCAGATGGGGGCAGATATAACGTGACTTCTCCACCAGAACCCCTCAGGATATTATTGGAAAAAGGGGGAATTTTGAGTTCTGGTCTCCTGAGCCCTGAGGAAAGGCATGAAAGCCGAGCTTTTGTCAACTCCTGAACTGGGAGCACACCAGAAAAGATTAAGCAAAAAAAAACCCAACCCAAAAAGCTACAGCAACATCTCTCGAGTCTCTGAAGGCTCATAGTTAGCAATTATCTTTCAAAGGCTTACTTCAAAAGTAATTTATTATTTTATTAGCTGTTTGCTGAGAGATCAGATAAATCCAAGGTGCCTAGTCAAGTATGTTCCTAATTAATTTTGATAGGAACTCGACTGGCTAGTTTAAATGCTGGAGAAGACAGCTGAGTGGGAGTTCGGGCTTGGTGAAGCCAGCTAGGCAAGAGTTTTACATTTGGTTTACAAAAGAGCTCGAGTAGGCTGAGATTCCTGGCTGATGAGATGGTCTCCACCATGACTACACTCTCTTTTTTGGCAGAAAAACTTGTACACTGGATGTGTGAGCTATAGGGATGAAAGCGGAGTTTATTCTCTGTAGCACTACAGGACTTGACTTCTTTGCTGATTTTTGCAGCAGTTCCTCCCATGGTAACAATACAAGGATGCTGGTCACTCTGTTTGGATCTAAGCTACACAAATTGTTGACCAGACACCAAAGATGTCAGCTTTTAGTCCAGGTTTGATCTGAATCAATGACTTGTGAATGGAAAGCATCATATCTTATTTCAAAAATTTGTCTGAGCCATAAAAATACTCCTTTACTTTTTGCTAAAGAGAAAAGACACAGGAGCTGACAAAGGAGTCCTGGTACTGTGGTCTAAAAACAGCTGAGTTTGGGTCATGACCTATTACGAATTCACCACCCGGGAAGAAGCCAGCAGCGTTTCAATGGTGTTGTGCCAAGCTGTGCTCTTCCTTCCCAAATTTAAAATTGTCTGCATTAGGAGGAAGCCAGGAGCTGCTGCTTCCCAAATTCGATCAATGGTGTTTTGCCTTTGTGTTAGCCTGGAAGCCTCAAACCCACCTCCTGCTCAGGCCCGACTGTAGTTGGAGCTGCTGCCTCTCACAGACAGCAGGACCCAGCTCGTAGCTGCGTGGTGGCCTTCAGCTGTGTGGTGGCCTTCAATGTCCATCAGCACGGAGAGACATACTGGCTTGTCAGACCTTATGCCTGCAACAGCCACGGCACCCTCCTCAAGGGCTGCTGATCGCTGCTGTGCAGTGCCAGCAGCGCGGGCGAAGGAGAGAAGCATTATTCTGTGGGTGAAAACAGAAACCTCCTCATGCTCAGAGGCGAAGGAAGAGAAAAAACAAAGCATCTCAGGAATTCCTCAAAAGCTGCAGGAATTGTTGGGGGGTTCTGAAGATGAAACAGACAAGGTAGTTGGAGGAATCTTTGTGTTCAATGAAGAGTAAATTTGCTCAAAGAAAAACAGAGAGAGTTGTGGGAGACCTGAAACTATATTTGTATTTGGGAGATAGTGCCTCCCTTCCATTTTCTTATTGTCAAAATATCTTGAAAATCTCAAAATGTTTTTCTTCCTTTTTTTTTTCTCTGATTGGGAGTTTTAAGTGGGAAATGCTGAAATATACATTTCAAAGCTTTCAAAATCCCTCTTTCTGACATCTTTTAAAATAGACTCGTAGATCTAAACTATTACTTCAGCTCAAAAAGGAGAAAAAATAGAGTCAACAAACAGTGACATAAACTGCAAGCATGATTTTTCACATGGGGTTCAACAAACTCCTTGAATTCACCCTAATTTTTCTTTATTTCTCTTCTTTTTCTGACCCTCGGTCCCCCACGCTTTCAGTTTGTTTGACCTTTTTTGAACATTTTTATTACCCAGCTCTAGTTTAGTTTTTCATTTATTTATATATTAATGAAAGAACAGCAGTTGCACATTATTCTTATTTCTTAATCAAACCAACCAGCAATCCTAACATAACATCTTCGAGGCTGAGGAAACGGGAGAAAGTACTCCATACGGCAAAAGAATTGCAGGAATTAAGGACAGAAAGCCCCTACTTAGGAAATGAATCAGTCTGCTTCTGTCTAGCAGAAAAGATCAGCCTGGAAGTATAGAGCCTTTAGAAACAGCTTATGAATTTACAGCTTGCAAAGTGAGTGAAGTCCGTGTGTCTCGTACACATAGACTAACTCATTCCCCACACATGCATACATACAGGTCTCTGGTGGAAAGAAGGGGCATGTGCAGTCCGCAATGCATATGAACTTTCTGTTTAGAGGAAAAAAGAAAAGATTTTTTCAATAGGCACAAAATCCCACCCCTTCAGCACCCCTCCTTCCCCTGTGTCTGACACTGACTTCAAGGGAGGAGTTGAGCCAATTATCTGTGAGTCCTACAGAAGGAAAATCTGCAATTTGCCAGTAGTTGCGAGAGCGAGAGGGAGAAAGGCAGGGAGAGAAGAAGAAAGACTTAACTGGCGAATGTAAAGAGAAGCCCCTTCTGTCCTGGAAAGAGAATATTTTAAAGCAAATCTCAGACCAGAAGGAAAGAAGCTCAGGGAGGGGGGGAGTTGTGCCAGGCAAGATCTGGGGAAGCATAGGTTCACCATAGACAACTTTGATGTCCCCAATGATTTTTCCTTATAGGGTCTGAGGTGGCATAGAAGCAGGGTGGGCCAGCCGGATGCACCCATGACCCTGCACAACTAGGTGTCGCTCCAGAGACCCTTTCCCCCCAGCAGAGCCTACGAAGTGCAACTTGCAAGAAAAGCCAGTGGGAGTGGGAGAGACTCTTCCTCTCCTTCTCTCGAACTGAGGCTGTGAGAAGAAGAGCTCATCTCAGCAAAGGGAAAAGCTACCACTGGTTCCGAGACCCTTCTTTAGCCCATGTCGGTCGCCTGATTCAGTACTTACCATCCATGGGGGAATGCCCCCTGGAGCCTTGCAGTCCTTCCCAATCCTGCTAAGTTACCGGGAAATACTGGTGAAGAACTGAGCCCAGAGCAAGCAACGTGGGGTCCACAAAACAACAGCCTTTTACAGCAGCAGCTGCCTCTGATTAAAATTATCATCTTCATCAGACTGCACCAAGACCCAGCACTGCTCCTCCAAGGAAAGAGAGGTAAGAAAGCAGCCTGGAGTTTGGGATGAAAGTAGGAAACAAACATCCCACAGGAGTGATTGTGGTGTGCATGAAAATTACGGGGATACTAGTAGTGATTAACAAGTGACAGGTCTGTTATGCATGATACAGTTTGTGTCTGCCTATATGCTTTTTAGCTGGATGCAATGAATTACATTGGGATGGCAAACAGAGACACAAACAGTAGCTGAAGACTGAGGACTGCAAGAGAGGTAGTTCAGAAGTGCGTTCATGGATGGGGAGTGGCAGGGAGCATACCCCTGATGGGAGGACGGAAAACTAAGGTGCAAAAGCTCTAGGCAGGTTGAATGAAGAATGTCTTCCTTAGATATCTCTCTCCAGGTGCTCAAGATCAAATTTGTCAGCACCTCACTGGAATTGAAACAAGTGCTCTTCGGAGCATGCAAAAGCAGGTGCATTGTCATTCACTCGGTTGTCTGCCTATGAAACAAGCAGCAGTCATTAGCAGGTAGAAGATGACACAGGGATTCAAAACAAATGGGGTTTAATGTTGATTTTGGATAGCTGTTTCAGCTCCCTCTGGGCATATGTGCCTTTCCCTTTATTAAGTGGAAATAATACTCATTGCCCACATTTCTATGACATTTTGAAATCCCTGTGCTGTACTCATATAAAATACTTACGTAAAGTTTCTAGCATCAAGCCAGTGCATAAAGCAGAAGGTACTATTGGGAATTAATCTATGCTTAAGCATTTAATAAACTAGAAGGAAAAGATGTAGATTAAAGCCAGCTGGAGGTTGTTTGCCTCCTCATTCTCTTCTGATTGATTTTGCTTTATTTAGTACATGAACATGTGGTCTCTTTCTGTTTCCTTTCTTCTGCCTTTAATCTTTTTCAATGTATGAGTCCCTGTGCTCCCCCTCACCCCTGGGTGTGAAGGTTGAAGTTTCATTCCCTTTCTGAGGAGGAAATAAGACAGATTGTATTGAACTGGAGAAAAAATGGAGGAGGGGATAAGAAGAGAGAGCACAAAACACAAATATGAGCTCCCAGTTCAATGGCACGCTCTGAGTCAGATTTGCAGCAGAGGTGATGAGATGAGTACCAACTCCATGAATCAAAGTGCTGAAAAGCATCTTTTGACTCCGTGTGAAATGAAATGCAGTTAGGAAAGCACAAGAGTACTCTTCACTGAATGCCTTGACAGGTGTAACAAGGACATCATGAAGTGACTATTTAATACATTAAAATCTGCATGTCCTCACACCTCTTCTTCCCCTTCAGCACGTCTACATCCTTGGGGCAAAGCATCCTGAAATGAGCACATGTCTGCACATAGGATTTTGCCTGTGATGGGGGTGGGAGGCAGTGTGATTTAATAGCCAGAGATGCAAGGGTGAGGAAAGGTGGGCAGGAGAAAGAGTTTGCAAGGTAGGAGTCCTGGAGTCTGCTCACGTTTCCCATTTGTTTGACCTTGGGTGGTTACTCAGCTTCCCTGTGCCTTAGTCTCCCCATCTGCAGGTAGCTGTGGCAGCAATTCCTTCTCCAAGATGTTCAGTGTACAGTGGCATTAACTGAGGTCCAAAGCAGTGGAATTCATTTCAAGGTGGAGGACAGAAGTGCCTCTTGCACTAAAAGTGTAAAAATAACCCTCCAAGCCAAAGGGAGTTTCTCTAATCACCAGCAGCTTGGTGGTTATCTGTCAAGTCAGCAGTACAACTTGTAGGATTTTGGCTTGTAAAGATGCTGGCCCAGATCAGGTCCCCCAGCGTGCATGTTCTGTACAGGACATATAAGGCATTTGCTTAAAAAGCGTAACTGTGCTCAGTCACAGATGCTGCCGCACCAAGTTGCATGAAACTGATCTTCAGCAAGTGTGAACCAACACAGTCCACTTGCCCTCATGCAGTTACACTGGTTCATCCCAGCCTGAAGATCTGACTAATTTCTAAATACTGTACCTAGGCTGTAGAGAAGTTTGTCGTTTTTCTCACAAAATCGATCTCCCTGCTTTTCTCTGCCAGCTAAATAAAGCCTAAGAGGGTGAAAGGAAGCATCCCAAAGCAGCTCTGTTGCCATTTGTCTACCCATGGATGCAAGGCACTATTGGACTGGCTATGTAGGAAAGGGCAGAGGCAGTGTATGTGGCAGTCTTGTTTCAGAGATTTAATTTGGTGTTTCTGCAGTGTTGGAGATGGGTCCTCTTCTACATGAAACACGGAGTCCAGTCCAAGTACCAGGACTGGTACCAAGTGCTCATTGCTGTCATTCCTGCCACAGAAATCCCAACAATACCATAACTCTGCATGTATGTGTATGTCGAAAGTCATGTTCTGACATTACTGTCTGGCTCTAATATTATTCTGTTCTGCCTGCTGAATATAATTCAGGGTGTAAGCTCCTCTGAGGAAAGCATTGCATTTTCTTCTATGCTTTAGATAGGGCTGAATGTGCTGTTGGCGTGCAGCAAATTATAGCAATAAAAAAAAAAAAAAACAGTAGTGTTTTGCTGTTGCCTTGGGCTATAGCACCGTGCTTGTAATGATGCTGGATCAGAATTCCAGAGACTTCTTTATTTAGCAGTGACCGTATCTTCGTTGCTGCTTTGGTGCTTAGCACATGTTAAACAAAGTAAAAGATTTTAAGCTTTTGACTGAGATGTCAGCTACATTAAAGCTTAGGAGATAAAATTTACTCGAGGAAAAGATAGGAATCCAGATCTGGACCCAGAAATGATCTTTCAGCGTACATAAAGTACTTGCATTGTAATATTAAATAAACAACACCTAAGTTAAATAAATGGCACAGTGGGAACTTGATTATTCTTTAATAAGATCCTAGTAACCAAAATAAACTCTGTCAAAAATGTGCCTTCTTTGCTCTAAGTTAGCTTTCCGCACACAGGGGTTATATTTTTCCTTTCAGCACACAATTCATTTGAACTGGTACATGAAAAATGTCTGAGCTACACTTTTTTTTTCCTATCAAAGTATCTGAGTGCTATGTCAAAATGTGGTCTCCAAGGTCTCCAGACTCACTTTAGTTGTCAGGGGTTGGAAATCTTGCCTAATAGCTATTTAAGATGGCTGTCCTTCATCTTTCCTTCTGCTTGTACTCAGCACCCACGAAGACTGTGACACCCACAACAGCTGTGTATGTATAAAGACTGAAACTCCTATGAAATCTACATTTCTGCAGCTCCATCCATTGCCAGTCATTCTGCTGCAATGCTGATAGTTTGTCAATAGGGAGCTCCCACACTATCAGTCCAAATAGCAAGATTAAAATCTGGTTTCTAAAAGGTCACTGAAGGCACAGATCTTAGAATTTATCATCAGCCAGCGCTATTTTGTGGCTCAAACTCCCTGCACCAGCAATGAAGGTTGTATGGACCAGCTATTTAAAGTTACTGAGATGTCTAGCTTCCACTGATGTCAAGCATGATTCTTGTTTCTGTCTGACTTTTGGTTGATCTCAGAAAGCGAGTATTGTGCGCAGCTCCTATTTAGGCAACCAAGTGAAATGGTCTAGGTCCTAATGGCAGCTGCAGTGGATGAAGTATATTGGGAAATCTGACCTCTGTGTTTATGTATCTAAATGAGAACCAAGCTCTACTGAAAAATCTCATAATGTCTAAGTGACGCAGATGGTGGGAAGGAACCTGGTGTCTAAGTTGAAGCACAGCTGATAAAATTAGCCCTTAATGTTCAAACGAAATAGCAAATTACAGTTCAAAACCATGCTATTTTCATTGTAAATGCTTTCACTTTTATATGACTTTAAAAGAAGAAAGAAAGAAAAAAAAAACCCAAACCCAACAACAACAAAAAACCCCACTCTCTGGAAATGTCACTGAAAAAATTAATCCATTTCCAGTGAAAAGATTTCTGCATGAACCATTGATCTACTAACCAGGACTGTGCTCCAGAGCACTCTTTGATGAGCTTGTAAGGAGCTGCCCTACTCCATCCTCCGTCTAGTTTCTGGTCGTTCCTCCAACTCTGCTATTTCTTCTTTCAGGACTAAGCAATGATGAAGACCATGTCTGGTGGAAACTGCACCCTGAATGTGCCAGCCAAGAACTCGTACCGCATGGTAGTGCTGGGAGCCTCCAGGGTGGGGAAAAGTTCTATTGTCTCACGCTTTCTCAATGGCCGGTTTGAGGACCAGTACACTCCCACCATTGAGGATTTTCACCGCAAGGTCTACAACATCCGGGGAGACATGTATCAGCTGGACATCCTGGACACCTCCGGAAATCACCCTTTCCCTGCCATGAGGAGGCTTTCCATCCTGACGGGTGAGAAAGTTGGGAAAAGTTTGCAGGTGGGGAATGGTGGGTGAAAGATCATAATGATACACATTGGCTTGAAAACTGTAGCCTGAGATGGCTGTTTCTCAGGGATAAGATGCATTTGGGAGGTAGCTAAAGGGACTCCATAATTTTGTTGTAAGATGCACTTCTCTAGAGAGATATTTCCTGGCTGGGATGCTCCAGGCACTATAGGGAGTGCATTAGCCACAGAGGAGAAGTCCAGTGGGTGAAGGTGTGAATTTGAGATTTCCCCCTAGTTTAATTCCGTCCTACCTTCCCCTCCTGCTCCATATTTTTTATTGCAGTCACAAATGAATAGCTGAATAAAATCTCATGGGCATAAAGAGCAGCAAGGGACAAAATAAGCATGCCATTGTAAGACACAAGCAGTGAAAAACAAATGTAAAATGCACAGGAAGGGAATTCAAACCAAAAAAGTCTCAAAGATTTCTTTTTCCAAAAATTTCCAGCCTGATTCCATTGATTTCATATTCAATTAAAAAGACAGCTCTACTTTTACCCTTTCTCTTTAGTCTGTGGTTAATCAAATAAATTAAAGAGGAAAAATGGAAAATGGTGGGCTCATTTTGTACATTCTCATTGTCAAGCAGTTCCTGTTGTGAGCTAAAATGTATTCTCTAACTATGAAAGTGACAGTGGAGATATATTCAGCCACAGCTCACAACAAACCCACTTTCTGGATTTGCTACCTACCCTTATAGCCAGTGAAACATGATGTTCACATCTGACCAGGCTAGCATCCACGTTCAGTGAGGTCCTAGGGCCAGTTTCTGGGATGCGGATGTGAGCTTTCATCCCCAAAAACTCTCTTAGCATGTTCCACATGAATGTCATTCAACAGGCAATGACTTGCGTGATTTGCGTTATTTTATATTTGCAAAAGGAATTGTAAGTCAGGAAATGTCAAAAGGAAATGCCAGGGGATCTGTGTCATTTATGTATTTCTTTTTTTCCATGGTCTGTTTCTCTTGAGCAAATGAAATGACAGCAGAGCACTGCACATTGGGGATTTGGGACTGACTAGCTGTAAATCTTCAGTTCAGGTGCTGTTTCTTGTATTGTATAACCAAAAGGCCAAGGCTGAGTGGCTACTAGCTCTCCATTCTTCCTGGTGTCAGAACAGGCTCTGTTTTACAGAGATACAAAAAAAGCAAGAAAAAAGGTAAGCAATGCAGCAGAGCTGAGATAGAAACATGTTTACAAAAGAGGGTACAGATGGGCAGTAACTTGCAAGTCCAGTGCAACCTAGGAGCAAGCAATCGGATATGGCTGAAGTAACATCATAGCCAAAAGTCTTTTCCATAGCACTACAGAAAGGAGTGGGGAGTTGAATTAGAAGAACTGGAACTGAAGTACAGCTTAATGAACAGACTGAAAAGGACCAAACAAAAAATATAGGGAAGAGATGGCAAATAAACCTATTGCTTTTTGAAAATTAGCTCCTCTGACACATGTTGCAACCAACAAGCCTTTACAGTATCCTTTTTTAATTGCAGGGGATGTTTTCATCCTGGTATTCAGCTTGGACAACAGAGAATCCTTTGATGAGGTCAAGAGGCTCCAGAAACAGATCCTTGAGGTCAAATCCTGCCTGAAGAACAAGACCAAGGAATCAGCTGACCTCCCCATGGTGATCTGCGGCAACAAAAATGACCACAGTGAAATCTTCCGCAAGGTACGCTCAGATGAAGGTGAGAACCTTGTCTCCAGTGACGAAAACTGCGCTTACTTTGAAGTTTCAGCCAAGAAGAACACCAACGTGGATGAGATGTTCTATGTCCTCTTCAGCATGGCCAAGCTACCTCATGAGATGAGCCCTGCCCTCCACAGGAAAATCTCCATCCAGTATGGTGACACCTTCCAACAGAAATCCTTCCGGATGCGCCGAGTCAAGGACATGGATGCCTACGGCATGATCTCTCCCTTTGCTCGCCGGCCAAGCGTCAACAGTGACCTGAAGTATATCAAATCGAAAGTTCTCAGGGAAGGTCAGTCAAGGGAGAGGGAGAAATGCACGATCCAGTGAAGGGGGCTTGCACTTCTGTCTGAAGTCATCATCCACATGCAGTGCCTTAAAGAAAGACAGTCTGTGGAAGCACAGAATGGGCTCATGGGGTTCATCGAGAAAACCCAACATGGAGAAAGGATAACTCTTCCTGCAGATTCTGCTGAGTCATGAATGTAAATAACATCATCCTTGTAAACAACTGGGGAAAATCATATGCCTGAGATATGAGTGCATTTCTCTGTAATGTAGTTCATTTCCCTTTTTGTTTAAAAAATACAGACCTGAGAAGTAAAGAAATTTTAACCTCATCCATACAAAGAAAGTGGGTCAAAAATGCACAAAAGGTATTAACAGTTACTCAGCATGCAGCTCTTGCTAAAAGAGAGGAGGTTACATGTATGTGTGTGTGTATTTCTGTGTGTCTGTGTGCATGCATGTGTGGGGCACTCCTTGAAAAAATGGGACCTGCATTTCCAGGGGCAACGGTCTTACTGACGTTTCCCAGATTGGGAGTGGACTCTATATGCAGATGCATGACTCTAACTCGCTTCTGAGGGGACCTGCATTAAGAACAACTTGATTTTATGTTTGCTGGGACAGTTATCATTTGACATCAACATGAATGTTGTTTTGTATTATAGATTTTATTTGGGATTAGGGTTTTTTTATTGTCTGGGGGTGGGTTCTTAGCAAAATCAGATGACAAGTGCATTTGATATCAAAAGTGTCTACTTTCTAGCAGTGAAAGGTGTTTTTCATCTGTAAAACTATATATGTACCGTCATTGAAAGTGAACTTGTTCTGTAAAAAGCCAATACATTTGACTGCTTTGCAAGCTCGGTGTGATACTGTTTCTCAAAGCAGCCACTCCAACTCTGAATACTGTAGTACGAATTCCACTCTTTGCCTTGCTGGCCACCAAAGCAATGGTTCCTTCCTCTGCCTATATCAGCTGAGACTGACCAGATTCATATGTTGGCTTAGACCACTTCAGAGGCAGGATTGGGTTTTCCTTCAAAATTAAGAACTGAATAGTCGTAGAGCCAGCTCCATCATATTTCTTCTGTTAACATGCCTCTAGTCATTTTGTTCATGGTTTTCCCTGTTGTCTGATAAAGGTTGCCTTGATGGAAACCTTTGCACTGCAGAAGTCCTTCAGAACAGACACTTCGTGCTGGCTGTCCAAACAGGGCTGAACTGGCTGGCCTGATAAATCTGGGGCTATCCATTCACTTCCCTTTCTCAGCCCAGTCCAGGATTCCTTGTCTTCAGCTCTCTCCCTGTTCTGCTTCTGGCTTTGTTGTTCAATGTGCTCCTGTGTGCCCTCAAAGCCAAATATATTCTCTCAGATGTGAGCTTGCCACTCTTGCTGACTGGAATGAGATGTGTGCACACATAACTGTGAGCAAAGCACGGCCCCAAGACTATACCAACAGTAGAGTATATACGTTATATATACCTCAGAATGACCTTTAGATATCTTGTCCCTCCCTCCTTCACACACAAATTCTGGTTTTGGCTATATCTGCCTTGCTGTGTCCTGGGCAGAGCTGTGAGCTAGTTCATGCATAATTTGACAGGAAATCAAGAATGATGGTTATCTGTAAAATTTAGCCTCTGGGACTCAAAATCCCATATTCATTTATCAGCTCCGCCCTTCATTGGTACTGTATATTGACTGGTAAAATACACTGTTCTTTTATTCCTGTTGCCAGGGCAGCACCTTTCAGACCATGCCCCGCTCCCTCTCTATAAATATGTACATCGTTTATGATTAAACCTGTTTTATTTATTGGTTGTGTCCTGGTCTTTTTTTCTTTGTCCACGAATAATGAGGAAGGTCCTATTTTTTTGTTGTGCAGGTGCAGCTAGGCAAGTGAGTTGTGGGTTGAAAGCCCTGACGAGATCTCCAGTAAGTTCTGGAAGAGCCTTTTATGTCCTCCAGACAGCAGGAGCTAAACATTTGTCTGTTTGGAACAGAACTGTGTCTATAGCTACGTATTTCTATCTATCTATCTCATCATTGACTTATACGTAGAGATATCCTCACAAGCAGAAGCAGACAGTTACTCCTCCCCATGCTGCCTCCCACACAAGAAGATAACCACTGTCTCCATGCACAGAGCTGGTGTGCTTATCCTTAGTGCATTTAATGTGTCCTCTGCAGAGACATCACTGTTGCTCTCAGCAGTGTCTCCATTTCACCATCTGTACCTCTCAACTGTATGAGTCTTGGTCCCCCTGAGCACATGACTACCTCCCTACAGATTCTCCACCCAAGTGCATGATTGGTGAATGTACCAGTGATCAAACTCTAGGATTCATGTGCCACAGGGACATGGCAAGGTTGAAGGCAGAGTGAGAAGAGCATGTGCGCTGATCATTGGTTGGATTAAGGGGCTCCAGGAAGCTAGAGGAGAACCCCTTGTGCTATAGCCCATGTGCTGCACTTCTGAGCCAATGTCCACTCTCCCTCACCTGCTGGATAAGGCTGAATTTTTAAAGAGCCTCCATATTCATCAAGTCTCTGCCTTCACCTGACAACACTGACTTTATAATTATTTTCTCTGCTGTCCTTCCATCTCCACAAAAACACCAGCTTTCCTCACCCTTCCATGTCCTCCCATTCCTGCCTTTTCCACCATGGATATAAAGCCACAGGGTGCTGAAAAACAACGTTGCAGTGACAGCAAGGGTGCAAGAGTAGAGGAGGCTGAAGACCAAGGAGCAGATGCTCCAAAGATATGCTGGATCCCACAGGAAGGCCAGTGAGCCCCAACTTCAGTGTTCAGTTTGACCTGCCCATGCTCAGGCTGAGAAGCATCTGAGAAACTGGTTGGGAGTGAAGGTGAAGCAGCATCACAGTCACCCACAGAAACAAATGGTAATAAGCAGGTAATCTTATTAATGTAATCCTAGTCTTCTCTCTGCATTTTGTTACTGATGATAATTGCTTTTGAAGTTAGATTATCATGCTCCTGAGGACATTTATTTTTTTGCTTTTATTATATCATTACAGTCATTCTATTAATATTCATATATTATTTGTGCTCTAGAAGTACTTACAGCACCTAAAACAGACAGTATGTGTATCAGTTGTTTATTCACAGTTAGCAGACATTATGTTCTGTGAAAAGGGCTGGGACTGGAAAACAGAGAACAAGGCTACCTGTCTGCACAGGGGGCATAAGGTAAGGCAGGAAGAGGAAAGGGGAATTGCTTCTTCCCTGCTAACTACTGAACGTGTCTGGCTGTAAGACAGAGCAGGGAAGGGCTATTACCTGTGTGCAGAAACTGTGAGACCCTGAAAGAAGCAAAGAGCAGACCTACAGCTGGGCCTCAGAGGCACAGGAAAGAGAAACAACTTTC